>JAWZYU010000031.1:21714748-22192248 GCA_038380435.1 Ryuthela nishihirai | reverse complement strand
CCACCCACCTCCTCCTCCTCTTCCACTTCATCACCACCACCACTACCACCCACCTCCTCCTCCTCTTCCACTTCATCACCACCACTACCACCCACCTCCTTCTCATCCTCATTAATAGTGGTTTCTGATGAGATCTAAAAAAGCCTCTTTGCGGGTGAAACATAAAGGGAAAAACTCTCTGTATCTGTGTTATGTGAGATGATAATAAGAAACATCCCTCTTAAAAAGAAAAAGAAAAGTGCTGACTCACCCTTTTGTCGGACTTCCTGACAGCCTCGTGTATTTTCCAAACGAGCTCTGGTCCAGCACTGGCCACCTGTCTCCCAATCTCGAAGTATTGAGTGATAGGATTGGCCTCTTGCGGGGTCTGTGGTGACGGCTTCAACTTGGAGAACATCCCTACTTCGTGCTCACGATCCCCTTCTCCACACCATGGAAGGTGTCAGCAGTTGCTATTGCCTCTTCGTGCACTTTGTGCTCCTCAGCATCGTTTCTCAGCATCCACCCACGCAAACGGATCACACCTAGAAGAGAAACAGATTCGAAGCAAAGGTCACCATCACTGCATTCTTACTTAATTTATCGGTAATAATTCATCACACTGATAATTTCATTCACAGCTTTCCACAAGTACAGTCGCTCAAAAAAAAATATCCGAACACTATGGTTGATTACAGAATTCAGAAAAAATATCTGGCAACTTTTTTTTTAGAAATGAGTGATCTGGCAACCTTCGTGTCACATGACACGTGATCACTTATTTCTAAAAAAAATCGTTGCCAGATATTTTTTCCGAATTCTGTAATCAACCATAGTGTTCGGATACTTTTTTTGAGCGACTGTACATGAAGGTTGCAAGATCACTAATTAAAAAAAATCGTTGCCAGATGCTTTTTCTGAATTTTTCAAATCAACCATAGTGTTCGAATACCTGTTTGAGCGATTGTACACGAAGGTTGCCAGATCACTAATTTCTAAAAAAAAAAAAAAATCCGCAAAAATCCCCCGCCCTGCCCACGGTCAGTAGGGGATACCGATGGGCTTGGAACGGCCGCCGTCCGTCGGATGGGACGTTAAGCCGTGGCCCAGTGTGCGGGAGAGCCATACCCCGTGCACGTTAAAGAACACGCTGGATGGCCTTGACGGGAGGCTACCATCTGTCTCCCAACAGCTGTTCCAGTGGGTCCCCTCCCCCAACCTTCTCTGAGCCTTCGGGGTCCATGTGACCTGGCCATTTAGCCCATGGTGTGCAAAAAAGTGCCGCTCAGAGGTAAAACAACCCAACCTAAAAAAAAAAAATCGTTGCCAGTTATTTTTCTGAATTCTGTAATCAACCATAGTGTTCGGATATTTTTTTCAGCGACTGTACTACTCACAACGTACTACTCCATTCACAAGGTAGGTGACGTCACACGTGCGCGTGCGTTTGCCTAGAATTACAGCTATTGTAATAATGTGATACTCATTTGACTTGATAACTTTTTTTGCTAAATTCCTTTGGGCAAAAATTGAACATAATGAGGATTTGAGAAACGTATAACAAACTGAGAAGCATGGGTGCGCCCCTGAATTGGAGGAAGGTAGGTGGGAAGAAAGGCCGTTTTTTCGATTGTGCTGTTCCCCCTTCAGATACGGCCTTGGATATATGCACGAGCCCTTATTTACAAAAACATTTTTTTTTGCGACCAGCTGAAAATATTCTGCTCCTCCCTGAAAGAAATTTTCATCCCCCCCCCAGCTTTCTTGGAAAATATTTTTGCGCCAATGCTCAGAAGAGACAGGATGGGAAAATATATATTTTTGCTTTGGAGTTAAAAATTCAACTGAACTGAAAATAACAATCTACAAAATTCAAAATTAAACTTACGTTCCCTGCATTACGGTTCAGTGCAATTTTTTTTTGATCTCGTGTTGTCCTTCTCTCGACACGTTTGAAACTGATCCTCCGTCACGCGAGAAAAAGAAGGAAGAAAACTAAAAAAAAAGAAGATAAAAGAGTAAAAAGAGAGATAAAAGAGCAGCGAATGCCATGTTGTTATTCGGCTCTTCACTCTCGAAGTGGGCTTATCGAGTCTGACGCAGGCACACTTGGGAGATGGGGAGGCATTGTCTCCAAGGAGGATCAAAGAGAAGGAGCTGCAGCATCCTGCTGCTCCCATGACAACGCACGGAGGCAAGGGAAACTATTGGTTTCGCATCGTCGTCTGTGTGTGTGTGTTGGGAAAACGGTTTGCCTTTGTTTCAACATTTTTCCCCTTCTGGATAAAGCAGAACCCCTATTATCCGGACTGAATATAGATGTGGTTAATGGGGAGTAATTAGAAAAGGCACAAGAAATTATTTTATGTTGTTTTATCAATTTTATTTTGTTATTTCAGAAAAAGCTTAGTGATAAAATGCAAGTAGGGTCAGGGTGGGGATGGTGTGCATGTAGAGTATGTTGGGGATATGATGTGTATTTGTAGGGGGCAGTGGAGTACGGTGTGATAATGGTGTGCAGTGGAGAACGGTGTGATAATGGTGTGCAGTGGAGTACGGTGTGATAATGGTGTGCAGTGGAGAACGGTGTGATAATGGTGTGCAGTGGAGTACGGTGTGATAATGGTGTGAGTGGAGTACGGTGTGATAATGGTGTGCAGTGGAGTAGGTGTGATAATGGTGTGCAGTGGAGTACGGTGTGATAATGGTGTGCAGTGGAGTATGATGTATGGTGGCAGTGTGATGATGGTTGTGCAGTGGAGTACGGTGTGATAATGGTGTGCAGTGGAGTATGATGTATGGTGGCAGTGTGATGATGGTTGTACAGTGAGTGTACGGTGTGATAATGGTGTGTAGTGGAGTACGGTGTGATAATGGTGTGCAGTGGAGTATGATGTATGGTGGCAGTGTGATGATGGTTGTGCAGTGGAGTATGGTGTGGTGGCAACGGTGCGCAGTGGAGTATGAGGTGGTGGTGTGAGCGTGTATGTGGTGTGCAGTATGAGGTGGTGGTAGTGGACAAATGCAACTGAGACGAAAGAAATATAGGGTGAGGGACAAGAAAACACAATTGAGCCGAAAAAATGGAAGGGGGACAAAGGAACACATTTGTGAGGTGCATGTGGTGTGGAGTATGGTGTGGTGGTGGTGTGTGTATGTGGTGTTTGGTGTAGTGGCAGTGGTGCACAGTGTAGTATGAGGTGGTGGTGGTGGTTTGTGTGTATGTAGTGTGGAGTATGTGCGGTGATAGTGTGTAGGGGAGTATGGTGCGGTGGCAGTGGTGTACAGTGGAGTATGTGTGATGGTGGTGTGTAGTGGAGTAGGTGTAGTGGCAGTGGTGTACAGTGGAATATGAAGTGGTGGTGGTGGTGTGTGTGTGTACGTGGTGAGTCGTATGGTGTGGTGGTGCTGTATATGTCGTGTGCAGTGGAATACGATGTGGTGGTATCTGTGTATGTGGTGTGGAGCATGGTTTGGTGTTCGTGTGTATATGTGATGTGTTGTGCAGTATAGTGTGATGGTAGTGTGTGTATGTGGTGTGCAGTGGAGTATGATGTGGTGGTGTGGGGTATGGTGTACTGGTGGTGGTATATTTATGTGGTGTGTAGTGGAGTATGGTATGGAGTACAGTGTTGTGGTGGTGCGTGTGTATGTGGTGTGCAGTGGTGTGTAGGGGTGGTGTGTGATGGTGCGTGTGCAGTGGTGTGTAGGGGTGGTGTGTGATGGTGCGTGTGTATGTGGTGTGGGTATGTGGTGTGGAGCATGGTTTGATGGTCGTGTGTATATGTGGTGTACTGTGCAGTATGGTGTGTATTGGAGTATGGTATGGAGTACAGTGTTGTGGTGGTGCGTGTGTATGTGGTGTGCAGTGCTGTGTAGGGGTGGTGTGTGATGGTGCATGTGTATGTGGTGTGGGTATGTGGTGTGGAGCATGGTTTGATGGTCGTGTATATATGTGATGTACTGTGCAGTATGGTGTGATGGTGGTGTGTGTATGTGGTGTGCAGTGGAGTATGATGAGGTGGTGTGGAGTATGGTGTAGTGGTGGTGGTATATTATGTTGTGTGTAGTGGAGTATGATATGGAGTACAGTGTTGTGGTGGTGCGTGTGTATATGGTGTGGTGGTGTATATGTGGTGTGCTGTGCAGTATGGTGTGACGGTGGTGTGTGTTTGTGGTGTGCAATGGAGTAATGTGTGGTGTGAAGTGAAGCATTGTGTCATGGTGGTGTGTATGTACAGTATATCGTGTGCAGTAATGTGTCATGGTGGTGTCTATGTACAGTATATGGTGTGGTGTATTATGTCATGGTGGTGTGTGTGTATGTGTATGCGGTGTGCAGTGGAGTAGAGTGTGATGTTATATGTTTTAAGTATGTGGTGTGCAGTGGGGGTATGATGTGATAGGAATACAATATGTGAGTGGTTGTATGTAATATTAAGTGTGTATGTGCAGTGGGGCTATGGTTTGCATATGGTGTGCAGAGCTGTATGATGTGTGTAGTATGGGTACTGTGTGTATTTCATATTTTGTGTTCAGAGGGATACGATGCGTTTTTATAGGGGTACAGTATGGGAGACTAAAATGTGTGTGTGGTATGGAATGAGATATGACGTGCATATTTGAAGTAGGGTAATGTAATGATGCATTTGTATGGGGGAAGGCTGGATTGCAGTGTGGGGGGATATGGTGTCCATGCAGTGAAGATTTGGTGGTGTGGTATGGGAAAAGCGAGATTTTAATGGCTACACCTAATTATGTTCAGTCTGAAAATCTCAGTCTGATTTATGGTAATTGCTTTAATAAATCAACTTTTTCTATTTTCTCACTCAACTGTAGAACCTGTACAGTCGCTCAAAAAAGTATCCGAACACTATGGTTGATTACAGAAATCAGAAAAAATATCTGGCAGCGATTTTTTCTTTTAGAAATTAGTGATCTGGCAACCTTCGTGTACAGTACACAACAAAAAATATCCAAACACCATCGTTCATTAAAGAATTCAGAAAAAAATATCTGCCAACGATTTTTTTTTAGAAATTAGTGATCTGCCAACCTTCGTGTACAGTACACACCAAAAAATATACAAACACCATTGTTCATTACAGAATTCAGAAAAAAATATCTGCCAACGATTTTTTTTTTAGAAATTAGTGATCTGGCAACCTTCGTGTACAGTACACACCAAAAAATATCCAAACACCATCGTTCATTACAGAATTCAGAAAAAAATATCTGCCAACGATTTTTTTTTAGAAATTAGTGATCTGCCAACCTTCGTGTCACGTGACACGAAGGTTGCCAGATCACTAATTTCTAAAACGACAACGAAAAATAACGACAATAAAGACTATTCGATAATTCGAATCAATAACGACACAATAATAGAAAGCGCATAAAGTTCAGTCATCAGTATTTTAAGCCTGAATTAATCACTTTAGTTATTTAGGTGGTAAATGCGTGTGGCGTCCTTTAGGCGTGTGAAGCTGAAACTTCAACGAAGGAAAATGAAAAAGTCACTTTTTTATATATAATTTATATATATATATATTCTCAAACCCCTTCGCATCAAGTATGTGTGCAGGAATATCTCTTTAATGCCGAAAGAGAAAACCTTTTCCTATCTCAATGCATAAAAATGACATTCTTCCTGAAATTCCGAAACACATTGAGTATCACTGTCAATAACTTCCTTTAACACTTTTTTTTGGAAATCTCAGTCCTTACGTCTTCCTAGGTGACACCCGTAATGTAACCATTCCGTAAGAAGGTTCGACAGAAATCACTCTCTGCTTATTCCTCCTCCTCCTCCTCTTCCTCCTCCCCTATCCCTCCCCATCCTCTTCACCTCCTCTCTATTCTGGTTATCTCGTCTTCTCCCTAGAGAAGGCGATTGGTCATAATAGGCTGATGGGGGGGGGGGGAGCAGGAGGAGGAAGAGGAGGAGGAGGAGGAGGAGGAGGAGGAGAGACTAGAGTGATGGGTGGGAGGGTAAGAAAAGAGGGAGAGAGAATGCCGTTTTTGGTTCTCCCTCCACGATTTCATAGATGGCAGTAGATAGTCGTTGCTCATCTTCTCCCTTGGGATCACAAGAGGCTGGTGGAGGGAGGGAGAGAGAGTGAAAGGTGGAGAGGTTAAAGAGTGGTGGGGGAGTAGAATGTCATTTTTGGTTTTTCTCCGGAACCTCAGAGATGAAGTTTATCGTCATCAGTCCTGAGCATCCCAGTGAGAGGAAAAAGTCAAAGGTGGATGATACGCTCTTTAACAGTTGGAATGGTGGAGAAATGGAGGCTCGGGACGTGGAGGGAAGTGGGGGGGGGGGAAGATCGATGATTCGTGAAAGACTCTCCTTGTTCTCGTCTATTTATATCTGTATACACCATTCTCCAACGTGTATTGGAACACTTCTACCATCAGTGGTTTGAAAGTCCCATTCGAAACTGACACAGGTTGAAAGTCATCTTGTTCAGACGTCCATTAAATTTATTAAAATCTCGATTCTCAACAACATTCGTTTAATATTTGAAAAAGGTTATGGAAGCAACAAAATCTGAGCAGAAACATTCGCTGTTAAAAGTCCCAGCTTCAATAATGCTTTTAACAATAAGTGAACATTGTCGAAAATTGGGACATCAAATGAAGTAGTAGTAGTGTTTATTTCCATTTATATTATTTTTTGATACAGTCGCTCAAAAAAGTATCCGAACACTACGGTTGATTACAGAATTCAGAAAAAAATATCTGGCAACGATTTTTTTAGAAATTAGTGATCTGGCAACCTTTCGTGTACAGTCGCTCAAAAAAGTATCCGAACGCAATGGTTGATCACAGATTTCAGAAAAAATATCTGGCAACGATTTCTTTTTTTAGAAATTAGTGATCTGGCAACCTTCGTGTCACGTGATTACAGAATTCAGGAAACGTGATTACAGTGAACGTGATTACAGTGAACAGGAAACGTGATTTACAGAATTCAGGAAAAATATCTGGAGCGTGTACAGCAACTGTAACTAAAATGAAAGTGTGAAATATATTCTACACTTTCAATAGCTTCACATGCACACTGATGTCCTATACAGTTTGGGGAGGGGGTGGCTCAGTCGGTAGCGCGCCAGGCTCGTAATCTGTAGTTCCCAGGTTCGAGTCCCAGCTGGGTCAGCTTTGAGATTAATTCCCCGCCCTGCCCACGATCAGTAGGAGACATCGATGGGCTTGGAAAGGCCGCCGTCCGTCGGATGGGCCGTTAAGCCGTGGCCCCGTGTGCGGGAGAGCCATACCCTGTACACGTTAAAGAACACGCTGGATGGCCTTGACGGGAGGCTACCATCTGTCTCCCAACAGCTGTTCCAGTGGGTCCCCTCCCCCAACCTTCTCTAAGACCTAGGGGTCCTTGTGACCTGGCCATTTAGCCCATTGTGTGCAAAAGATTACTGTTCAGAAGTAAAACAACCGAACGTTAAAGAACACGCTGGATGGCCTTGACGGGAGGCTACCATCTGTCTCCCAACAGCTGTTCCAGTAGGTCCCCTTCCCCCAACATTCTCTGAAGCCTTCGGACCCAATCCTATACAGTTTACAGAATGATAAAATAATTTATTGTTTAATTTATCGACTTTATTACGTTTTAAAAAAATATAAATATTTCATTTTATTAATATTCAATAACAAATTATTTTTTAGGAACCATTTTCTAATATTACCCAAGTCTCCATTTATTTCTTCAATTAAAATATTCTCATTGTCAGCAGCGTTACTGAGATGTTTGCGGACAATAAAGAGCAAATGAACAAAAAAACAGAACCGGAGGAGAAAATGAGCAAAAAAATAGAACCAGAGGAGCAAATGAACAAAAAATAGAACCAGAGGAGCAAATGAACAAAAAATAGAACATGAGGAACAAATGAACAAAAAATAGAACCAGAGGAGCAAATGAACAAAAAATAGAACCGGAGGAGCAAATGAACAAAAAATAGAACCGGAGGAGCAAATGAACAAAAAATAGAACCGGAGGAGCAAATGAACAAAAAATAGAACCGGAGGAGCAAATGAACAAAAAATAGAACATGAGGAACAAATGAACAAAAAATAGAACCGGAGGAACAAATGAACAAAAAATAGAACAAGAGGAACAAATGAACAAAAAAATAGAACCGGAGGAGCAAATGAACAAAAAATAGAACCGGAGGAACAAATGAGCAAAAAATAGAACCGGAGGAGCAAATGAACAAAAAATAGAATCGGAGGAGCAAATGAACAAAAAATAGAACCGGAGGAGCAAATGAACAAAAAATAGAAATAGAAGAGGAAATGAACAAAAGTACAAATAGGGTGACAAATGAGCAAAACACAAACAGGTAGGAGATGAACAAAAGTAAGCGAAAAAAGGCAGACGGTAACAATCAAGGAAGAAAGCTGCCACACGAAACAAGTGCATACTAAAAAAAAGAAGCAGGAAAACAAACCTAGTACAAAAACAGAAGCCAGCTGAGAAGCAAACCCACTATTAAGGAATAAAAATGCGCGCGAAAAATACAAACAGGGAAGCAAAATGGACAAAAAATACAAACAAGGGAGCTAATGAACAAAAATGCAAACAAGGCTGCCGATGAACAAAAGTAGAAACAGGACAGGAAAAGAATAAAAGCAGAAATAAGGGAAACAAAGACGGAAAGAAAGGAACAAATGAATAAAAACAAAAACAAGACCAGCAAATGAACAAAAGTACGAAGAGGGGAAGAAATGAAGATGAAACATATTAGCAAACAAAGGAACAAATACCCCCATATACAATCGCTCAAAAAAGTATCCGAACACTATGTTTGATTACAGAATTCAGAAAATATATCTGGCAACGATTTTTTAGAAATTAGTGATCTGGCAACCTTCGTGTCACGTGACACGAAGGTTGCCAGATCACTATATTGTGACGTGCACAGGTCATGGACTAAATATTGCCAGATCAACCATAGTGTTCGGATACTTTTTTTGCACATTGGATGGTGTGAGCTCACAAAAACCTGGATCGTGTGGGCCCATTCACAGCAAACTGGAGCGTGTGCAGTTACCGTTCACTTGTTTTCACAGCAAACTGGAGCGTGTGCAGTTACTGCACACGCTCCAGTTTGCTGTGAACGGTAACTGGAGCGTGTACAGTTGCTGTACACGTTCCAGATATTTTTTCTGAATTCTGTAATCAACCATAGAGTTCGGATACTTTTTTGAGCGACTGTACAAGTTAACAGAGACTTGAATAAACCGACATTCTAAGGAATATTAAAACAAACTCACATACACAAAGAAAATGAAAAGAAAAATATTTGTTTAGATAAGAATCAAGGAAACAAGCCCTCCTTTAACACACAAAATAGACTCAAATAACGAAAGGTCGAAGAGCATCAGAGATCTCACATGTTTGAAAAATATTGTGGAATAATGAGAGAAGCAAAACATCCAGAGAGAAACGGAAGTGACGAAAGTTCCAACTTCATGAACCTGCGCAGTGAATAGGAATCAAACAAAATATAAAGTGCGTCTAAAAGGTTGGTTTTACCTCTTAGCGGCACTTTTTTGCACATCACGGGCTAAATGGCCAGGTCACATCGACCCCGAAGGCTTCAGAGAAGGTTGGGGGAAGAGACCTACTGGAACGGCTGTTGGGAGACAGATGGTAGCAACCCGTCAAGGCCATCCAGCGTGTTCTTTAACGTGAACAGGGTATGGCTCTCCTGCACAATGACCCCGAAGGCTCAGAGAAGGTTGGGGAAGGGGACCCACTGGAACAGTTGTTAGGAGATAGATGATAGCCTCCCGCCAAGGCCATCCAGCGTGTTCTTTAACGTGCACAGGGTATGCTCTCCCACACAATGACCAGGTCACAATGACCCCGAAGACTCAGAGAAGGTTGGAGGAGGGGACCCACTGAACAGTTGTTAGGAGATAGATGGTAGCTCCCGTCTATCTCCTAACCGTGTTCTCTCCGCTCCGTGTTCCAGGGGGTCTCCCGCAATCTTCTCTGAGCCCTCGGGGTCCTTGTAACCTGACCATTGTGCGGGAGAGCCATACGCTGTGCACGTTAAAGAACACGCTGGATGGCCTTGACGGGAGGCTACCATCTGTCTCCCGACAGCTGTTTTAATGGGTCCCCTCCCCAACCTTCTGTGAGCCTTCGGAGTCCTTGCGACCTGGTCATTTAGCCCATTGCGTGTAAAAAAGAGCCGCTCAGAAGTGTAACAATCCAAGGAACCTGCTCCACAATTAAAAGAGACGCATGAAAAGTGTGTAGAGTTCCACATTGATTATTTCGAATGATTTTCATAAGAAATTATTTCTTTCCAAAGCATTTGTTTTCTGATGCACTTACATGCTAATTTAAACGTGATATTTACAAAACAGAAACGATGCAGCCAACTTTCATTGCCTCTAAGAGTTTTCTTCTTTTCCGTCTTAAATGAAAGATTATTCAGGAACATCTCGCTCCATTTCCGTTGACCGATGTCATTTCCGGCGGAAGTGGGTTTGTATAGATTCTTGCTCCTTCCGATTAGACTTCGAAGGCTATTTTCGCGGATCGAATTACACGTGCAGTAGGAATGGTTCATTGCCACGTGGGTGTGATGATGATGGGTGGGGGAGCCTCCTGATTGTAATCGGATCACGTGATACGAAAAAACGTCGCAGGAGTCAGTCCAGCTGTTGTTGTGCTGCTGTTTGGTCTCGTGGTGGTGGATAGACTAATAATACACGTGAAGAGAAAAAAAGGAAAAGAACAGGTCAATATCATTTCCTGCTTTTCCATTCGTTTTCGAACAAAGCAAGGTATTAATAGAAAAGTGACCAGTTGCAGAAAACGATGTTTTGCATTCATAAAGCCCTTCAATGGGGAAATCTGAGTTAGGTTGGGTTGTTTTACCTCTGAGCGGCACTTTTTTGCACACCATGGGCTAAATGGCCAGGTCACAAGGGCCCCGAAGGCTCAGAGAAGGTTGGGTGAGGGGACCCACTGGAACAGCTGATCGGAGACAGATGGTAGCCTCCCTTCAAGGCCATCCAGCGTGTTCTTTAACGTGCACAGCGTATGGCTCTCCTGCACAATGGCCAGGTCACAAAGACCCCGAAGGCTCAGAGAATGTTGGGTGAGGGGACCCACTGGAACAGCTGTTGGGAGACAGATGGTAGCCTGCCGTCAAGGCTATCCAGCGTGTTCTATATCGTGCACAGGGTATGGCTTTCCAGCACAATGGCCAGGTCACAAGGACCCCGAAGGCTCAGAGAAGGTTGGGTGAGGGGACCCACTGGAACAGCTTTTGGGAGACAGATGGTAGCCTCCCGTCAAGGTCATCCCAGTGTGTTCTTTAACGTGCACAGTTTATGGCTCTCCTGCACAATGGCCAGGTCACAAAGACCCCGAAGGCTCAGAGAAGGTTCGGTGAGGGAACCCACTGGAACAGCTGTTTGGAGACAGATGGTAGCCTCCTGTCAAAGCCATCCAGTGTGTTCTTTAGCGTGCAGAGGGTATGGCTCTCCTGCACCAATGGTCAGGTCACAAAGACCCCGAAGGCTCAGAGAAGGTTAGGTGAGGGGACCCACTGGAACAGCTGTTGGGAGACAGATGGTAGCCTCCCGTCAAAGCCATCCAGTGTGTTCTTTAGCGTGCAGAGGGTATGGCTCTCCTGCACCAATGGTCAGGTCACAAAGACCCCGAAGGCTCAGAGAAGGTTGAGTGAGGGGACCCACTGGAACAGCTGTTGGGAGACAGATGGTAGCCTCCCGTCAATGCCATCCAGTGTGTTCTTTAACGTGCACAGGGTATGGCTCTCCCACACACGGTGTCACGGCTTAGCGTCCATCCTACGGACGGCGGCCTCTCCAAGCCCATTGGGGAAATCTGAGTAACTTTTCGGAGTTTATTAGATTGCTCAGATGATGCCTTGAGCTCACGGTTCAATAACCTATTAATCAACCCATGATTTATGAAAAACTGCAAAGCGTCACCTCGGGAATTTCAATTTCATACCCAGTATAGTTGCGATTCCCCCTGTGCCATTGGGAAATTTGGATACAGACAAAAACAAAATACAGATTGGGCCATTGGTGCATTGGCAGTTTTCAGATATTATAAGCCAATGTCCTATCAGCCACCTGTCAATCAACCTCTGATATTTCATAATTCTCAGAGCTTGGTTGGGACAGGAGTTGTCTCAATCTGTTGATTGACAGGCTAGTAATTTGCAGTTCCAAGGTTCGATCCTTATCTGTGCCAGCGTCGAGATTTATCGCAAAATTCCCCGCCCTGCCCACGGTCAGTAGGGACACCGATGCGCTTGGAAAGGCCGCCGTCTGTCGGATGGGACGTTAAACCGTGGCCACGTGTGCTGGAGAGCCATACCCTGTGGATGTAAAAGAACACGCTGGATAGTCTTGACGTGAGGCTACCATGTATCTCCCAACAGCCGTTACAGTGGGTCCCCTCAACCAACCTTCTCTGAGCCTTCGGGGTCCTTGTGACCTGGCCATTTAGCCCATGGTGTGCAAAAAAGTGCCGCTCAGAGGTAAAACAACCTAACCCACCATTGTGATTGATCTCCGCTATACTACCACTCTACCCTCGGCCAGGAGAGACACCGATGGGTTTGGAAATTGCTGAAAGCAGTATGCCATTTGGGTCGCTCCAGAGCGTTCCCAGGGGCGAGGGTGGCTCAGTCGGTAGCGCCCCAGGCTCATAATTTGCAGTTCCCAGGTTCGAGTCCCAGCTGGGTCAGCGTTGAGATTTTTCTGCGCAAAATTTCCCGCCCTGCCCTCGGTCAGTAGGGGACACCGATGGGCTTGGAAAGACCACCGTCCGTCGGATGGGACGTTATGCCGTTGCCACGTGTTCTGGAGAGCCATACCCTGTGCGTGTTAAAGAACACGCTGGATGGCCTTGACGGGAGGCTACCATCTGTCTCCGAACAGCTGTTCCAGTGGGTCCCCTTTCCTGAACCTTCTCTGAGTCTTTGGGGTCCTTGTGACCTTTAAATGTAGCCCATTTTGGGCAAGAAAAGTGAAGCTCAGAGGTAAAAAACCAAAATAAGAATTTAGGTTGGTTTGTTCTGGATCGGGACCTGTCTACATTTATTTTTTAATTATTATTTTTCCACTCATTAAATTCAAATTATTGTTGCATTTGTTTCTTATTATTATTATTGGTTTAGTTAAGATTATTAATTAGTTTAGATTCGATATTAGCAGCAAATAAAGCGCAAGTCTCCGTCATTTCGTAATTGCACGGCACTGGGCTCGAAAGATTAGGTAAGATAAAGGTTTGTAGATGTCTCGAAGCTAGGGGGCGGGGGTGGCTCAGTCGGTAGCGCGCCAGACTCGTAATCTGTAGTTCCCAGGTTCGAGTCCCAGCTGGGTCAGCGTTGAGATTTATCTCCGCAAAATTCTCCGCTCTGCCCACGGTCAGTAGGGGACACCGATGGGCTTGGAAAGGCTGCCGTCCGTCGGATGGGACGTTAAGCCCTGGCCCCGTGTGCGGGAGAGCCATACCCTGTGCACGTTAAAGAACACGCTGGATGGCCTTGACGGGAGGCTACCATCTGTCTCCCAACAGCTGTTCCAGTGGGTCCCCTCCCCCACCCTTCTCTGAGCCTTCGGGGTCCATGTGACCTGGCCATTTAGCCCATGGTGTGCAAAAAAGTGCGGTTCAGAGGTAAAACAACCCAACCCAACTCGAAGCTAGTGTTATCTACAATGGCCCGAATAAGACAATAATATTTGATATCTTATAGAGATAACAGAGATTCACGCGGGGAGGGATTTCATTACTTTCAAATTTGTAGGTTTTCGTGAGTCCAGATTTGTAGGCTTTCATCACTTTCAAATTTGCAGATTTCATTCCTTTTAATATTTATAGGTTTTTGCTACTTTCAAAATTTGTAGGCTTCCATTAGTTTTTAAATTTGTAGGCTTTCCTTAGTTTTTAAATTTGTAACCTTTTTTTACTTTTTAAATTTGTAGGCTTACATTTTTTAAATTGTAATTAAATTGTTTTTTAAATTTTTTTAAATTTGTAGGCTTTATTTGTAGACTTACAAAATCTGTAGGCTTTCATTAGTCCAAATTTACAGAATTTCATTACTTTTCAAATAATGGGGCTTTCATTTGTTTTGAAATTCATTCATTCTTTGATCTCTCTGCTTTTTTCTCTTTTTTATTCGGATTTTTATGGAATATTTACGAATTTTTCTAGGCCCTGGGGCCTACTTAAGGGTATGACCACCGGGATGGCTTTATGTTAATCGGGATCTGACTTTTTTTTTTATTTGCGACATATAGGATAGAGAAGAATCCTAGAATCTACTCCTAGCTTTTACAGGCCTTCTCATACAAGGACACGCCCTACTAAGACCGAAGTCACTGTTGACCACTGCCTTAGTTAGAGCTAACACAACACACAAAGTTTGCCCTGCTGGACATAACTTCTCATACAAGGACATGCCCTACTAAGACCGAAGTCACTGCTGACCACTGCCTTAGTTAGAGCTAATAAAACACACAAAGTTTGTCTTGCTGGAACAGTCGCTAGCTGCCTAACCACTATGCCAGTTAAGGCTATATTGGTTTAGGAGTCTCTTAGAACACCTCAATATTGGTTTAGGAGTCTCTTAGAACACCTCAATATTGGTTTAGGAGTCTCTTAGAACACCTCAATATTGGTTTAGGAGTCTCTTAGAACACCTCAATATTGGTTTAGGAGTCTCTTAGAACACCTCAATATTGGTTTAGGAGTCTCTTAGAACACCTCAATATTGGTTTAAGAGTCTCTTAGAACACCTCAATATTGGTTTAGGAGTCTCTAAGAACACCTCAATATTGGTTTAGGAGTCTCTAAGAACACCTCAATATTGGTTTAGGAGTCTCTAAGAACACCTCAATATTGATTTAGGAGTCTCTAAGAACACCTCAATATTGGTTTAGGAGTCTCTAAGAACACCTCAATATTGGTTTAGGAGTCTCTAAGAACACCTCAATATTGGTTTAGGAGTCTCTTAGAACACCTCAATATTGGTTTAGGAGTCTCTAAGAACACCTCAATATTGGTTTAGGAGTCTCTTAGAACACCTCAATATTGGTTTAGGAGTCTCTTAGAACACCTCAATATTGGTTTAGGAGTCTCTTAGAACACCTCAATATTGGTTTAGGAGTCTCTTAGAACACCTCAATATTGGTTTAGGAGTCTCTAGGAACACCTCAATATTGGTTTAGGAGTCTCTTAGAACACCTCAATATTGGTTTAGGAGTCTCTTAGAACACCTCAATATTGGTTTAGGAGTCTCTTAGAACACCTCAATATTGGTTTAGGAGTCTCTTAGAACACCTCAATATTGGTTTAGGAGTCTCTAAGAACACCTCAATATTGGTTTAGGAGTCTCTAAGAACACCTCAATATCGGTTTAGGAGTCTCTAAGAACACCTCAATATCGATTTAGGAGTCTCTAAGAACACCTCAATATTGATTTAGGAGTCTCTAAGAACACCTCAATATTTTTTTATTTTTTGTTTTTTTTTATTTGCGACATATAGGACAGAGAAGAATCCTAGAAGCTACTCCTAGCTTTTACAGGCCTTCTCATACAAGGACATGCCCTACTAAGACCGAAGTCACTGCTGACCACTGCCTTAGTTAGAGCTAACACAACACACAAAGTTTGCCTTGCTGGAACAGTCATTAGCTGCCTAACCACTATGCCAGTTAAGGCTAATTCACTAAGATTTGCCACTATGCCAATTCACTTTCACAATAGAAAAACAAAAGCTCAATTTCTTATTTTAGAAAGAATCACGGGAGCCGTTCTCTCGACAATTCAACGAAACTAGACTTCACTAACACAGTCTCCATTCCCTTTTGCCT
Source organism: Ryuthela nishihirai (assembly GCA_038380435.1). Classification (NCBI taxonomy): domain Eukaryota; kingdom Metazoa; phylum Arthropoda; class Arachnida; order Araneae; family Heptathelidae; genus Ryuthela; species Ryuthela nishihirai. The sequence continues at coordinate 22,176,377 of JAWZYU010000031.1, read as the reverse complement.
TAATTTCTTTTCAAACATCTTTGATAGATTTGCACGTAACGCCATCAATTCCTTTCATCCTCATTATCATAAAGGGAAGAAGAAGTTATCTCTCCTTTTCCCTCCCTTAAAGATCGTCGCATCAACAGTTCAGTACCTTTTTTGTTACCTTTTCAAAAAACAAACAAACAAAAAAAACACATTAAAGAAAAAAAGAGGAAAAAAAATAACAGCAAATTAAACGAAGATTTCTTCCAGGCTTCGAGATTTCAACTGCTTCCAGGCGTGAAAATTATCTGGTAGATTAAGAAAGGAGCCGACAAAAGAGTTCCGAGAAAAGAAATCGAACAAAAGAGCGCTCATGAGAAAAAAAGAGATCTAAAGAAAATTCCTGAGAAAATGCACGAGAGAGGAATTGATTATTTTGTAAGCCTTTTTTCCGTAACTCCGATAAAAATAAACAACACGTTCCTCGCGAAACAATTTCGCAATGAAAGAAAAGTTGAGTTTGGTTGTTTTACCTCTCAGCGGCACTTTTTTTGCACACCATGGGCTAAATGGCCAGGTCACATGGACCCCGAAGGCTCAGAGAAGGTTGGGGGAGGGGACCCACTGGAATAGCTGTTGGGAGACAGATGGTAGCCTCCCGTCAAGGCCATACAGCGTGTTCTTTAACGTTGAGTTGTTTTACCTCTGAGCGGCACTTTTTTTGCACTCCTTGGGGTAAATGGCCAGGTCACAAGGACCCCAAAGGCTCAGAGAAGGTTGGAGGAGGGGACCCACTGGAACAGTTGTTGGAAGACAGATGGTAGCCTCCCGTCAAGGCCATCCAGCGTGTTCTTTAATGTTGGGTTGTTTTACCTCTGAGCGGCACTTTTTTTGCACACCATGGGCTAAATGACCAGGTCACATGGACCCCGAAGGCGTAGAGAAGGTTGGGGGAGGGGATCCACTGCAACATCTGTTGGGAGACAGATGGTAGCCTCACGTCAAGACCATCCAGCGTGTTCTTTAACGTGCACAAGGTATGGCTCTCCCACACACGGGGCCACGGCTTAACGTCCCATCCGACGGTCGGCGGCCTTTCCAAGCCCATCGGTGTCCCCTACTGACCGTGGGCAGGGCGGTGAATTTTGCGAAGATAAATCTCAACGCTGACCCAGCTGGGACTCGAACCTGGGAAATGACGATTACGAGTCTGGCGCGCTACCGACTGAGCCACCCCCACAGAACACTGCAAATGAGTACTACTCAACAATCGCTATAAAATTTCAAAATAACGTTAAGACACTAATTTGGCCTCAATAATCAGCTTTGTTACGAAACAAGTTCCACAGAACACCGGTATAGTTATTCTGCAATCATATAAAAATTATAAGGAACGCTAACGACAGTGATTTTGACTCAAAAATCACTACTGCTTACGAAACAAAAACCACACAATGCTGAAAATAAAGTAGTGTTAACCATCGCTAAAAATATTCTAAACAACGCAAGCGAAAGTAATTTGCATCAAACTATGTGTATTGTTTAAGGAAATGTACTAGTTCCACACAACACTGGTATAAGTATTCAACAATCAGTATAAAAATTCTAAAGAACGCTAATGACAGTAATTTGGATTCAACATTCATTAGAGAAATTATAAATAACGCTCACGACAGTGATTTGTATTCGACAATCACCACTATTTACGAAATAAGCTCCACACAGTACTGGTATTACGTATTCAACTATCGCTATAAATTTCTAAACAACGCAAATGACAATATCAAGTTACCATTATTTACGAACAAAAGCTCCACACAACACTGGAATAAGTATTCAACAATCACCATAAAAATTGTATAGAATGTTGACACAGTAATTTGGATTCAACAGTCACCATTGTTTACGAACAGAAGCTCACTCAACACTGGTATCAATATTCAACAATCACTAGGAAAATTCTAAAGAACACTGACAACAGTAATTTGGATTCAACAATCACCACTATTTACGTAAAATAAGTTCCACACAATACTGGTATTAAGTATTCAACTATCGCTATAAAATTTCTAAACAACGCAAGTGACAATATCAAGTTACCATTGTTTACGAACAAACTGTCAAGTGTTTCAGAAAACTGTGAAAAAAAATAAGTTGAAGAAAAATATTTTACTGTACAAAAAATAAGTTCCACATAACACTGGAATAAGTATTCAACAGTCACTATAAAAATTGTAAAGAATGTTGACACAGTAATTTGGATTCAACAATCACTATAAAAATTGTAAAGAATGTTGACACAGTAATTTGGATTCAACAATCACCACTATTTGCGAAAAATGAGTTCCACACAATACTGGTATTACGTATTCAACTATCGCTATAAAATTTCTAAACAACACACGTGACAATATCAAGTTACCATTGTTTACGAACAAAAGCTCCACACAACACTGGAATAAGTATTCAACAATCACTATAGAAATTGTAAAGAATATTGACACAGTAATTTGGATTCAACAGTCACCATTGTTTACGAACAGAAGCTCACACAATACTGGTATCAATAATCAACAATCACTATAAAAATTGTAAAGAATGTTGACACAGTAATTTGGATTCAACAATCACCACTATTTACGAAAAATAAGTTCCACACAATACTGGTATACGTATTCAACTATCGCTATAAAATTTGTAAACAACGCAAGTGACAATATCAAGTTACCATTGTTTACGAACAAAAGCTCCACACAACACTGGAATAAGTATTCAACAATCACTATAGAAATTGTAAAGAATATTGACACAGTAATTTGGATTCAACAGTCACCATTGTTTACGAACAGAAGCTCACACAATACTGGTATCAATAATCAACAATCACTATAAAAATTGTAAAGAATGTTGACACAGTAATTTGAATTCAACAATCACCACTATTTACGAAAAATAAGTTCCACACAATACTGGTATACGTATTCAACTATCGCTATAAAATTTGTAAACAACGCAAGTGACAATATCAAGTTACCATTGTTTACGAACAAAAGCTCCACACAACACTGGAATAAGTATTCAACAATCACTATAAAAATTGTAAAGAATGTTGACAGCAATTTGGATTCAACAGTCACCACTATTTACGAAAAATAAGATCCACACAATACTGGAAATAAATAGTCAACCATCAATAGAAAAATTGTAAAGAACCCTAAAGACAGTAATTTGGATTAAAAAAAATCGTCATTTTTCAATACTTAACAAGTTCCACACAACACTGGTATAAGATACCGGCAATCATTATACTGTAAATTCTACAAAACAGAAATTGCGATTCAACGAACACCATTGTTTACGAACCAAGTTCCACTTTACCAATGGCAATAAAAGAGTCAACAATTCCCACTTGTCTGGAAAACGAATAAATCATCTCTGTCCTTCAACAATATAATCCGGAAAAGAATGAAACATTTCATTGCACATTCTTGAAAACTGCAATGTTGGAAAGCATCGAAATATTTTATGCAGGAATTTATCCTCAAGTCGTGTTCGCTACCTGCAGAGGCATTATTCTCTGTCTTATTATATTGCAATGTCTGCGCGCGTGCTCCTTCCTGTCTGAAGAGCTCTTTCTGAATCACTTGACAGTTTGATTAACGCAGCTTTTGCCACTAGGAGGTATTCGCAAAGTTCGTTCTTTCCAGTTGAGCTCTTTGCTGTTGCTGTTATTAATATTAATTAAAGAAAACGAATATGGCTCGATGTTTTCATTTTGGGGAAAGCTTGGCTTCCTGGGGCAAGAAGTACACAGAGGAAGAGTCGTATCTTTCACGTAAAAAAAAGAAGTTCTAGAGTGAAATATATTTGAAGGAGTTTAAGCGTGAAATTCCGAAAGGAAGAAGAGTAGATATTTTACAAAGAAATAGAGCCCTGTGCCGATATCCGCATTGGAAAAGGTTTAGCGGATAAAAGAGTAATGTCAACGCGAATAGCGGGTAAAACCTTGGATATAAAATTGATGTTAACGTGGATAGCGGGTAAAACATTTATGTTAACGCGAATAACGGGTAAAACCTTGGATATAAAATTGATGTTAACGTGGATAGCGGGTAAAACCTTATAACATTTATATTAACGCGAATAGCGGGTAAAACCTTGGGTATAAAATTGATGTTAACGTGGATAGCGGGTAAAACCTTATAACATTTATATTAACGCGAATAGTGGGTAAAACTTTGGGTATAAAATTGATGCTAACGTGGATAGCGGGTAAAACCTTATAACATTTATATTAACGCGAATAGTGGGTAAAACCTTGGGTATAAAATTGATGTTAACGTGGATAGCGGGTAAAACCTTATAACATTTATATTAACGCGAATAGTGGGTAAAACTTTGGGTATAAAATTGATGCTAACGTGGATAGCGGGTAAAACCTTATAACATTTATATTAACGCGAATAGTGGGTAAAACCTTGGGTATAAAATTGATGTTAACGTGGATAGCGGGTAAAACCTTATAACATTTATATTAACGCGAATAGTGGGTAAAACTTTGGGTATAAAATTGATGCTAACGTGGATAGCGGGTAAAACCTTATAACATTTATATTAACGCGAATAGCGGGTAAAATCTTGAGTATAAAATTGATGTTAACGTGGATAACGGGTAAAACCTTATAACATTTATATTAACGCGAATAGTGGGTAAAACCTTGGATATAAAATTGATGTTAACGTGGATAGCGGGTAAAACCTTATAACATTTATATTAACGCGAATAGCGGGTAAAACCTTGGGTATAAAATTGATGTTAACGTGTATAGCGGGTAAAACCTTATAACATTTATATTAACACGAATAGTGGGTAAAACTTTGGGTATAAAATTGATGCTAACGTGGATAGCGGGTAAAACCTTATAACATTTATATTAACGCGAATAGTGGGTAAAACCTTGGGTATAAAATTGATGCTAACGTGGATAGCGGGTAAAACCTTATAACATTTATATTAACGCGAATAGTGGGTAAAACCTTGGGTATAAAATTGATGTTAACGTGGATAGCGGGTAAAACCTTATAGCATTTATATTAACGCGAATAGTGAGTAAAACCTTGGGTATAAAATTGATGCTAACGTGGATAGTGGGTAAAACCTTATAACATTTATATTAACGCGAATAGTGGGTAAAACCTTGGGTATGAAATTGATGCTAACGTGGATAGCGGGTAAAACCTTGGGTATAAAATTGATGTTAACGTGGATAGCGGGTAAAACCTTGGATGTAAAATTGATGTTAACGTGGATAGCGGGTAAAACCTTATAGCATTTATATAAACGCGAATAGCGGTTAAAATATTGGGTATAAAATTAATGTTAACATTGATAGCGATAAAGTCTTTGGTAAAAAATTGATGTTAACGCGGATAAAACCTTGGGTAAAAATTTGCTGTTAACGCGGATAAAACTTTGGATATGAAATTGATGCTAACGCGGATAAAACATTGAGTATAAAAATGATGTTAACACGGATAAAACCTTGGGTATAAAATTGATGTTAACACGGATAAAACTTTCGGTATTAAATTGATGTTAACGCGGATAAAACTTGGGTATGACATTGATGCTAACGCGGATGAAACATTGAGTATAAAAATGATGTTAATACGGATAAAACCTTGGGTATTAAATTGATGTTAACACGGATAAAACTTTCGGTATAAAATTGATGTTACCTTGGGTAGAAAATTGATTTTAACACAGATAAAACTTTCGGTATAAAATTGATGTTACCTTGTGTATAAAATTGATGTTAACACGGATAAAACTTTCTTGAATAAAATTGATGTTACCTTGGGTATAACATTGATGTTAACACGGATGAAACTTTCGGTATAAAATTGATGTTACCTTGTGTATAAAATTGATATTAATCCAAAAAGCGGGCAAAATCTGTGGGAGTATGGGCAAACATTATTGCATTGTTGAGACAGACATAAGTGAAAAAATAAAGACTAGATAATGGAAAAAATTTTATTTTAAAGTTCAATGATAATGATCAATCCAGGAAGAAGAAAAAAATCATTGGGAGGGTCTCAAATTGAAAAAAAAGAACGTGAAAGTAGTGATCTTTTTGTTGAAAAAAAAGCAGAATATCATGTTGAAAAAATTACTCTAGTGTTACATAGAAAACACGAAATGAATATGCGAAAGTTTCATTGGTGGAGATCGAAGAGTTCCTGGGTAATGAAAGGAAGTGACGTCACATAAAAGATGAGTTTTTAAAACTGCATTCTCATAAATATTGATTTCATATTTAGTAAGGTATATCTTTCGGAAATATAGGATTCTTTTTACCTGAGTGAGTTTTTTTTATTTAATTATCAGTCATTAATAAACAGATGAATAGAATCGATAATCTACTTCCAATGGTTATGAAGTACAGTCGCTCAAAAAAGTATCCGACACTATGGTTGATTAGAGAATTCAGAAAAAATATCTGGCAATGTTTTTTTAGAGATTAGTGATCTGGGAACCTTCGTATCACGTGATTACAGAATTCAGGGAAAATATCTCGAGCGTGTACAGCAACTGTACACGCTCCAGTTACCGTTCACAGCAAACTGGAGCGTGTGCAGTTACTGCACACGCTCCAGTTTGCTGTGAACGGTAACTGCACACGCTCAATATTTCCGTGAGTGAGCCCACACGATCAGTATCAAAATAATATGACCACCTACAGTCGCTCAAAAAAGTATCCAAACACTGTGGTTGATTATAGAATTCAGAAAAAATATCTGGCAACTTTTTTTATGAATTAGTGATCTGGCAACCTTCGTGTCAAGTGACACGAAGTTTGCCAGATCACTAATTTCTAAAAAAAAATCGTTGCCGATATTTTTTCTGAATTCTGTAATCAACCACGTTGTTCGGATACTTTTTTGAGCGACTGTACCAATATACGAAAATGCTGAAAACGTTTTCGCTGGGAGGGGGGAGGAGCGGATGAAAGGATTAGTTAGGGTTGATCTCTAAATGAAGATTTTCTTTATTTTTTTTTGATATTTGGCAATTTTTCTCATCTTATCATATTCCAGAGGTTTTGTCATACCAATACTGGCGGTTATGCAAATTTTACTCATTGTCATTCCGTGCGAACTGCTGATTTCTCTATTAATATAGATTAACAGATAGAACATCTGTTAATCTACATTCGGTTTGTTCAATTTCGATTGTCGTTGTTTCTGTTTCATTATTGCTGTTAGTGTTTCGTTTGTTGTTTTCTCTCTTCGATTCCTGCTTTCAGTGTGCTTCTGTTCCATTATTGACGTAAGCGTTTCTTGTTTTCTGTATTCCATTAGTGCTGTATAGGATTTGGATTGTTGTTTCTGTTCCATTACTACTTTCAGTGTTTCTATTGTTGTTTCCTTTCCATTATCGCTCTCGGTGTTTCTATTGTTGTTTCTGTTCCGTTACCGCTCTCGGTGTTTTTATTGTTCTTTCTGTTCCGTTACCGCTCTCGGTGTTTCTATTGTTGTTTCTGTTCCGTTAACGCTCTCGGTGTTTCTATTGTTGTTTCTGTTCCGTTACCGCTATTGATGTTTCTATTGTTGTTTCTGTTCCGTTACCGCTCTCGGTGTTTCTATTGTTGTTTCTGTTCCGTTACCGCTATCGGTTTTCTATTGTTGTTTTTGTTCCATTACCGCTCTCGGTGTTTCTATTATTGTTTCTGGTCCATTACCGCTCTCGGTGTTTCTATTATTGTTTCTGGTCCATTACCGCTCTCGGTGTTTCTATTATTGTTTCTGGTCCATTACCGCTCTCGGTGTTTCTATTGTTGTTTTTGTTCCGTTACCGCTCTCGGTGTTTCTATTGTTGTTTCTGTTCCGTTACCGCTCTCGGTGTTTTTATTGTTCTTTCTGTTCCGTTACCGCTCTCGGTGTTTCTATTGTTGTTTTTGTTCCGTTACCGCTCTCGGTGTTTCTATTGTTGTTTCTGTTCCGTTACCGCTCTCGGTGTTTTTATTGTTCTTTCTGTTCCGTTACCGCTCTCGGTGTTTCTATTGTTGTTTCTGTTCCGTTAACGCTCTCGGTGTTTCTATTGTTGTTTCTGTTCCGTTACCGCTATTGATGTTTCTATTGTTGTTTCTGTTCCGTTACCGCTCTCGGTGTTTCTATTGTTGTTTCTGTTCCGTTACCGCTATCGGTTTTCTATTGTTGTTTTTGTTCCATTACCGCTCTCGGTGTTTCTATTATTGTTTCTGGTCCATTACCGCTCTCGGTGTTTCTATTATTGTTTCTGGTCCATTACCGCTCTCGGTGTTTCTATTATTGTTTCTGGTCCATTACCGCTCTCGGTGTTTCTATTGTTGTTTTTGTTCCGTTACCGCTCTCGGTGTTTCTATTGTTGTTTCTGTTCCGTTACCGCTCTCGGTGTTTCTATTGTTGTTTCTGGTCCATTACCGCTCTCGGTGTTTCTTTTGTTGTTTCTGTTCCGTTACCGCTCTCGGTGTTTCTTTTGTTGTTTCTGTTCCGTTAACGCTCTCGGTGTTTCTATTGTTGTTTCTGTTCCGTTAACGCTCTCGGTGTTTCTATTGTTGTTTCTGTTCCGTTACCGCTCTCGGTGTTTCTATTGTTGTTTCTGTTCCGTTACCGCTCTCGGTGTTTCTATTGTTGTTTCTGGTCCATTACCGCTCTCGATGTTTCTGTTGTTGTTTCTGTCCCATTACCGCTCTCGGTGTTTCTGTTGTTGTTTCTGTTCCATTACCGCTCTCGGTGTTTCTATTGTTGTTTCTGTTCCATTCACGCTCTCTGTGCTTCTATTGTTGTTTCTGTTCCATTACCGCTCTTGGTGTTTCTTTTGTCGTTTCTCTTCCATTACCGCTCTCAGTGTTTCTATTGTTGTTTCTGTCCCATTACCGCTCTCGGTGTTTCTGTTGTTGTTTCTGTTCCATTACCGCTCTCAGTGTTTCTGTTGTTGTTTCTGTTCCATTACCGCTCTCGGTGTTTCGTTTTCTGCTTATATATATTAGTGCTTTTGTTCCGATTGTTGCTGTTACTGTTTCGATTCTAGTGTTTCTGTTCAGTTATGTCTGGTATTCTTTCGATTTCTGTTGACTTTGTTCCGATTGTTGTTGTTAATGTTTCGATTGTTTCTCCCCCCGATTGTTGTAAATAGTGTTTCGATTGTTTCTCCCCCCCGATTGTTGCAATTACTGTTTCGATTGTTGTTTTTTCTCCGGTAATTGCTGCCATTCTTGCGACAGTTATTGTTACTGTTCAGAATTTTCTTTCTTCTACGATTGTTTCTAGTGCAATTCTCGATTGTTGATGTTCATATTTCGTTTCTTTTTCCTGTTGAGATTGGTGTTATTATTGTTTCGATTTTTTTACTCTGTCGCAGTTGTTGTTTCTACTCTTCTGATTGTTTTTTGCTTCTGTGCCGTTGGTTGAAGTACCGCTGAAAAGTGAAACAGTAACTCAATGCTTTACCCCACTGGTTCGCAATGGGGGCGTTTTCGAAATTTGTGGGCGACTTTAGCTTGTCTAATCGATAGTGAATGCCTGTAGCCATTTAGTCTTACTTTCATAACGCTCCTTTTACCAAGAATTTAACGGAAAATTGTTTTTCGTGAGGTTCGAAACTAATTCTGGGTGAACGAGGGGGTTGGATAACAAATCTTTTCATAAGGGTGCGTTAGAAAACAATTTTGGTAAAAGGGGGAGTTGGAAATTATCCTTGGTAAAAGGAAGGCGTTAGAAAATAGTTCTTGGTAAAAGGGGGCGTTTTGAAATAATTCTTCTGTGCGTTAAAAATAATTCTTGGTAAAAGTGGGCGTTAGAAATTAAATCGTGGTAAAAGAGGGCGTTATGAAATAATTCTTCTGTGCATTAAAAATAATTATTGGTAAAAAATCCAGTTAAAAATAATTCTTGGTAAAACTGGGCGTTAGAAAGTAATTCTTGGTTAAAGGGGGCATTATAAAATAAATCTTGGTAAAAGGGGGCGTTATGAAATAATTCTTCTGTGCATTAAAAATAATTCTTTGTAAAAAATCCAGTTAAAAATAATTCTTGGTAAAAGTGGGCGTTAGAAAGTAATTCTTGGTTAAAGGGGGCATTATAAAATAAATCTTGGTAAAAGGGGGCGTTATGAAATAATCCTTCTGTGCATTAAAAATAATTAAAAATAATTCTTGGAAAAAGTGGAAGTTAGAAATTAAATCTTGGTAAAAGTGGGCGTTATGAAATAATTCTTCTGTGCATTAAAAATAATTCTTGGTAAAAAATCCAGTTAAAATAATTCTTGGTAAAAAAATCCAGCTAAAATAATTCTTGGTAAAAGTGGGCGTTAGAAAGTAATTCTTGGTTAAAGGGAGCATCATAAAATAAATCTTGGTAAAAGGGGGCGTTATGAAATAATCCTTCTGTGCATTAAAATAATTCTTGGTAAAAGGGGGCGTTATGAAATAATTCTTCTGTGCATTAAAAAATAATTATTTGTAAAAAATCAAGTTAAAATAATTCTTGGTAAAAGTGGGCATTAGAAAGTAATTCTTGGTTAAAGGGGACATTATAAAATAAGTCTTGGTTAAAAGGGGCGTTATGAAATAATACTTCTGTGTATTAAAAATAATTCTTGGTAAAAGTGGGCATTAGAAAGTAATTCTTGGTTAAAGGGGACATTATAAAATAAGTCTTGGTTAAAAGGGGCGTTATGAAATAATACTTCTGTGTATTGAAAATAATTCTTGGTAAAAAGTCCAGTTACAAATAATTCTTGGGAAAACCTAATACTTGGTAAAAGGTGGCATTAGAAATATAGTAGTTGGTATTTTCAGTCAATACCTTTTGAAAGGGGAGGTTAGGAATTAATTCTTAGTAAAAAATGAAATTTAGAAAATAATTCTGGGTAAATGTTGGTTGCACCCAAAATGGTTTGTGATCATTCCCAGACACGAACGCGTCATACGACATAAAAAGAGTCAAAAACAAAAATAAAAATAAAATTTCTGTCTTCACCTCAAAGAGGCGGGGGTGGCTCAGTCGGTAGCGCGCCAGGCTCGTAATCTGTAGTCCCCAGGTTCGAGTCCCAGCTGGGTCAGCGTTGAGATTTATCTCCGCAAAATTCCCCGCCCTGCCCAAGGTCAGTAGGGGATACCGATGGGCTTGGAAAGGCCTCCGTCCGTCGGATGGGACGTTAAGCCGTGGCCCCGTGAGCGGGAGAGCCATACCCTGTGCACGTTAAAGAACACTCGTGATGGCCTTGACGGGAGGTTACCATCTGTCTCCCAACAGCTATTCCAGTGGGTCCCCTCCACCAACCTTCTCTGAGTGTTCGGGGTCCTTGTGACCTGGCCATTGTGCGGGAGAGTCATACCCTGTGCACGTTAAAGAACACGCTGGGTGGCCTTGACGGGAGGCTACCATCTGTCTCCCAACAGCTGTTCCAGTGGGTCCCCTCCCCCAACCTTCTCTGAGTGTTCGGGGTCCTTGTGACCTGGCCATTGTGCGGGAGAGTCATACCCTGTGCACGTTAAAGAACACGCTGGGTGGCCTTGACGGGAGGCTACCATCTGTCTCCCAACAGCTGTTCCAGTGGGTCCCCTCCCCCAACCTTCTCTGAGCCTTCGGGGTCCATGTGACCTGGCCATTTAGCCCATGGTGTGCAAAAAGTGCCGCTCAGAGGTAAAACAACCAAAAACAACCAACCATTCCTGAAACTCGAAAGATAAAACTCTGCTGGCTTTCCCCTTTCTCGGTGAAAGTTACTTAAACAAGCTCTGGCTGCTGCAGACAGATCCTCGGTTGCTCCTCTATCATCCTTCCTCTCCCCATCCTCTCCCTCCTCTCTCCGTCATTTGGATTCGTCGAGCGAGCGTGCACGAGACATCGCGATCGAGCCGCACGATTGGACACACAAGCAAGTTCGTTTGGCCTCGTGGCGCTTCGCGGAATCTACCGCCATTAGTGCGTCGTCTCGTGCTGCACATCGAAATTCCCCGTTGCCACTTGCAGCGTGCCAATTCTTTCACCTTACGAGGCTCGCGCAAGTGCCCTTAGTTGGTCTAACGGTCGGAGAGTTGGGATTGGAATCTCTTGGAATATTTGTCAGTTCCCGCAATCCATTTCAATTTTTTTTTTCATTTTAGGGCAAAAATATTTATTGCGGCTATTTAAAAACAAGTCTGGCCTTCCTAAATCCCGTTTCGAGATACAGTTGGGTCGTTTTAACTTTCATCAGCCCTTTTTTTTTTTGAATATGATAGGCTAAATGACCAGGTTACAAGGAACCAGAGGGCTCAGAGTAGGTTGGGGCAGGGGACCCACTGGAACAGTTGTTGGGAGACAGATAGTAGCCTCCTGTCAAGGCCATCCAGTGTGTTCTTTAACGTTGGGTTGTTTTATCTCTGAGCAGCACTTTTCTGCACACCATGGGTTAATGGCCAGATCACATGGACCCCGAAGGCTCAGAGAAGGTTGGAGGAGGGGACCCACTGGAACAGTTGTTGGGAGACAGATAGTAGCCTCCCGTCAAGGCCATCCAGTGTGTTCTTTAACGTTGGGTTGTTTTATCTCTGAGCAGCACTTTTCTGCACACCATGGGTTAATGGCCAGGTCACAAGGACCCCGAAGGCTCAGAGAAGGTTGTAGGAGACAAATTGTAAATTGTAGCTGTTGGGAGACAAATGGTAGCCTCCCGTCAAGACCATCCAGTGTGTTCTTTAATGTTGGGTTGTTTTACCTCTGAGCGGCGCTTTTCTGCACACCATGGGCTAAGTGGTCAGGTCGCATGGACCCCGAGGGCTCAGAGAAGGTTGGGGGAGTGGACCCACTTGAACAGCTGTTGGGAGACAGATGGTAGCCTCCCGTCAAGGCCATCCAGTGTGTTCTTTAATGTTGGGTTGTTTTACATCTGAGCGGCACTTTTCTGCACACCATGGTCTAAATGGCTAGGTCACATGTACCCCGAAGACTCAGAGAAGGTTGGGGGAGGGGACCCATTGGAACAGTTGTTGGAAGACAGATGGTAGCCTCCCGTCAAGGCCATCCAGTGTGTTCTTTAATGTTGGGTTGTTTTACCTCTGAGCGGCGCTTTTCTGCACACCATGGGCTAAGTGGTCAGGTCGCATGGACCCCGAAGACTCAGAGAAGGTTGGGGGAGGGGACAGACTGGAACAGTTGTTGGAAGACAGACTGACTGGAACAGATTGTTGAATCTGTTCCAGTCAGTCTGATCACTAATTTCTAAAAAAATCGTTGCCAGATATTTTTTCTGAATTCTGTAATCAACCATAGTGTTCGGATACTTTTTTGAGCGACTGTACCCTTTTTTTTCTATTTTCCCCCATATATTCTCAAAAGCATGACGTCATCTCTCTTCAGTCCGTCGATGTGACGTCATTGAAATATGACATTGGCTGAAAGATATTATATTAATTTTTCTGTTTAAAGAAAGATTTTTTATGTGTGAAAGGAGGGTGTTGGATGGAATTGTTTTACCCCTGAGCGGCAGTTTTTGTTGTATATAATGAACTAAATGGCCAGGTCACAAGATTCCCGAGGGCTCAGAGAAAGTTGTGGAGAGAATACCATTAAGACAGCTGTTGGGAGACAGATGGTAACCTCCCGTCAAGGCATGGGGCGGGGTGGCTCAGTCGGTGGCGCCCCAGGTTCGTAATCTGCAGTTCCCACGTTCGTGTCCCAGTTTGGTTAGCATTGAGATTTATTTCTTTAAAACTCATTGCCTTTCCCGCGGTCAGAAGGGGACACCGATGGGCTTGGAAAGGCCGCCGTCCGTCTGATGGGACGTTAAGCCGTGGCTCTGTGGGCTGGAAAACTATTCCCTGTGCACGTTGAAGAATACGCTGGATGGCCTTGAAGAGAGGCTACCATCTGTCTCCCAACAGCTGATCCAGTGGGTCTCCTCCCCCAACCTTCTCTGAGCTTTCGACATCCACGTGACCTGGTCATTTAGCCCATGGTGTGCAAAAAAGTGCCGCTCAGAGGTAAAACAACCCAACATTAAAGAACACGCTGGATGGCCTTGACGGGAGGTTACCATCTGTCGCCCAGCAGCTGTCCAGTGGGTCCCCTCCTTCAACCTTCTCTGAGCCTTCGGGGTTCTTGTGACCTGGCCATTTAGCCTAATATGTGGGGGGCGGGGATGGCTCAGTCGGTAGCGCACCAGGCTCGTAATCTGCAATTGCTGGGTTCGAGTCCCAGCTGGGTCAGCGTTGAGATTTATATCCGCAAATTTCCCCGCCCTGCCCTCGGTCAGTAGGGGACACCGATGGGCTTTGAAAGGCCGCCGTCCGTCGGATGGGATGTTAAGCCGTGGCCCCGTGTGTGGGAGAGCCATAATCTGTGCACGTTAAAGAACACGCTGGATGGTCTTGACGGGAGGCTATCATCTGTCTCCCAACAGCTGTTCCAGTGGGTCCTCTCCCCCAACCTTCTCTGAGCCTTCGGGATCCTTGTGACCTGGTCATGGGAGAGCCATACCCTGTGCACGTTAAAGAACACACTAGATTGCCTAGACGGGAGGCTACCATCTGTCGCTCAGTCCAGTGGGTCTACTCCCTCAACCTTCGCTGATCCTTCGGGATTCTTGTGACCTGGTTATGCCATGGTGTGTAAAAAAGTGCCGCTCAGAGGTAAAAAAAACTCAACCATTCTGTGCACAAAAGCCATAAGCGGAAAAAGAGCGAAATCAATTGAAAAAAAAATAGAAAGAAAAGTAAGAACGTCGACCACACGTGGTTTTCATCTCTTCTTACCAATTGAAGCGGAAGAGCAGATGAGATCAGTGGCGAAAGAGGAGACAGGAAAGAGAGAGAAAAAGCGAAGGAAGCTCTGAATGGAAGAGAAGGACATTTTACAAATAATTACGGACAAGTTTAGGATCTATCCCAGAATGCAACGTTAGTCAGAAATGAAAAAGGGGAAAAAATTCCGAAGAAAGGAAGTCAAGAGCCGACATTACGTTTAAGCCAATTCCAGCGATAAACCAATTACGAGCGAAAGCATTTCAGCCTCATCAGCTCAGTCGGAGGAGGATGAAGAAGAGCAGATGGAGGAGGAGGAGGGAGTGAGGGAGACGGTCACAACCTAAAACAGCTTCTCAAGTCCATCTGCCATTGGCGGTATATCTTCAGTCTTTCTTTCCTGACATTTTCTCTTTAACAGTCCATCCTCATCCCGCTCCTCCCATTCGACTCTCCTCCATTTAGTGTCTCTTTTTTTTAGTTTTTGTTTTTCTACTCGTTTCGAGGAATCCTTCCTTTTGGTCTTAAGTTACAAGAGAGACAATTTTCATTATTTAGTTTTTTTCTTTTTTTCAATGAAACCGATTCAATAGTCGAATTGTGAGTGTCGTTTAGTAGCTGAATAAAGAAGTCGGGGTTCGAATCCTTTAAAAGATATAGGCGAGGGTTTTACCTCTGAGCGGCACTTTTTGCACACAATGGGCTAAATAGCCAGCTCAGAAGGACCCAAAGGGCTCTGAGAAGGCTGGGGAAGGGAACAGGTCACATGAACCCCGATGACTCAGAGAAGGTTAGGGAGGAGACCCACTGGAACAGCTGTTGGGAAACAGATGGTAGCCTCCCGTCAAGACCATTCAGCGTGTTCTTTAACGTGCACAGATTATGGCTCTCCCACATACGGGGCCACGGCTTAACGTCCCATCCGACGGACGGAGGCCTTTCCAAACCCATCGGTGTCCCCTATTGACCATGGGCAGGCCAGGGAATTTTGTGGAGATAAATCTCAACGCTGGTCCAAGAGGGACTCGAACCCGGGAACTACAGATTATGAGCCTGGCGCACTACCGACTGAGTCACCCCCGCCCCTGGTCATAAGGACCCCAAGGGCTCAGAGAAGGTTAGAGGAAAGGGGACCTGCTGGACAGTTGTTAAGAGACAGATGGTATCCTCCCGTCAAGATCATCCAGCGTGTTCTTTAATGTGCACAGGGTATGGCTCTCCCGCACACTGGGGCCACGGCTTAACGTCCCATCCGACGGACGGCGGCCTTTCCAAGCCAATCGGTGTCCCCTACTGACCGTGGGCAGGGCGGGGAATTTTTCGGAGATAAATCTCAACGCTGACCCAACTGGGACTCAAACCTGAGAACTACAGATTACGAGTCTGGCGCGCTACCGACTGAGTCACCCCCCCACCCCTGGTCAAAATGACCCCAAAGGCTCAGAGAACGTTAGAGGAAAGGGTACCTGCTGGACAGTTGTTAAGAGACAGATGGTATCCTCCCGTCACAAGGCCATCCAGCGTGTTCTTTAACGTGCACAGGGTATGGCTCTCCCGCACACTGGGGCCACGGTTTAACGTCCCATCCGACGGACGACATCCTTTCCAAGCCCTTCGGTGTCCCCTACTGACCGTGGGCAGGGCGTGGAGTTTTGCGGAGATAAATCTCAAAATTTATTCGGAAGAACATTTCTAATATTTGACAGAGAATCGCGCTTACGAATCACCTTGAAATAACGAGATTCTGCGAAAAATTTATCAGCCATCTCGTCAACAGTTTTTCAACCGCATTCGACGTCCAATGTGTGTGTTTATTTTTTGTAGGCGGCGTTGGAATGCTTAAAACATCTCTCACGTCATTGGAATTGCAAATGAGGGCTCAGCAGTTGGTTTTGTTTATCACATCGCAGATTAATGGCACTTGAGAGCATGATTTAAGACACGCTCGGTTTTTCCTTTTTTCATTTCTTATCTACGAAATTTTGAAAATAAATTTCCGTTATCTAAAGTAAGTTAGAGTTTGCTATTTTACTTTAATATATGCCAGTTTTATTTATTTTTTCCTTTTGTTATTTGAATTTGGAAAGAGAAGAATTTTCTCAGAGATAATCGGGCCGAGTGTTTGACCATGTGACTTACTTGCCGACTGACTAACTGTTTAGCCTACTGGCTGTTTAAGTGAATAAATGACTAGCTGACTGAGTGATTAACTGACTACTACTGTCTGTCGAATTGAGTAACTGACTAGCTTACTGCCTGTTTGATTGAGTAATTGACTAGCTAGCTGATTGTCCAATTGAGTAACTGACTAGCTAGCTGATTGTCTGATTGAGTAACTGACTAGTTAGTTAATTTTCTAATTGAGAAACCGACTAGCTAGCTGACTGTCGAATTGAGTGTTTAATTGATTAACTTAATAGTTGACCATTTAATTGATTAACTTACTGTTTATTTTATTAACTGAGTAGCCGATTATTTAATTCATTAACTGATTGATTTTAATTGAGTAATTAACTTGCTAACTCTTTAATTGATTAACTGACTAGCTTACTGCCTGCTTAATTGAACAAATGTTAGTTTGTTGACTGTCTAATTGAATAAATGACTGCTGACTGTCTGTCTAATTGAGTAACTGACTAGCTGACTATCTAAATGAGTAACTGACTAACTTACTAGCTGACTATCTAAATGAGTAACTGACTTATTACTGCCTGCTTAATTGAGTAACTGACTAATTGGCTGATTGTCTATTCCAGTAACTGACTAGCTAGTTGACTGTCTAATTGAGTAACTGACTATATGACTATCTTAATGAGTAACTGACTAGCTGACTATCTTAATGAGTAACTGACTAGCTGACTATCTTAATGAGTAACTGACTAGCTTATTATCTAAATGAGTAACTGACTAGCTGACTATCTAAAGGAGTAACTGACTAGTTGACTATCTAAATGAGTAACTGACTAACCTACTGCCTGCTTAATTGAGTAACTGACTAATTGGCTGATTGTCTATTTCAGTAACTGACTAGCTAGTTGACTGTCTAATTGAGTAACTGACTAGCTGACTATCTAAATGTGTAAGACTTATTACTGCCTGCTTAATTGAGTAACTGACTAATTGGCTGATTGTCTATTTCAGTAACTGACTAGCTAGTTGACTGTCTATTGAGTAACTGACTAGCTGACTATCTAAATGAGTAACTGACTAGCTGACTATCTAAATGTGTAACTGACTTACTACTGCCTGCTTAATTGAGCAACTGACTAATTAATAAAATGATAGAAAAAGGTATCGAGATGATATTTCGAAATCTTTTTCTATCATCAAGATATCACTACATTGAAAAAAATATCATTTGAATTTTTGCCTCTTTAAAACTTTTTAATCTTTTTTAGTGCTGCTTTTTGTTATTCTAATTTTCCCCCATTGTTATTAGCTTTCTCGGTACTGTTGTTTTCGATCAGCTTGATATCGTTTTTTTTTATATCATTTCGATATATTCTTGATAGAAAACAACAGTAACGAGAAAGCTAATAACAATGAGAAAAAAATTAGAATAATAAAAAGTAGCACTAAAAAGGATTATAAAGTTTTAAAAATGCAAAAATTCAAATGAAATGTACATTTTAGAATTACTTGTAAGAAATAATGGAAAACCTCATTACTTGAAAGCATTTCCAAGTACAATGATCAGTGTAGCACGATAGAATACATAGAATGCGTTCCCAAGAGATTTACAAGCAACGTGAAGCGCAAACTCTTTTAAAAAAGAAAAAGAGAGCGCTCACCCTTTCAAAGAGAGAGAGAGAGAGAGCGCTCACTCTTTTAAAAAGAGAGAGAGATCTCACACTCTTTCCAAAAAAGAAAAGGAGAGCGCTCACTCTTTCCAAAAGAAAAAGAAAAGGAGAGCGCTCACTCTTTCTAAAAGAAAAGGAAAAAGAGATCCATCACTATTTTCAAAAGAAAAAGAGATTCATCACTCTTTCAAAAAAGAAAATAAACACTCTTTCGAAAAAGGAAAAGGGAGCATGCACTATTTCGAAAAAGAAAAAGAGGGCACGCACTTTTCCGAAAATGAAAAAAGAGAGCATGCACTCTTCCGAAAAAGGAAAAGAGCTCGCTTGCTCTTTCCAAAAAGAAAAAAAAAAAAAAAAGAGAGAGCTCACTCTTTCCAAAAAGAAAAAGAAAAAGAGAGCTCGCACTCTTTCCAAAAGAATTTCTTTTCGTGTGTTAGAAAAAAATCTAAATACCTGCAAAAAAAGTCACGGAAATTCTTTTCCGACTATTATCCATCCTTTAAATATCTTCGCAGCATCTTTAACAACTTGGTCTTGACTCTACTGTTTTTAATTCACCTCAGAGTTTGCTTCTCTGTTCCATCTCCTCACAGAATCATCCATCTCTCTTATAATCTCGAGTGATTTTAAATGAAGAGCAAGTATTTCCTTCCTTTCATCAACAGGGTGTCCAAATCTGGATGACCTATTTCTCAATTCCTCCAGTTAAAGTCCATCCAGAGAGAAATAACTGAGTGGGAAGATAAAATGGAATCATAATTCGAGTTTTTGCCAACATATGGGCACGTCGCTCCCGAAACAAAAATAATAAAAAATATTATCTGAGGCACGTTACTAGGTTCTTCTGGTATCTCTCTCTCTCGCTGTTTATTCAACCCGTTCATTCTCCCAAATCCCAAATTCTCGCATGTCATCTTAATCTTTTTATCCCAGCTACTCTTTACGTAATGAGATCCCACAGGAGTACTTTAGATGCAGAGAAAGAAATATGCCCGAGCATTTATCTTCGTTTAATAGATTGCCGTGATCTTAGATGTTCAGATCTTTTTATAACGATTTCGGAAAAAGAAGTTGAAAGCGCAAGAGATGATACGAGAATTATTATTTATTTTTTGGGCGTCTGTGTGTGCAGGAGGAATATTTAACTTTTCCGTTTGTCAAGAACTTAATCAGTTAGTAATTAAGATTAATTGTTTAAAGAGAATTTTTTTCATTAGAGGGTTGATTTACCTCTGAGAGGGACTTTTTTTCACATGAATGGGTAAATGGCAAGATCAGAATTCCCACGAGGTAGGCTGTCTCCTAACGTTATTATATAGGGATGAAATAATAAATCCAGATATCGAGATGATAGAAAAAAGTTATCGAGATGATAGAAAAAAGATTTCGAGATGATAAAAAAGATATCTAGAAGATAAAAAAGATATCGAGATGATAGAGAAAAGATATCTAGAAGATAAAAAAGATATCGAGACGATAGAGAAACGATATCTAGAAGATAAAAAAAAGATCGAGATGATAAAAAAGAAGATATAGAGATGATAAAAAAGAAGATATCGAGATGATAACAAAAGATATATAGAAGATAAAAAAGATATCGAGATGATAGAGTAAAGATATCTAGAAGATAAAAAAAGATATCGAGATGATAAAAGACGATATCTAGATGATAAAAGAAGATATCTAGAAGATAAAAAAGATATCTAGAAGATAAAAGAAGATATCTAGAAGATAAAAAAGATATCGAGATGATAGAGAAAAGATATCTAAAAGATAAAAAAGATATCGAGATGATAAAAAAAATCTAGAAGATAAAAAAGATATCGAGATGATAGAGAAGAGATATCTAGAAGATAAAAAAGATATCGAGATGATAAAAAAGAAGATATCGAGATAATAAAAAAAAATATCGGGATGATAAAAGAAGATAACTAGAAGGTAAAAAAAATATCGAGATGATAAAAAAGGATAGAGATTACAGAAAAAAGATATCGAGAAAGTAGAGAAGAAAAAAAATATATCCAGAGTGTGGAACCCTTTCCAAACCCATCGTTGTCCCTTACTGACCAAAAACAAAGTGCAGAGTTTTGCGGCGATGAATCTGAACCTTGGCCCAGCTGGGACTGGAACCTGCGAGCTTCAGATTACGAGAATGATGCGCTACCAACTGAGCAACCATCATATCTAGAAAAGACTGACAAAATAAATTATTCAAATTGACGAATAAATTGCACATAATGCAAAAACTATACCTTATATACATCGAAAACGTTCTGGATGAACTTGCATCAGGGACATTTCATTTTTCTGAGTTTTTGGGGTCCTTGTGACCTGAACGCAACAAACGACCGAAACAAACCAACACAGCACTGAACGAACTCATCAAAAGCTTTCGCGTTTCGACATTTTTGTTGAACGCTGATGAACCATAGGATTTGGGATGGGCTGTTTTACCTCTCAGCGGCACTTTTTTTGTACACCATGGGCTAAATGGCCAGTTCACAAGGACCCCGAAGGCTCAGAGAAGGTTGGGTGAGAGGACCCACTGGAACAGCTGTTGGGAGACAGATGGTAGCCTCCCGTCAAGGCCATCCAGTGTGTTCTTTCACGTTGGGTTGTTTTACCTCTCAGCGGCACTTTTTTTGTACACCATGGGCTAAATGGCCAGTTCACAAGGACCCCGAAGGCTCAGAGAAGGTTGGGTGAGAGGACCCACTGGAACAGCTGTTGGGAGACAGATGGTAGCCTCCCGTCAAGGCCATCCAGCGTGTTCTTTAACGTGCACAGGGTATGGCTCTCCCGCACAATGGCCAGGTCACAAGGATCCCGAAGGCTCAGAGAAGGTTGGGGGAGAGGACCCAATGGAACGGCTGTTGGGAGACAGATGGTAGCCTCCCGTCAAGGCCATCCAGCGTGTTGTTTAACGTGCACAGGATATGGCCTCCTCACAAGGACCCCGAAGGCTCAGAGAAGGTTGGGGGAGAGAACACACTGGAACGGCTGTCGGGAGACAGATAGTAGCCTCCCGTCAAGACCATCCAGTGTGTTCTTTAACGTGCACAGCGTATGGATCTCCTGCAAAACGGCCAGGTCACAAGGACCCCGAAGGCTCAGAGAAGGTTGGGGGAGGGGACCCACTGGAACGGCTGTTGGGAGACAGATGGTAGCCTCCCGTCAAGGCCATCCAGCGTGTTCTTTAACGTGCACAGGGTATAGCTCTCCCACACACAGACACACGGCTTAACGTCCCATGCGACGGACAGCGGCCTTTACCAAGCCCATCGGTGTTCCCTACTGACCGTGGGCAGGGCGGGGAATTTTGCGGAGATACCTGAGACTCGAACCTGGGAACTACAGATTACGAGCCTGGCGCGCTACCGTCTGAGCCACCCCCGCCCCATGAACCATAGGACCTCGAAAGCAATCGTATAATATTAAGCGATGAAAAAATAAATTCCTCGAATATTTATGAAATCTCTCGGTAAACAGAAACGACTCTTTGAGAGTTAGGAGTTGCAGTTGATAAACATTCGCGTGCCGAGTATCTTTGTTTATTACATGTTTACGACCTTCTGCTCCGACTAATTTGTTGTGGATACCGACGTAAAACTCAGTTAGTAAGGATTATGGGAAAATAAAATGCAAATTTGCTTTTTATTATGTTTTTGTTGAGTGGATTAAATATGATCATAAAAAACATTTTTATATCCACGTGGCTTGCTTTGAGGTTTTAGATCACAGTTATTAGAGAATTATTTGGGTCAATGGTTTTATAGATCTTGTACAGTCGCTCAAAAAAGTATCCGAACACTATGCTTGATTACAGATATTTTTTCTATATCGTTGCCAGATATTTTTTCTGAATTCTGTAATCAACCATAGCGTTTGGATGCTTTTTTAATATATATAATGCGTATGAATATATAATTCAATGAATATGGAGCGTGTGCAGTTACGTTCACAGCAAACTGGAGTGGTTGCGGTTAATGTTCACAGCACATTGGATCGTGTGAGCTCACAAAGACCTGGATCGTGTGGGCTCACTCACGGAAATATTGAGCGTGTGCAGTTACCGTTCACAGCAAACTGGAGCGTGTGCAAAAATGTTTGAATATGGAGTGTGTGCAGTTACCGTTCACAGCAAACTGGAGTGGTTGCGGTTAATGTTCACAGCACATTGGATCGTCTGAGCTCACAAAGACCTGGATCGTGTGGGCTCACTCACGGAAATATTGAGCGTGTGCAGTTACCGTTCACAGCAAACTGGAGCGTGTGCAAAAATGTTTGAATATGGAGCGTGTACAGTTACCGTTCACAGCAAACTGGAACGGTTGCAGTTAATGTTCACAGCACATTGGATCGTGTGAACTCACAAAGACCTGGATCGTGTGGGCTCACTCACGGAAATATTGAGCGTGTGCAGTTACCGTTCACAGCAAACTGGAGCGTGTGCAGTTAATGCACGCGCTCCAGTTTGCTGTGAACGGAAACTGGATCGTGTACAGTTGCTGTACACGCTCCAGATGTTTTTTCTGAATTCTGTAATCACGTGACACGAAGGTTGCCAGATCACTAATTTCTAAAAAAAAATCGTTGCCAGATATTTTTTTCTGAATTCTGTCATCAACCATAATGTTCGAATATTTTTTGAGCGACTGTAGAACTATGAAAATTTACACTTAGGGGTAATCCAGATCGTAGATCTTGGAAAAAAAAACGAAATTTCACCTTCGACGTGTTCTTCAAGATTATTTAGCAGACAAATCCCTGACCTTTGATAAACACTTTAGCAGACAAACTCAAAAATACATCTGCAAAATTAGAATTATATCCACAGAAGGACTCACAAATACTTCAGTCAATAAAATCACAAACGCACCCAGAAACAAAGTTGAAATGACACTCAGAAACTCAAACGAAAATCACACAACTAAAAACATAGTCACAAACAATTCAAACCACAATGATAAATAAGCAAAAATAACCAGAAAACTGATAAACACATCCAAAAAAACTATCAAACTTATCAATAGAAAATTTACAAAGACGAAAAACGAACAAACTTGCAAACAATTAAAAACACAAAAACCGAACAAACTTGCAAACAATTAAAAACACAAAAACCGAACAAATAAAAAAAAATCAAACTCATAAACACACACATACACAGAAACACTAAAAGAAAAAAAAAACTCACAAAACTTTCAAATGCATCCACAAACAAACCTTTCAAGCATATACACCAACACGCAAATAAAATAAAAACTAAACAAGTTTTCAAACACTTCCACAAACAAACTTTCAATCATATATACCAACACGAAAAGCAAACAAAATCTCACCAAGTTTTCAAATACATCTACAAAAAAATTTGAAGCATACACACAAACACAAAAAGGAAAAAAAAACACTCTCAAGTTTTCAAATACATCCACAAACAAAATTTCAAGCATACACACAAACACGAAAACCAAACAAAATATCACCAATCCTTCAGATACACCAACAAACAAACTTCCAGGCATACACACAAACACGAAAAGCAAACAAAATATCACCAAACATATCCACAAACAAACTATGAAGCATACACACAAACACGAAAAGCAAGCAAAAAAATCACCAAACGTATCCACAAACAAACTATAAAGCATACACACAAACACGAAAAGCAAACAAAATATCACCAATCCTTCAAAGTATCCACAAACAAACTATAAAGCATACACACAAACACGAAAAGCAAACAAAATATCACCAATCCTTCAAAGTATCCACAAACAAACTATAAAGCATACACACAAACACGAAAAGCAAACAAAATATCACCAATCCTTCAAAGTATCCACAAACAAACTATAAAGCATACACACAAACACGAAAAGCAAACAAAATATCACCAATCCTTCAAAGTATCCACAAACAAACTATAAAGCATACACACAAACACGAAAAGCAAACAAAATATCACCAATCCTTCAAAGTATCCACAAACAAACTATAAAGCATACACACAAACACGAAAAGCAAACAAAATATCACCAATCCTTCAAAGTATCCACAAACAAACTATAAAGCATACACACAAACACGAAAAGCAAACAAAATATCACCAATCCTTCAAAGTATCCACAAACAAACTATAAAGCATACACACAAACACGAAAAGCAAACAAAATATCACCAATCCTTCAAAGTATCCACAAACAAACTATAAAGCATACACACAAACACGAAAAGCAAACAAAATATCACCAATCCTTCAAAGTATCCACAAACAAACTATAAAGCATACACACAAACACGAAAAGCAAACAAAATATCACCAATCCTTCAAAGTATCCACAAACAAACTATAAAGCATACACACAAACACGAAAAGCAAACAAAATATCACCAATCCTTCAAAGTATCCACAAACAAACTATAAAGCATACACACAAACACGAAAAGCAAACAAAATATCACCAATCCTTCAAACGTATCCACAAACAAACTATGAAGCATACACACAAACACGAAAAGGAAACAAACGCACCTTCAAGCAGAGGCACAAGCACACCGTCAAAAAGAGCCACAAAAACGTCACAATTACACCCAGAAACAAAATCGTAAATGCATCCACTAAAATACCCGCAAAAGAACTCACAAACAGAACCCCCCCTCCCTCACCGAAGTACATTCACAAACAGCACATTCACAAACAAACAAAAAATACCGAAATGTGGATTGAAGCCACAGCATAATTTTTTTCATACCTAACGAAATTTTGAACAATATAATTTTTTTAAGATAAACTGAATCGTTTCAGCACGGACAACTTAATTAAATTTAAAATAAAAAGCACGCGCATAAAATTTTTCCTTCCATTTATATTTTCCATTTGCACTTTTTTCAGTCAACGTCTTAAACCGTGCACTTATGGAGAAAAAAAATAAAAATAATTTTTCTACTCGGCATCACTAAAGACCTTTATGTGAATATTTAAAAAAAAAAAAACCGAAGCCTTGAATTTCTCAGAAACTATAATTGCTAGCTTAGAGACACAGAATTTAAGTACACAGTAATGGCAACAGACAGAGAGGACAAAACAACAGAAAAAAAAAAAGGATTTTTTGCCCCCACTCAACCTGTTTCCCAAATATTTTTTTTTCATTTCTTAACAGCAAGTGACAGCTGCGCAGAATTTCTTCAAAGACTGGGAAGAGCAACTAACAACGAAATAAAAAAAAAACCGAAGTAACAGATTAAAAAAGAGAGTAGACACAAACGTACAAAAAACCCTAAAGAAGTGTTATACCACGAAAAAAAAGCGAGTGGCTAACTGTAGAATTAAACTCATTGTCACCCTTTCTCCGATAAACTCATTGTCACCCTTTCTTCGAGACACAATATGACCCCCTCCAGCAAAAGCGGCGCGTGGCTGCACGGTGCTAACGGCAGTGGACAGCCGCTGTGGCGCCAGCTAACGGTGAACTATGGACGACAAGGGAGTTGTGTGTTCTAATGGTCCAGACACCGATATGAACTCCTGTTGTGTTACACTGTGCCTTGGCTCGCTCTCTCGTGCACCGTAGTAGCTCACGCTCTTGTTTGTTGACATGTTGCGCCACAGAGTATTGTCTAGACTTTGAGCGTGCGTGGCTCGTACAATAAAACCGGAAGAAACAGCCAGCAACTTTGGCCACATTAGCAAGAATACGTTGTTGACGTAATTCTACTAATTGCTCTTTCATTCCGGTTGCCAGATGCGAAGTTTTTCTTCTTCGTTAATCAAATATTATTCGCTCGCTCACGGTTACGGTTAGAGCGCAAATTAAATGATGAATAACACTATGCGATAAACGGAAGCATGAGTGGATTTTAGTTATAACTACTCCTAATTCCAGTGTGTTGATTAGGTTTTTGTTTTGCTGTCTTTATTTCCGGCGATATTAAGCAGTCTCTAGGGCGTGCTTACGTGTAATGCAAGGAATGATTACTGGGATAGCACAAATGGGTTTTCATAATTTATTTTGTTATAGTTGTGGATTTTTTTAGGAGACAGATGGTAGCCTCCCGTCAAGGCCATCAAGCGAATTCTTTAACGTTCACAGGGGATGGCTCTCCCGCACAATGGCCAGGTCACAAGGACCCAGAAGGTTCAGAGAAAGTTGGGGGAGGGGACCCACTGGAACAGCTGTTGGGAGACAGATGGTAACCTCCCGTCAGGGTCATCCAGCGTGTTCTTTAACGTGCACAGGGTATGGCTCTCCCGCAGAATGGCCAGTTCACAAGGACCCCTAAGACTCAGAGAAGGTTGAGGTAGGGGACCCACTGGAACAGCTGTTGGGAGACAGATGGTAGCCTCCTGTCAAGGCAATCCAGTGTGTTCTTTAACGTGCAAAGGGTATGGCTCTCCCGCACATGGGGCCACGGCTTAACGTCCCATTCAACGGACTGCGTCCTTTCTAAGCCCATCGGTGTCCCCAACTGACGGGCAGGTCTAGGAGGTTTTCGGAGATAAATCTCAACGCTGGTCCAGGTGAGACTCGAATCTGGGAAATGCAGCACAAGAGCTTGGCGCGCTACCTACTGAGCAACTCTCGTCCCTAAACAGAAACTTTTACCACAAACGACAAGTTCTTTCAAAATTAATGGCGATGAAACATTAAACTTTCTCTAGTGAGGAAACAGCTTCGAAATTCAACAAATTTTCTTACCCCCACCCCCGAATTTAACAATGCGAAACCTAAGCAAGCAATGAAATTGGAGAGCCAGTGCAGGACCAAGAGGGGCGGGGGTGGCTCAGTCGGTAGCACGCCAGGCTCGTAATCTGTAGTTCCCAGGTTCGAGTCCCAGCTGGGTCAGCATTGAGATTTATCTCCGCAAAATTTCCCCGCCCTGCCCACGGTCAGTAGGGGACACCGATGGGCTTGAAAAGGCCGCCGTTCGTCGTATGGGACGTTAAGCCGTGGCCCCGTGTGCGGGAGAGCCATACCCTGTGCACGTTAAAGAACACGCTGGATGGCCTTGACGGGAGGCAACCATCTGTCTCCCAACAGCTGTTCCAGTGGGTCCCCTCCCCCAACCTTCTCTGAGCCTTCGGGGTCCATGTGACCTGGCCATTTAGCGAATGGTGTGCAAAAAAGTGCCGCTCAGAGGTAAAACAATCCAATCCAGGCCCAAGAAGTGATGAATTCGCCAGATCAGAATCTTTTCACAGTGCGTTAACCTTTGGTTTGTTTTAGATCTGAGCGGAATTTTTTTGCACACTATGGGCTAAATGGCCAGGTCACAAGGACCCCGAAAGCTCAGAGAATGATGGGAACAGTTGTTGGGAGACAGATGGTAGCCTCCCGTCAAAACCATCCAGTGTGTTCTTTAACGTGCACAGGATATGGCTCTCCTGCACATGGAGCAATGGCGTAACGTTCCATCCGACGGACGGCGGCCTTTCCAAGCCCATCGGTGTACCCTACTAACCGTGGGCAGGGCGGGGAATTTTGCAGAGATAAATCTCAACGCTGACCCAGCTGGGACTCGAACCTTAGAACTACAGATTATGGGCCTGGCGCGCTACCGACTGAGCCACCCCCCGCCCCGAAGTTGATGGTGATTGATACGAAAAGGTTGTCTGGTAATGATCACAATGACTGATGATTATTACAAGAATTGATGACGACGAAGATGATTCATTAAGCTTATGATGATTGAGACGACAAAGATGCCTGATAATGATGACGATCTTTGATGACTATTAGAAGTAATGATGACGAGGATGATGATAGAACGTATTCTCTTGCATGCCACACAGTTGATGATAAATAATACTTGCCGTGGTGAAGATTAGCTAACATCCTGCGTTTGATGATTAAAATAATGAATAGGAATGTTTAAACGGGGGAAACGCCAGAAGCTCCATATTACAAAAAACATTTTATTCTTGATTGAGGGAAAAAACTGAGAATCCGAGGCAACATTTGCAAGCAGAATGAGACTGAAGCCAGTGCTTTTGAAGATCTTTTCCTATTAGAAGTGTTATTTTGATGAATGATGACCTTTTTCTCCAGAGGTAAAAGCAAGAACAAGGGTCTTCATCGTGAAAAGATCTGAATCACCTGTAAGAGCATTTCCGTTCTTCTTCCAAGTCCCAGTTGCTTTAATATCATGGAACCGTTCGCAATGTCTCTTCCACCTGCCACTTCACAAGCAGAAGAAGGGAGAAGTTAGTGGCGTCCTTTTTCAAATTCACTTTATTGCGAGGAGACGTGCAACAGAAGACGAGAAAACAAGACTTATTGTTGGCAATGTCGACCTTTGTTAAACACACTTCTTCATTCTGTTGCCTTCTCTCTATTGATTGTCTCTTGAAAACGGATCTGTTGGTCGCTTCAATATTTCTCAAGTCTTTCGAAAGACCGCCTTTTGTCCGATGGGATGTTAAGTCCTGGTTCCATGGGGGCGGGGGTGGCTGAGTCGGTAGCGTGCCAGGCTCGTAATCTGTAGTTCCCAGTTTCGAGTTCCAGCTGGGTCAGCGTTCAGATTTATCTCCGTAAAACTCCCGCCCTGCCCATGGTCAGTAGCGGGAGAGCCATACCCTGTTCACGTTAAAGAACACGTTGGATGGCCTTGTCGGGAGGCTATCATCTGTCTCCCTACAGCTGTTCCAGTGTGTCCCCTCCCCCAACATTCTCTGAACCTTCGGGGTCCATGTGACCTGGCCATTGTGCGGGAGAGCCATACCCTGTGCACGTTAAAGAACACGCTGGATGGCCTTGACGGGAGGCTACCATCTGTCTCCCAACAGCTCTTCCAGTGTGTCCCCTCCCCCAACATTCTCTGAACCTTCGGGGTCCATGTGACCTGGCCATTGTGCGGGAGAGTCATACCCTGTGCACGTTAAAGAACACGCTGAATGGCCTTGACGGGAGGCTACCATCTGTATGCCAACAGCTGTTCCAGTGGGTCCCCTCCCCCAACATTCTCTGAACCTTCGGGGTCCATGTGACCTGGTCATTGTGCGGGAGAGCCATACCCTGTGCACGTTAAAGAACACGCTGGATGGCCTTGACGGGAGGCTACCATCTGTCTCCCAACAGCTGTTCCAGTGGGTACCAACCTTCTCTGAGCCTGCGGGGTCCATGTAACCTAGACATTTAGCCCATGGTGTGCAAAAAAGTGCCGCTCAGAGGTAAAACAACCCAACCCAACCCTGGTTCCATGTGCAATAGATCAATATTCTGAATTCATTGAAAAACATCCTGGATAGCTTTGATGGGAGACTTTCATCTTTCTCCTATAGGGATTCACTTATGTTACCATGCCTTTGGGATCCTTGTGACCTGGCCTTATAAATTGTATGCGAAAAAAGTGTTGTTCAGAGGTAAAACAACTTAGCAACGTCCTTTCGTGGTCGTTGGAATCACTTCCAGAAAATGACTCGAAACACGGAAAAATATTCTTTCGATTATAAAAATGCGCTCTAGCATAGAAAAATATTGTCTCATGTAGAAAAATACGCTTTCGTTTATATATATAAAAAAAGGCGCTCTCGCATTGAAAATATGTTTCTTTGCAAGTGAAAAAATATATGCTCTAGCGTGGAAAACGTTTAGGAAAAATGTGTTCTCGTGTAGAAAATGTTTAGGAAAAATGTGCTCTTGTGTGGAAAAATGTGCTCTTGTGTGGAAAAATGCGCTCTCGTTTAAAAAGATGCTTTACAGCTTGGAAAGATATGCCCCCAGTTACGTCAACGTTTAGAAATATAGACTCTCGTTAAAAAGATACTTTGTTATGTGGAAGAGGCACACTCCCATTTACAGAGTTACGTTAACGTTTTACAAAGGTAAACACTCATTTAAAAAGATAAGTTAACACTTGGAAACATACGCTATCGCTTGCGAAGACACACTCTCATTTTAAAAGATAAGTTAGTATTTGAAAGGTTACAGGTTGATTTGGAAACCTAAACTCTCACTTTAAAGTTTTGTAGTCATTTTTAAACATAGACTTTTGTTTGTTAAGATAAGCTTTCGTTTAAAATGGTATATTATTGAGAGCTATAACACTTATTGTTGGGTTGGATTGTTTTACCTCTGAGCGGCACTTTTTTGCACACCATGGGCTAAATGGTCAGGTCACATGGAAATGGTCACAGTTTTGTGAATATTCCTCCCCGCGACATTTTGGACAATCCGTGGCAAACGATCGAGATATTTTTATTTCGTCAGATTTTGGCATTCTGTAATTGCTGACGTATTTCATCTAAAGGTCCCAAATTTCTCTTGGGGCGGGGGTGGCTCAGTCGATAGCGCGCCAGTCTCGTAATCTGTAGTTACCAGGTTCGAGTCCCAGCTGGGTCAGCGTGGAAATTTATCTTCGCAAAACTCCCTGCCCTGCCCACGGTCAGTAGAGGACACCGATGGGCTTGGAAAGGACGCCGTCCGTCGGATGGGACGTTAAGCCGTGGTCCGTGTGCGGGAGAGCCATACCCTGTGCACCTTAAAGAACACGTTGGATGGCCTTGACGGGAGGCTACCTTCTGTCTCCCAACAGCTGTTCCAGTAGGTTCCCACACCCAACCTTCTCTGAGCCTTCGGGGTCCATGTGACCTGGCCATTTAGCCCATGGTGTGCAAAAAAGTGCCGCTCAGAGGTAAAACAACCCAACCCAAACAACCCAAATTTCTCAGGCTGTTTCCCCTGCCCGATCCTATTTTTGGTTCGAAAATCAGTTCCCTAGCTGCAATGGAACGCCTAAATAATATTTTTGGAAATGTGGGGAATCTGGGAACGGAATCATATTTGCAGCAGAAGATTTAAATGCTATTTTAACACTTGACCTTTACAGTTAGTGAGCAATAAATGGCAACAGTAAATTTGACCGCGATTCTCGCTTCCCGTAGGAATAGCATGGTGAATATATTTGCTTCTAGCAAGCCCCCCTTTCGGACTTTCGACCTGAAATTTGGCACTGCAATCCGGACCACAACCAGAAACGTTGTCTGAAAATTTGGAACGTGTACGTGGATTTCCCGGTAAGTTATGGCTGCCCCAGACTGACACACAGACTCACAGACAGACACTTTCTTTTATTATATAGAAATTCAGTGCTCTCCAACTTCTTAACACCGCGGGCCAACAAAAAAGAATAGGACAGGATAGGTAATTGAAAAGTCAGAAAATTATTTTATTTATATGAAAAATAATAAGTAATAATAAACCAATATAAATTTTCTAAACCTTATCAAATATTCAATTAATTTAATGGTAGTATTGTGTCCGTAGTTGTTGGGCAATAAGAATAGAATGGGTTGGGTTGTTTTACCTCTGAGCGGCACTTTTTTGCACACCATGGGCTAAATGGCCAGGTCACATGGACCCCGAAGGCTCAGAGAAGGTTGGGGGAGGGGACCCACTGGAACAGCTGTTGGGAGACAGATGGTAGCCTCCCGTCAAGGCCATCCAGCGTGTTCTTTAACGTGCACAGGGTATGGCTCTCCCGCACACGGGGCCACGGCTTAACGTCCCATCCGACGGACGGCAGCCTTTCCAAGCCCATCGGTGTCCCCTACTGACCATGGGCAAAGCGGGGAATTTTGCGGAGATAAATCTCAACGCTGACCCAGCTGGGACTCGAACCTGGGAACTACAGATTACGAGCCTGGCGCGCTACCGACTGAGCCACCCCCGCCCCAAGGATAGAATGAGTAAGCTGAAATAATGCAATAGTAATTGCAAATAGAATGAGTAAGTTGAAGATTGCATATCAAGTAATGTAATATAAGTTAACAAAAAATTATAAGGTGGATTATAGATATTTATTTAGAATTTCAAGTAAAAACTTGATTTTGTTCGCGGGGGCATTTCACAGCGGTGAAATTTATTGGTATTACGGTATTGTTGAACTCTAGACAAGAAGGAATTGCAAAACACTGGTTCAGTGAAGAATATAAATTAAATATAATCAAATTAAAGAGTAAGTTAAAAGAAATAAATTGGGTTGGGTTGTTTTACCTCTTAGCGGCACTTTTTTGCACACCATTGGCTAAATGGCCAGGTCACATGGACCCCGAAGGCTCAGAGAAGGTTGGGGGAGGGGATCCACTGGAACAGCTGTTGGGAGACAGATGGTAGCCTCCCTTCAAGGCCATCCAGCGTGTTCTTTAACGTGCACAGGGTATGGCTCTCCCGCACACGGGACCACGGCTTAACGTCCCATCCGAAGGACGATGGCCATTCCAAGCCCATCGGTGTCCCCTACTGACCGTGGGCAGGGCGGGGAATTTTGCGGAGATAATTCTCAACGCTGACCCAGCTGAGACTCGAACCTGGGAACTACAGATTACGAGCCTGGCGCGCTACCGACTGAGCCCCCCCCGCCCCCCAAAATAAATTGGGAACAAGGAAGAAAATTGAATACGGATAAATGGTTCAGTTTTTTTTTATTTGTATTTTTCAGAAATCAGCTGAGGAATCCAAAGATAAAATAATATTTAAGAACAAAAATTAAAAGTTAAAACCATGGATTACAAACGGTTAATTAGAGTTTATCTCAAATGGAAAAACATGGTTAAATGTTATAAGGCTGGAGTTATGACAGATCAAGATATTAAGGAATATAAGAAATATAAAAACATTTTGACGAATTTGATTAGAAACACGAAAATAAATTACTATAAAATAAAATTTCCCAATAATGAATTTAAAAAGAATTGAGATACGATTCATGAAATGTATGGGTTGTGGTTTGGGTTGAGTTGTTTTACCTCTGAGCTCCACTTTTTTGTACACCATGGGCTAATTGGCCAAGTCACAAGGATTCCGAAGGCACAGAGAAGGTTGAGGGAGGGGACCCACTGGAACAGTTGTTGGGAGACAGATGGTAGCCTCCTGTCAAGGCCATCTAGCGTGTTCTTTAACGTGCACACAGTTGGGCTGTTTTACCTCTGAGCGGCACTTTTTTGCACACCATGGGCTAAATGGCCAGGTCACAAGGAGCCCGAAGGCTCAGAGAAGGTTATGGGAGGGGACCCACTGGAAAAGCTGTTGGGAGACAGATGGTAACCTCCCATCAAGGCCATTCAGCCTGTTCTTTAAGGTGCACAAGGTATGGCTCTCCCGCACACGGTCGACGGCTTAACGTCCCATCCGACGAACGGCGGCCTTTCCAATCCCATCGGTGTCCCCTACTGACCGTGGGCAGGGCGAGGAATTTTTGCGGAGATAAATCTCAACGCTGACTCAGCTGGGACTCGAACCTGGGAGAAATGTATGGGAAAAAGAAAAAATGGGTTGCCAAAGGGAATAATTGAAGGGAATAATCGATATGTTAGAGTTATGGAGTTAGCAAATAAGTTTAATAATTATTATGCTGAGATTCCAGGTGACACGAAGGTTGCCAGATCACTAATTTCTAAAAAAAAATCGGTGCCAGATATTTTTTCTGAATTCTGTAATCAAACGTAGCGTTCGGATACTTTTTTAATATATATAATGCGTATGAATATATAATGCAATGAATATGGAGCGTGTGCAGTTACCGTTCACAGCAAACTGGAGCGGTTGCGGTTAATGTTCACAGCACATTGGATCGTGTGAGCTCATAAAAGACCTAGATCGTGTGGGCTCACTCACGGAAATATTGAGCGTGTGCAGTTACCGTTCACAGCAAACTGGAGCGGTTGCGGTTAATGTTCACAGCACATTGGATCGTGTGAGCTCACAAAGACCTAGATCGTGTGGGCTCACTCACGGAAATATTGAGCGTGTGCAGTTACCGTTCACAGCAAACTGGAGCGGTTGCGGTTAATGTTCACAGCACATTGGATCGTTTGAGCTCACAAAGACCTGGATCGTGTGGGCTCACTCACGGAAATATTGAGCGTGTGCAGTTACCGTTCACAGCAAACTGGAGCGGTTGCGGTTAATGTTCACAGCACATTGGATCGTGTGAGCTCACAAAGACCTAGATCGTGTGGGCTCACTCACGGAAATATTGAGCGTGTGCAGTTACCGTTCACAGCAAACTGGAGCGTGTGCAGTAACTGCACACGCTCCAGTTTGCACACGCTCTCTGCACACGCTCCAGTTTGCTGTGAACGGTAACTGGAGCGTGTAAGGTTGTTGTACACGCTTCAGATATTTTTCCTGAATTCTGTAATCACGTGACACGAACGTTGCCAGATCACTAATTTCTAAAAAAAATCGGTGCCAGATATTTTTTCTGAACTTTGTAATCAACCGTGGTGTTCGGATATTTTTTGGGAAACTCTACCAGTCTCAGTTAAACAATATCACAAACTTTTCTTTATTTCAAATATTATGTTTTTAAAGAATTGTTTTTAATTTTACATTATTTTTTTTTCGTGAATGAATAAACAAGTGATTTACGTATCAGTCTTTTGAAACGGAGGTTGGAGATAGAAATCATCGTCATCATCCTCGTCATCTTTTGCTCTTGAACCTCTTTATAAAGTCTGAAAAATGGAGCGAGACGGGGGTGGCTCAGTCGGTAGCGCGCCAGGCTCGTAATCTGTAGTTCTCAGGTTCGAGTCCCAGCTGGGTCAGCGTTGAGATTTATCTCCGCAAAAATTCCCCGCCCTGCCCACGGTCAGGAGGGGACACCGATGGGCTTGGATAGGCCGCCGTCCGTCGGATGGGACGTTAAGCCGTGGCCCCGTGTGCGGGAGAGCCATACCCTGTGCACGTTAAAGAACACGATGGATGGCCTTGACGAGATGCTACCATCTGTCTCCAAACAGCTGTTCCAGTGGGTCCCCTACCCCAAACTTCTTTGAGCCTTCGGGTCCATGTGACCTGGCCATGTAGCCCATGGTGTGCAAAAAAAGTGCCGGCCATTTAGCCCATGGTGTGCAAAAAAAGTGCCGCTCAGAGGTAAAATAATCCAAGTGGACGGGAGGCTACCATCTATCTCTCAACAGCTGTTCCAGTGGGTCCCCTCCCCGAAACTTCTCTGAGCCTTCGGGGTCCATGTGACCTGGCCATATAGCCCATGGTGTGCAAAAAAAGTGCCGCTCAGAGGTAAAACAATCCAAGTGGACGGGAGGCTACCATCTGTCTCCCAACAGCTGTTCCAGTGTGTCCCCTCCCACAACCTTCTCTGAGCCTTCGGGGTCCATGTGACCTGGCCATTTAGCCCATGGTGTGCCAAAAAGTTCCATTCAGAGGTAAAACAACCCAACCCTGAACAATGAAATATACGCGATTTCGAGAGCCCAAGAAATTGCTTTCATTTGAGTGTTGATTTTCCTTTTCTCTGTTACGAAACAATTACGAAAAACACTAAGGTTTTTGAGTGTGTGTTCGAAATGGATTTAATGTAGTGTTAAAAGTTAAACATGTTTTACTTTCGATATTTAAACAGCGAAGTAAAAGAACTAGATTGGCAAGGGTAAACATTTGTTTAGAAAGTATTCAAACCGAAAATGTTGAATGTGTTTCTCACTAGGTTTGCTTACTAAACGCTCTGTATTTATTTATTGAAAAAATGTTGCTTCGAAAGCCTTCAGTATTCATTAGAATTTGTTAATTAACCCTAAACAAAGCCTGAATGTTTGGTTGTATTTGAAAGACAATAGATCGCGTACTGATATCAATTTATGCAAATAGTAGAATTTTGCTGGTTCTTTCTGTTAAGTTCCAGCCAGTTTGAAGTTTTCGACAAAGCTGATGATTCACGAAACCATTCATTTCTCGCAACAAATTATATCGAAAAAAATAATTTCGTCAACAAATTTTGTTTTTGAAGAGTTGTCATTGTGATGGCTTCAGTTTTGCTACTTTTGTTTTGATGCTGAGTTTGTTGTTTGCTTGTTGTCGCTGATGCTGCTATGACGATAGTGATGTTGGCTGTTGTTGTTATTCTTCTTATGCTGGTGGATGTGGTCACTTTGATGCTGATGTCGACGTTGTTTATTTGATGTTTCTGCTGTTGTGATGTTGTTTCTGCTGCTGTGATGGTGCCAATGCTTGTTATTGGTGCTGTTCTTGTTTTTCTGGGGCGGGGGTGGCTCAGTCGGTAACGCGCCAGGCTCGTAATCTATAGTTCTCAGGTTCGAGTCCCAGTTGCGTCAGCGTTGAGATTTATTTCCGCAAAATTCCCCGCCCTGCCCACGGTCAGTAGGGGACACCGATGGGCTTGGAAAGGCTGCCGTCCGTCGGATGGGACGTTAAGCCGTGTCCTCGTATGCGGGAGAGCCATACCCTGTGCACATTAAAGAACACGCTTGATGATCTTGACGGGAGGCTACCATCTGTCTCCC
This sequence comes from Ryuthela nishihirai, assembly GCA_038380435.1. NCBI lineage: Eukaryota > Metazoa > Arthropoda > Arachnida > Araneae > Heptathelidae > Ryuthela > Ryuthela nishihirai. The sequence goes on along the minus strand of JAWZYU010000031.1, from coordinate 22,139,574 downwards.
TACAGCTGTTCCAGTGAGTTCACTCCCGCAACCTTCTCTGGGCCTTCGGGGTCCATGTGACCTGGCCCATGGTGTACAAAAAAGTGCCGCTCAGAAGTAAAACAACCCAATGTTAAAGAACACGCTGGATGGCCTTGACGGGAGGCTACCATCTGTCTCCCAACAGCTGTTCCAGTGGGTCTCCTCCCCCGACCTTCTCTGAGCCTTCGGGGTCCTTGTGACCTGGCCATTTAGCACATGGTGTGCAAAAAAGTGCCACTCAGAGGTAAAACAACTCAACCCAACCCTCTTGTTTTTCTTGTGGTAGTGTGCTGGTTGTGATCACTTTTGGTTTCATTCTGATGCCGATGTTTGCTTGCTTAATTTTTTTCTGTTGCTGCTTTCATGGAATTAATGTTGCTGTTGTGTGATGATGATGATGTTCAGGCACGCACCCAGGATGTAGTTTTTCGGCCAAGCTCCGAGAATTTTGCTTCCGGAAAGCGGATTTTTTTTTTGTGTGTGTGTGTGTGGGGGGGGGTCTGAGAATAAGACTTCAGTAGGGTTAAAATGATATTCTATATGGAATTAGATTTTAAAGTTGTTTATTTTATCCATTTTTAGTGTCGGACAAAACATACGGGCTAAAATTAATTTTACAAAGGCAATTGTTTTGAGCTTAAAATTAATTTTATAAAGGCAATTGTTTTGAGCTTAAAATTAGGCAGATTCGTTTGATATTTAGTATCAGACGACAAGATCGTTGAGGGAGGGGGGGTGTCACTTTTGGTTTTTGTTTGATTCTAATGTCGGCGTTTGCTTGTTTGTTTTTATTTCTGCTGCAGCTATGATGGTGCCAATGCTTGTTGTTGTTGTTGTTATTCTCGTTGTGGTAGTGTCCGGTGGTTGTGATCATCTTTGGTTCCATTCTGTCGATGTTTGTTGCTATTGTTATTTCAATAATTTATTTATTTCATTTGCATTTACAATAATATAGAGCTTGATCATAGCAATCTCTAAGACCTTGACTGTAAGAACAAATGCTACGTACTACATGCAAACAGTACAGTCGCTCCAAAAATATCCGAACACTACGGTTGATTACAGAATCCAGAAAAAAAAAATCTGGCGAAGATTTTTTTTTTAGAATTTAGTGCTCTGGCAACTTTTGTGGTACAGAATTCAGAAAAAATATCTGGCAACGATTTTTTTTTTAGAAATTAGTGATCTGGCAACTTTTGTGTTACAGAATTCAGAAAAAATATCTGGCAACGATTATTTTTAAAAATTAGTGATCTGGCAACTTTTGTGTTACAGAATTCAGAAAAAATATCTGGCAACGATTTTTTTAGAAATTAGTCATCTGGCAACTTTTGTGTTACAGAATTCAGAAAAAATATCTGGCAACGATTATTTTTAAAAATTAGTGATCTGGCAACTTTTGTGTTACAGAATTCAGAAAAAATATCTAGCAACGATTTTTTTTAGAAATTAGTCATCTGGCAACCTTCGTGTTACAGAATTCGGAAAAAATATCTGGCAACAATTTTTTTTAGAATTTAGTGATCTGGCAACTTTTGTGTTACAGAATTCAGAAAAAATATCTGGCAACGATTTTTTTTAGAATTTAGTGATCTGGCAACTTTTGTGTTACAGAATTCAGAAAAAATATCTGGCAACGATTTTTTTTTTAGAAATTAGTGATCTGGCAACTTTTGTGGTACAGAATTCAGAAAAAATATCTGGCAACGATTTTTTTTAGAATTTAGTGATCTGGCAACTTTTGTGTTACAGAATTCAGAAAAAATATCTGGCAACGATTTTTTTTAGAAATTAGTCATCTGGCAACTTTTGTGTTACAGAATTCAGAAAAAATATCTGGCAACGATTATTTTTAAAAATTAGTGATCTGGCAACTTTTGTGTTACAGAATTCAGAAAAAATATCTAGCAACGATTTTTTTTAGAAATTAGTCATCTGGCAACCTTCGTGTTACAGAATTCGGAAAAAATATCTGGCAACAATTTTTTTTTTAGAAATTAGTGATCTGGCAACCTTCGTGTCACGTGACACGAAGGTTGCCAGATCACTAACTTCTAAAAAAATCGTTGCCAGATATTTTTCCTGAATTCTGTAATCAACCATAGTGTTCGGAACTTTTTTGAGCGACTGTACGATTCACTAGTATTTTCTTTCATCCGTTAGTGACTCTATAAAATGAATCACCGTAGGTACCAAGGCGAGAAAGGTGATCTGCTCTAAGTTGGAAAGAGAATCCATCGCGGTCCTTTTTCTCACCTAGGAGAGATCGCAAATATTTTTAATCTTTGAACGAATAATGTACACTGTTAGCCCAAATTATTATGAAACTGCATCATGCACGAAACACCATGAAATATTGGAGCTGGGGGAAATGACTCAGTCGGTAGCGCTCCAGGCTCGTAATCTGCAGTTCCCAGGTTCGAGTCCCAGTTGGGCCAGCGTTGAGATTTATCTCCATAAAACTTCCCGCCCAGCCGGATAATGACGTTAAGACGTGGCCTTGTGTGTGAGAAAGCCATACACTGTGCACATTAAAGATCACGCTGGATGGGCATGATGGGAGGCTGACAACTGTCTCTCAACAGCTATTCCAGTGGGTCCTCTCTCCCAACCTTCTCTGAGCCTTTGGGGTCCTTGTGATATAGTCATTTAAGTCATTGTGTGCAAAAAAGTACCGCTTAGAGGTAAAATAACACATTCTCTGAGACCATAGGGTCCTTGTGAACTGGCCATTTAGGCCATTGTGTGCAAAAAAAGGGCCGCTCAGAAGAAAAACAACCAAGAATTCTCTGACCATTTGGGGTCCATGTGACCTAGCCACTTAAGAAATTGTGTGGAAAAAAGTACTAATCAGAGATAAAATAATTGAACATTCTCTGAGACCTCGTGGTCCTTGTGACCTGCCCATTTAGTCCATTGTGTGCAAGAAAAGGGCCACTCAGAAGAAAAACAATTCAGCATTCTTTGATTCTTTGGGGTCCTTGTGACCTAGCCATTTTAGCCATTGGGTCAAAAAAGTACCGTTCAGAGGTAGAATAACTCAACATTCTCTGAGACCTCGTAGTCCTTGTGACCTGTCCATTTAGACCATTGTGTGCAAGAAAAGGGCCGCTCAGAAAAAAAAAAAAACAACCAGCATTCTACCACCCTTTGGGGTCTTTGTGACCTAGCCATTTGAGCCATTGTGTGCAAAAAAAGCATCGCTCAGAGGAAAAAAAACGAACATTCTCTGAGACCTCAGGGTCATTGTGACCTGGCCATTTAGTTCATTGTGTGCAAGAAAAGGGCCGCTCAGAAGAAAAACTACCCAGCATTCTTTGATTCTTTGGGGTCCTTGTGACCTAGCCATTTTAGCCATTGGGTCAAAAAAGTACCGCTCAGAGGTAAAATAACTCAACATTCTCTGAGACCTCGTGGTCCTTGTGACCTGTCCATTTAGTCCATTATGTGCAAGAAAAGGGCCACTCAGAAGAAAAACAATTAAGCATTCTTTGATTCTTTGGGGTCCTTGTGAACTAGCCATTTTAGCCATTGGGTCAAAAAAGTACCGCTCAGAGGTAGAATAACTCAACATTCTCTGAGACCTCGTAGTCCTTGTGACCTGTCAATTTAGACCATTGTGTGCAAGAAAAGGGCCGCTCAGAAAAAAAAACAACCAGCATTCTACCACCCTTTGGGGTCTTTGTGACCTAGCCATTTGAGCCATTGTGTGCAAAAAAAGTATCGCTCAGAGGAAAAAAAGCGAAAATTCTCTGAGACCTCAGGGTCATTGTGACCTGGCCATTTAGTCCATTGTGTGCAAGAAAAGGGCCGCTCAGAAGAAAAACTAGCCAGCATTCTTTGATTCTTTGGGGTCCTTGTGACCTAGCCATTTTAGCCATTGGGTAAAAAAGTACCGCTCAGACGTAAAATAACTCAACATTCTCTGAGACCTCGTGGTCCTTGTGACCTGTCCATTTAGTCCATTGTGTGCAAGAAAAGGGCCACTCAGAAAAAAACAACAACCAGCATTCTACCACCCTTTGGGGTCCTTGTGACCTCGCCATTTGAGCCATTGTGTGCAAAAAAAGTATCGCTCAGAGAAAAAAAACCGAACATTCTCTGAGACCTCAGGGTCATTGTGACCTGGCCATTTAGTCCATTGTGTGCAAGAAAAGGGCCACTCAGAAAAAAACAACAACCAGCATTCTACCACCCTTTGGGGTCCTTGTGACCTCGCCATTTGAGCCATTGTGTGCAAAAAAAGTATTGCTCAGAGAAAAAAACCGAACATTCTCTGAGACCTCAGGGTCATTGTGACCTGGCCATTTAGTCCATTGTGTGCAAGAAAGGGCCGCTCAGAAGAAAAACAATCCAGCATTCTTTGATTTTTGGGGTCCTTGTGACCTAGCCATTTTAGCCATTGGGTCAAAAAGGTACCGCTCAGAGTTAAAATAACTCAACATTCTCTGAGACCTCGTGGTCCTTGTGACCTGTCCATTTAGTCCATTGTGTGCAAGAAAAGGGCCGTTCAGAAAAAAAAAAACAATCAGCATTCTACCACCCTTTGGGGTCCTTGTGACCTAGCCATTTGAGCCATTGTGTGCAAAAAAAGTATCGTTCAGAGAAAAAAAAACCGAACATTCTCTGAGACCTCAGGGTCGTTGTGACCTGGCCATTTAGCCCATTGTGTGTAAGAAAAGGGCAGCTCAGAAGAAAAATAACCAAGCATTCTCTCTCCCTTTGGGGTCCTTGTGATCTAGCCATTTGAGCCATTGTGTGCAAAAAAAGTATCGCTCAGAGGAAAAAAAGCGAACATTCTCTGAGACCTCAGGGTCATTGTGACCTGGCCATTTAGTCCATTGTGTGCCAGAAAAGGGCCGCTCAGAAGAAAAACTACCCAGCATTCTTTGATTCTTTGGGGTCCTTGTGACCTAGCCATTTGAGCCATTGTGTGCAAAAAAAGTATCGCTCAGAGAAAAAAAACCGAACATTCTCTGAGACCTCAGGGTCATTGTGACCTGGCCATTTAGTCCAATGTGTGTAAGAAAAGGGCCGCTCAGAAGAAAAACTACCCAGCATTCTTTGATTCTTTGGGGTCCTTGTGACCTAGCCATTTGAGCCATTGTGTGCAAAAAAAGTATCGCTCAGAGAAAAAAAACCGAACATTCTCTGAGACCTCAGGGTCATTGTGACCTGGCCATTTAGTCCATTGTATGCAAGAAAAGGGCCGCTCAGAAGAAAAACTACCCAGCATTCTTTGATTCTTTGGGGTCCTTGTGACCTAGCCATTTGAGCCATTGTGTGCAAAAAAAAGTATCGCTCAGAGAAAAAAAACCGAACATTCTCTGAGACCTCAGGGTCATTGTGACCTGGCCATTTAGTCCAATGTGTGTAAGAAAAGTGCCGCTCAGAAGAAAAACTACCCAGCATTCTTTGATTCTTTGGGGTCCTTGTGACCTAGCCATTTGAGCCATTGTGTGCAAAAAAAGTATCGCTCAGAGAAAAAAAACCGAACATTCTCTGAGACCTCAGGGTCATTGTGACCTGGCCATTTAGTCCATTGTGTGCAAGAAAAGGGCCGCTCAGAAGAAAAACTACCCAGCATTCTTTGATTCTTTGGGGTCCTTGTGACCTAGCCATTTGAGCCATTGTGTGCAAAAAAAGTATCGCTCAGAGAAAAAAAACCGAACATTCTCTGAGACCTCAGGGTCATTGTGACCTGGCCATTTAGTCCATTGTGTGCAAGAAAAGGGCCGCTCAGAAGAAAAACTACCCAGCATTCTTTGATTCTTTGGGGTCCTTGTGACCTGGCTATTTGAGCCATTGTGTGCAAAAAAAGTATCGCTCAGAGAAAAAAAACCGAACATTCTCTGAGACCTCAGGGTCATTGTGACCTGGTCATTTAGTCCATTGTGTGCAAGAAAAGGGCCTCTCAGAAGAAAAACTACCCAGCATTCTTTGATTCTTTGGGGTCCTTGTGACCTAGCCATTTGAGCCATTGTGTGCAAAAAAAGTATCGCTCAGAGAAAAAAAAACGAACATTCTCTGAGACCTCACGGTCATTGTGACCTGGCCATTTAGTCCAATGTGTGTAAGAAAAGGGCAGCTCAGAAGAAAAACAACCAAGCATTCTCTCACCCTTTGGGGTCCTTGTGACCTAGCCATTTTAGCCATTGAGTGCAAAAAAGTACCGATCAGAGCTAAAATAACCCAACCTAAGAGACCAATTTACTACAGGTTTCCTTTTTTTTTGCAGTTTCAAAAATTATTTCACAATGAGAACGAATTTGAAAATGACAAAATAGATCAGAAAAAGAAAAAGAAATAAATAAAAAGACAACATTTTTTCTTTTCGCCAGTTTATTTACTTAATCTACATTTCTCCAATCAAAGAATAAAAACTTCATTTTGGAAAGAATAACAAGTTTTTACAATCCATTATAAAACGCAGAAACTAAATCTCGTAATGAATTTTATAAATCAAATCTTGCAAATCAAATAACAAAATACGTTACGAAAGATTTTGTAATTTAAGGCACTTGATTCTTACGAAACGTCCCGGCTTTCGTGATTCTAAAGAGAGAGCTATTTTTTTTAACTGAACTTATTTTCAGTCCGATTTCGATGAGATAGCGAACTTTTCATTTAAGCAGGGGAAAAGAAATGGGAAAAAGAAAAAAAAAACTTTCTAAAGATTTTTACAATTAATCAAAAATATTTAATACTTTCCTAATGGCGTAACATTCAAATCTACTGATTTCGAAGTGAAGCTAATTCGATAGCTTTTTAAACGGGAAGACTATTGTGCACAGAATGAGCCAAATGACCGAGTCACAAAGGCCCCAATATTTCAGAGTTGACTAGAGGATGGAACCCACTAGAGGTGGACCAGAATTATGAAGAATTGGACCAACTGGACGAGGACCACTAGAAAGAGGACTGGAACCTACTGGATGGAGAATTCTTATATAAGGCAAGAACCCAATTGATGGGGAACATTAATAACAGGCACGAATTCAATTGATGGGGAACACTAATAACAGGCAAGAATCCAATTGATGGGGAACACTAATAACGGGCAAGAATCCAATTGATGGGGAACACTAATAACAGGCAAGAATCCAATTGATGAGGAACACTAGTAACAGTCAAGAACCCAATTGATGGGGAACACTAATAACAGTCAAGACCCTAATTGATGGGGCACACTAATAACAGTCAAGAATCAAATTGATGGGGAACACTAGTAACAGTCAAGAACACAATTCGTGGGGAACACTAATAACAGTCAAGAACCCAATTGATGGGGAGCACTAATAACCGTCAAGAATCCAATTGATGGGGAACACTAATAACAGTCAAGACCCCAATTGATGGGGAACACTAATAACAGTCAAGAACCTAATTGATGGGGAACACTAGCAACAGTCAAGAACCCAATTGATGGGGAACACTAATAAGAGTCAAGAACCCAATTGATGGGGAACACTAATAAGAGTCAAGAACCCAATTGATGGGGAACACTAATTACAGTGAAGAATCCAATTGATGGGGAACACTAATAACTGTCTAGAATAAAATTGATGGCGAACACTAATAAGAGTCAAGAATCCAATTGATGGGGAACACTAATAAGAGTCAAGAACCCAATTGATGGGGAACACTAATAACAGTCAAGAACCCAATTGATGGGGAACACTAATAACAGTCAAGAACCCAATTGATGGAGAACACTAATAACAGTCAAGAAACCAATTGATGGGGAACACTAATAACAGTCAAGAACCCAATTGATGGGGAACACTAATAACAGTCAAGAGTCCAATTGATGGGGAGCACTAATAACAGTCAAGAATCCAATTGATGGGGAACACTAATAACAGTCAAGAATCAAATTGATGGGAAACACTAATAACAGTCAAGAACCCAATTGATGGGGAACACTAATAACAGTCAAGAATCCAATTGATGGGGAACATTAATAACTAATGCACCTAAAGACTAAAATTAGACTGAATAATAGTTTGGTTCTTTCTAAGGTTAGTTATGGTAGTGAAACTTGGACACTTTGTAAACAAGATAACAGGAAACTAGATGCTTTTGATTCCAGATGCTTACGCAGTATCTGGGGCATTAGATGGTTCAAATTTGTAACTAATGATGAGGTTCGGCAAAGGAGTCTGCAACCTGGCCATGTTGCCCGTATGAATAATTATAGATTGGCGAATAGGGTTATGAACAGTGTGCGTAGAGGCCTCAGAAGGAGGGGGAGACCTAGGATGCGGTGGGCAGACAATGTCAAACAGGACCTTGTTAGAATTGGTGTGCAGTAGATGTAGCTCAGGACAGATATGCTTGGAGAATTAAACTGCACGGTCTGGTTGGATCTCCGTAGCCCATGGCTGCTTGAGGATGATGATGTAAATGGAAGTGCGTCTTTTCCAGAGACAAATTATCTTTTTAACGAGAGCGTATTTTTTCGACATGAGAGCATATTTTCCCAAACGTTTTCCACACGAGAGCAGATTTTCTTAAATATTTACCCACGAGAGCACATTTTCCTAAACATTTTCTACACGAGAATATATTTTCCCAAAAACTTTCCACATGAATGCATATTTTCCTAAACATTATCCAAACGAGAGCATATTGTTTTTAAAAACATTTTCGACACGGGAGCATATATTTTTTTACCTTCAACGGAACATATTTTCAATGCGAGAGCGCTTTTTTTGATGTAAACGAAAGCGTATTTTTTTACATGAGAATATTTTTCTGTGCTAGAGCACATTTTTATAATCGAAAGAATATTTTTACGTGTGATAATATTATTGCAAATGACCAATTTTCGACTCATTTTATACAAGTGATTCTAACGATCCAGAGAGGACGTTGCTAAGTTGTTTTACCTCTGAACAACACTTTTTTCGCATAGCAATTTATAAGGCCAGGTCACAAGGATCCCAAAGGCATGGTAACAGAAGGGAATCTCTATAGGAGAAAGATGAAAGTCTCCCATCAAAGCTATCCAGGATGTTTTTCAATGAATTCAGAATATTGATCTATTGCACATGGAACCAGGGTTGGGTTGTTTTACCTCTAAGCGGCACTTTTTTGCACACCATGGGCTAAATGGCCAGGTCACATGGACCCCGAGAGCTCAGAGAAGGTTGGGTTAGGGGACCTACTGGAACAGCTGTTGGGAGACAGAAGGTAGCCTCCCGTCAAGGCCATCCAGCGTGTTCTTTAACGTGCACAGGGTATAGCTCTCCCGCACACGGGGTCACATTTTAACGTCCCATCCGACGGACGGCGGCCTTCCCAAGCCCATCGGTGTCCTCTACTGACCGTGGGCAGGGCAGGGAGTTTTGCGAAGAGAAAGCTCAACGCTGGCACAGCTGGGAATCGAACCTGGGAACTACAGATTACGAGACTGGCGCGCTATCGACTGAGCCACCCCCGCCCCAAGACAAATTTGGGACCTTTAGATGAAATACGTTAGCAATTACAGAATGCCAAAATCTGACGAAATAAAAATATCTCGATCGTTTGCCACGGATTGTCATAAAATGTCGCGGGGAGGAATATTCACAAAACTGTGACCATTTCCATGTGACCTGACCATTTAGCCCATGGTGTGCAAAAAAGTGCCGCTCAGAGGTAAAACAATCCAACCCAACAATATGTGTTATAGCTCTCAATAATATACCATTCTAAACGAAAGCTTATCTTAACAAAAAAAAGTCTATGTTTACAAATGACTACATAACTTTAAAGTGAGAGTTTAGGTTTCCAAATCAACCTGTAACCTTTCAAATACTAACTTACCTTTTAAAATGAGAGTGTGTCTTCGCAAGCGATAGCGTATGTTTCCAAGTGTTAACTTATCTTTTTAAATGAGTGTTTACCTTTGTAAAACGTTAACGTAATTCTGTAAATGGGAGTGTATCTCTTTCAGATACCAAAGTATCCTTTTAACGAGAGTCTATATTTCTAAACGTTGACGTAACTGGGGGCATATCTTTCCAAGCTGTAACGCATCTTTTTAAACGAGAGCGATTTTTCCACACGAGAGCACATTTTTCCTAAACATTTTCTACACGAGAACACATTTTTCCTAAACATTTTCTACACGAGAACACATTTTTCCTAAACGTTTTCCACGCTAGAGCATATATTTTTTCACTTGCAAAGGAACATATTTTCAATGCGAGAGCGCCTTTTTTTATATATATAAACGAAAGCGTATTTTTCTACATGAGACAATATTTTTCTATGCTAAAGCGCATTTTTATAATCGAAAGAATATTTTTCCGTGTTTCGAGTCATTTTCTGGAAGTGATTCCAACGACCACGAGAGGACGTTGTAAGTTGTTTTACCTCTGAACAACTTTTTTCGAATAAAAATTTATAAGGCCAGGTCACAAGGATCCCAAAGGCATGGTAACATAAGTGAATCCCTGTAGGAGAAAGATGAAAGTCTCCCATCAAAACTATCCAGGATGTTTTTCAATGAATTCAGAATATTGATCTATTGCACATGGAACCAGGGTTGGTTGGGTTATTTTTACCTCTGAGCGGCACTTTTTTGCACACCATGGGCTAAATGGCCAGGTCACATGGACCCCGAGAGCTCAGAGAATGTTGGGGGAGGGGACCCACTGGAACAGCTGTTGGGAAACAGATGGTAGCCTCCCGTCAAGTCCATCCAGCATTTTCTTTAATGTTGGGTTGTTTTACCTCTGAGCGGCACTTTTTTGCACACCATGGGCTAAATGGCCAGGTCACATGGACCCCGAAGGCTTAGAGAATGTTGGGGAAGGGGACCCACTGGAACAGCTGTTGGCAGACAGATGGTAGCCTCCCATCACGGCCATCCAGTGTGTTCTTTAACGTTGGGTAATTTTACCTCTGAGCGGCACTTTTCTGCACACCATGGGCTAAATTGCCAGGTCACATGGACCCCGAGGGCTCAGAGAGTGTTGTGGGAGGGGACCCACTGGAACAGCTGTTGGGAGACAGATGTTAGCCTCCCGTCAAGGCCATCATCCAGTGTGTTCTTTAACGTTGGGTTGTTTTACCTCCGAGCGGCACTTTTTTGCACACCATGGTCTAAATATCCAGGTCACAAGGACCCCGAAGGCTCAGAGAATGTTGGGGGAGGAGACCCACTGGAACAGCTGTTGGGAGACAGATGGTAGCCTCCCGTCAAGGCCATCCAGCATGTTCTTTAATATTGGGTAGTTTTACTTCTGAGCGGCACTTTTTTGCCCATCATGGGCTAAATGGCCAGGTCACATGGATCCCGAAGGCTCAGAGAATGTTGGGGAAGGGGACCCACTGGAACAGCTGTTGGTAGACAGATGGTAGCCTCCCGTTACGGCCATCCAGTGTGTTCTTTAACGTTGGGTAATTTTACCTCTGAGCGGCACTTTTCTGCACACCATGGGCTAAATGGCCAGGTCACATGGACCCCGAGGGCTCAGAGAATGTTGTGGGAGGGGACCCACTGGAACAGCTGTTGGGAGACAGATGTTAGCCTCCCGTCAAGACCATCCAGTGTGTTCTTTAACATTGTGTTGTTTTACCTCCGAGCGGCACTTTTTTGCACACCATGGTCTAAATGTCCAGGTCACAAGGACCCCGAAGGCTCAGAGAATGTTGGGGGATGGGACCCACTGGAACAGCTGTTGGCAGACAGATGGTAGTCTCCCGTCAAGGACATCCAGCGTGTTCTTTAACGTGCACAAGATATGGCTCTCCCGCTACTGACCATGGGCAGGGCGGGAGTTTTACGGAGATAAATCTGAACGCTGACCCAGCTGGAACTCGAAACTGGGAACTACAGATTACGAGCCTGGCACGCTACTGACTCAGCCACCCCCGCCCCCATGGAACCAGGACTTAACATCCCATCGGACAAAAGGCGGTCTTTCGAAAGACCTGAGAAATATTGAAGCGACCAACAGATCCGTTTTCAAGAGACAATCAATAGAGAGAAGGCAACAGAATGAAGAAGTGTGTTTAACAAAGGTCGACATTGCCAACAATAAGTCTTGTTTTCTCGTCTTCTGTTGCACGTCTCCTCGCAATAAAATGAATTTGAAAAAGGACGCCACTAACTTCTTCCCTCTTCTGCTTGTGAAGTGGCAGATGGAAGAGACATTGCGAACGGTTCCATGATATTAAAGCAACTGGGACTTGGAAGAAGAACGGAAATGCTCCTACAGGTGATTCAGCTCTTTTCACGATGAAGACTCTTGTTCTTGCTTTTACCTCTGGAGAAAAAGGTCATCATTCATCAAAATAACACTTCTAATAGAAAACGGTCTTCAAAAGCACTGGCTTCAGTCTCATTCTGCTTGCAAATGTTGCCTCGGATTCTCAGTTTTTTCCCTCAATCAAGAATAAAATGTTTTTTGTATTATCGAGTCTCTGGCGTTTCGCCCCTTAAAACATTCCTATTCATTATCTTAATCATCAAACGCAGGATGTTAGCTAATCTTCACCACGACAAGTATTATTTATCATCAACTGTGGCATGCAAAAGAATACGTTCTATCATCATTACTTCTAATAGTCATCAAGGATCGTCATCATTATCAGGCATCTTTGTCGTCGCAATCATCATAAGCTTAATGAATCATCTTCGTCGTCATCAATTCTTGTAATAATCATCAGTCATTGTGATCATTACCAGACACCTTTTTCGTATCCTCACCATCAGTTTCGTGAATCATCTTCGTCGTCAATCTTCTTCTGAGCCATCAGTCTCATAATCTGATAATCATCAATTATCCTCATCATCATTATCAGATATCTTTGTTTTTTGAATCATCGTCAGCTTCATAAATCATCTTCATCGGCATCAATCATCTTCACTGTCGTCATCACCATAACCCCACCATCGTCATCACCATAACCCCACCATCGTCATCACCATAACCCCACTATCGTCATCACCATAACCCCACCATCGTCATCACCATAATCCCACCATTGTCATCACCATAACCCCACCATCGTCATCCTTCTCAGTTAATGAAATATATTCGATCATCATCGTTTCCGTCATCGGAAATCAACAGGAACATCTTTGTCAAAACAAAATCATCACCATTACCACCAATATCATCATCACTGTCACGACTTTTCTTCTTTATTTAAAAAAAATCGGTTGACTTAATGCCTTTACTGGATCTTAATCACACAGTAGTTAACGTATTCAATAATAAAATCATAAACTCGGTATCTTTCGATTCAATATTACGCTCAAAGAACAACTCATATTACACATATTCATGCATATTTAATTAGCACGGAGCCTTAATCCACTGCCCCACCGAGAAAATCCAGTCACAAACTCCCTGATTGCTGACACGAGTTTTAGTTAAAAGTCCTTGAAATAAGCCAGCGATCCACTATCTGTCCTGCCCAATCGGCGGTTAGGAGAGAAGTCCCTCGAATCCTTCCTCCCATATGTAAGAGAAGAGAAGACCTCGCACCACGGCATCCCGCGGTGTGCCAGTCCGAGATATTCTGGGTCATCTGTGTCACAGATGGCTCTCGCCTAATACATCATACATCGGAGAAACAACGTGAAAGCCTGGATGGGAACATTCTTGACAATCACCACCACGATTATCATCGTCGTCACCACCACTATTATCACCACTACCACTACTGTCGCCACCACCATTATCATCACCACCACCACTACTGCCTTCACCACCACTATCATCATTACTACCCCCCACCGCCCCCATTATCACAACCATCATCATTACCACTACTACCATCACCACCATCATTACACAAAAAATCATCAGCATTATTATCACCAGGACCCCCACCACCATCACTCCCACTAACATCTTCATTATCATTATCACCGCCATCACCATCATCATTATCACCAAGATCAATAGCACCATCACTACTACTATAATCACCACTACCATCGTCATCGTCATCATCATCACCACCACCACCGCCGTCGCCACCACCACTATCATCATCACTACCACTACTGCTACCGCCACCACTATCATCATCACTACCACTACTGCTACCGCCACCACTATCACCACCACTATCATCACACTACCACTACCGCCGCCGCCGCCGCCTCCACCACTATCACCACTATCACCACCACTATCGTCATTACCACTACCATCACCGCCGCCCCCGCCACCACCACCACCACCATCATCATTACCACTACTACCATCACCACCATCATTAGACAAAAAATCATTAGCATCATTATCACCAGGACCCCACCACCACCATCACTCCCACTAACATCTTCATTATCATTATCGCCGCCACCACCACCACCACCACCACCACCACCACCATCATCATCATCAGCAGCAGCAGCACCAATAACATCATCACCACCACCACCACCACCACCATCATCATCAACAGCTTTCTTCTCTTGGCCATCGAACGGTGATTTTACTGAATGTTCTTACTCGAAAGGTCAATTGAGTGTTGGTCACTGCATCAAAATCACGATCACATTTCTCCTGTAGAAACAATAAGGAAGATGCAGATGAAACAACCACGTGTTGCTGTCAGAGGCAAGTCAAAGAAAGAGAAACTGCGAGGGAAAACAAATATTATCCTGACACGGAGCATCACGTTGAAACAGAAAATTACTGCTGAAAAGTCGAGAACTTTTTTTCTCTCAAGTGTCAACGGAGAAAAATAATCTGAATTCGTAACTTTTTTTTTCACCCTTTTCTCTGAAACAGTGCATTGTGGGAAAGATTTCTTTCTTGGGTTGGGTTGTTTTAACTCTGAGCGGCACTTTTTTGCACACAATGGGCTAAATGGCCAGGTCACATGGACCACGAAAGCTCAGAGAAGGTTGGGGGAGGGGACCCACTGGAACAGCTGTTGGGAGACAGATGGTAACCTCCCGTCAAGGCCATCCAGTGCGTTCTTTAAAGTGTACAGGGTATGGCTCTCCCGCACAATGGCCAGGTCACAAGGACCCCGAAGGCTCAGAGAAGGTTGGGGGAGGGGACCCACTGGAACAGCTGTTGGGAGACAGATGGTGGCCTCCTGTCAAGACCATCCAGCGTGTTCTTTAACGTGCACAGGGTATGGCTCTCTCCCGCACAATGGCCAAGTCACAAGGACCCCGAAGGCTCAGAGAAGGTTTGGGGAGGGGACCCACTGGAATAGCTGTTAGGAGAGAGATGATAGTCTCCCGTTAAGGCCATCCAGCGTGTTCTTTAACGTGCACAGGGTATGGCTCTACAGTACACGGAGCCACGGCTTAAAGTCTCATCCGACGGACGGCGGCCATTCCAAGCCCATCGGTGTCCCTTACTGACTCTGAGCAGGGAGGGGAGATCTGCGGAGATAAATCTTAACGCTGACCCAGCTGGGACTCGAACCTGGAAATTGCAGATTACGAGCCAGGCGCTCTACCGACTGAGCCACCCCCTACCCAATTTCCTTCCTGATATACATTCGAAATTTAATCCCTAAATAATCCCTAGAGGAGAGTGCTCGAGGCAATTTTTCCTGATTTTTGTACGTAAATAAATAAAAATAATATTTCTTAATTGATAAAAAAAATTGCCCCCACAAATCCAATCTCGCCATGTGCTCTGCTCTAGGTGATTCTGAGATCATCCATTTTTCTCACGCGCTCTCCCCGTAGTTGCGTTAAAAAGTGATCTGATTACGGGTTTGAAGAGGAGTATTAAGAGGATGATGTAGCCATCTGGTCTAGAGAAATATGAGTTTAATGAATCATAGCGTTTGCATGAAGGGCACGTCTCGTTATAAGGCTTAAAGTCACAATTTATTGCTGGCATTAGGTGTGCATGTAATGCCTTATGAAACGAGATGGCAGTATTTGTTTTTTTGAATCTACACTGCGCAGGTTTATGATGCCAACATTTCACTTCCTGTACGTGAAACGATGATGACACAGATTTTCCTTCTTTTTTTATTTGTTTGTTGGATCTGTTACGAGTGTTTATTGAATACGTTGCTGAATTCAAACTGATAGAAGCTAATTTTGTTTCGATTTGGAGGAACGAAAATCAGCAATTCCACTGGGATCTGTTGCCATTCTGACTTTGTTTGTTAAGCAATAATTCTCGGAACTGTTTCAAGAGCAGTTGTTATTTTTAGGAAGTGACTTCCTCCCGAAAAATCGACTTTCAAAACGAAATATCAACTCTCGAAAATAAAATTTAAATATATAATGTCAACCACATTTAAAAAAAAACAAATGGACTTTCAGGACGAAAATCGGCCATCGTCATAACTCGAGAGAAAATAATAATGAATAATAATAACTCAGTCCTAAATATAATGAGGGGCGGGGGTGGCTCAGTTGGTAGCGCGCCAGGCTCGTAATCTGTAGTTCCCAGGTTCGAGTCCCAGCTGGGTCAGCGTTGAGATTTATCTCCGCAAAATTTCCCCGCCCTGCCCACGGTCAGTAGGGGACACCGATGGGCTTGAAAAGGCCGCCGTCCGTCGGATGGGACGTTAAGCCGTGGCCCCGTGTGCGGGAGAGCCATACCCTGTGCACGTTAAAGAACACGCTGGATGGCCCTGACGGGAGGCTACCATCTGTCTCCCAACAGCTGTTCCAGTGGGTCTCCTCCCCCAACCTTCTCTGAGCCTTCGGGGTCCATGTGACCTGGCCATTTAGCCCATTGTGTGCAAAAAAGTGCCGCTCACAGGTAAAACAACCCAACCCAACCTAAATATAATGAGACCTTTAGGATGAAAATGGTAACGCCAGTCGGTCATGCTTACAAGTAACAACCAGTCCAAAATAAAATTACCAGATTTTCAGGAAAATGGTAATGAAAATTGTCCGTTGTAACAACAACAAGTTCTAAATAAACTACGACTTTTACAGCGAAATTAGCACTGTAAATGGCCATCGTAACAAAATCATCCTCATCGTCATCCTTAAGCAACCATGGGCTACGGAGGTCCAACCAGACCGTGCAATTTAGTTCTCCAAGCAAGTCTGTCCTGAGCTACATCTGCTGCATCCGGCCACTGTACACCAATTCTAACAAGGTCCTGTTTGACATTGTCTGCCCACCGCATTCTAGGTCTCCCCCTCTTTCTGAAGCCTTTAGGCACACTGTTCATAACCCTATTCACCAATCTATAATTATTCATACGGGCAACATGGCCAAACCAACGGAGTCTCTCTCTGCACAATATGTTGCTTAAAGGGGGTTGCAAACTCCTTTGCCTAACCTCATCATTAGTTACAAAGTTGAACCACCTAATGCCCAAGATACTGCGTAAGCATCTGGAATCAAAAGCATCTAGTTTCCTGTTATCTTGTTTACAAAGTGTCCAAGTTTCACTACCATAACTAACCCTAGAAAGAACCAAACTATTACAGAGTCTAATGTTAGTCTTTAGGTGTATACGCCTATTTCTCCACACTCTCCATAGGTTCTTAAAAGTCCCGGCAGCAATCCCTATTCGTCAACAACTAGTCCTAAATATAATACGATTTCTACAACTTAAATAATAATGCAAATTGTCAGTCTTAACAACTACCAGTTCTAAGTATAATAGGACTCTTTTAATGGACATTGTAACGCCAGTCGGCCTATATATATATACGAATGGCGTATGGAGGTAAGGACCGTGAGGACGGAAATACCAGAATCAGTGAATCAACGGATTTTTGAGAAAAACCCATATTACACTTAACAACCGGTACTAAATGAAATACGATCTTTAGAACGGAAATGGTAGAGCCAATGAGCTGAGCTACATATAATAACAAGAGTCCTAAACAAGCAGCGTTCAGATTTATCTCCGCAAAATTTCCCGCCCTGCTCACGGTCAGTAGGGGGGACACCGATGGGCTTGGAAAGGCCGCCGTCCGTCGGATGGGACGTTAAGCCGGGCTCCGTGTGCTGGAGAGCCATATCTGTGCACGTTAAAGCCAGGCGGATGGCCTTGACGGGAGGCTACCATCTGTCATCCAACAGCAGTTCCAGTGGGTCCCCTCCCCCAACCTTCTCTGAGCCTTCGGGGTCCATGTGACCTGGCCATTTAGCCCATGGTGTGCAAAAAAGTGCCGCTCAGAGGTAAAACAACCCAACAACCTAAATATGTGTTTGTCAAAATTTATTCCAAACAACTCTCCCTTCTCTTCCAAAGGAAAAGAACTTTAGAATTTAAACTTTACAAACGAGTGCTTGAATAAATTTTGCGTTTAAAATATTCTTAATCTATCGATGGGGGTTGAGGAACTGTTCCCAATGGGAGCGGTTTTGAAACGTTTGGGGTCGCTTATTCAGGTTTTCTGTAGAAATAAGTTAAACCAAATATCGAATAGATTAACTAAGTCACGAATGTTTTGTTTCGACAAAAAAAAAACCCTTAGAAATATGTGGATACAAGAATATTAAAATACTTGTAAATGTATATGCACGGTAAATATTGTTCGACTAGTTCTATGTAGGAACGATGTTTTGAATTCAATGAGGGAGAAGTTGGGAGGTTTAAAGGAGGCGTTAGAAAGGGTAAATAAAGTGTTATAAAGGGTGAAGGGGCATTAGTAAATAAAGGGTTTTAAAGGGTTAAGGGGAAGTTAGAAAAGGTGAAGGGGCATTAATGAATAAAGTGTCAGAAAGGGTGAAGGGGGCGTTAGGAAAGGTGAGGGGGGCGTTAGGAAAGGTGAAGGGGGCGTTAGAAAAGGTGAAGGGGCATTAGTGAATAAAGTGTTAGAAAGGGTGAAGGGGGCATTAGGAAAGGTGATGGAGGCATTATAAAAAGTGAAGAAGCGTTATTAAAAAAAGTGTTAGAAAGGGTGAAGAGGGCTTTAGAAAATGTAAAGGGGGCGTTAGTGAATAAAGTGTTATAAAGGGTGAAGGGGGCGTTAGAAAAGGTAAAGGGGCATTAGTAAATAAAGTGTTAGAGAGGGTGAAGAGTGCGTTAGAAAAGGTGAAGGGCATTAGTAAATAAAGTGTTAGAAATGGTGAAGGGGCATTAGTAAATAAAGTGTTAGAAAGGGTGAAGGGGGCGTTAGGAAAGGTGATGGAGGCGTTAGAAAAAGTGAAGGAGCGTTATTAAAAAAGTGTTAGAAAGGGTGAAGAGGGCTTTAGAAAATGTAAAGGGGGCGTTAGTAAATAAAGTGTTAGAAAGGGTGAAGGGGGCGTTAGGAATGGTGAAGGGGCATTAGTAAATAAAGTGTTTTAAAGGGTGAAGGGGAAGTTAGAAAAGGTAAAGGGGGCGTTAGTAAATAAAGTGTTAGAAAGGGTGAAGGGGGCGTTAAGAAGGGTGAAGGGGCGTTAGTGAATAAAGTGTTAGAAAGGGTGAAGGGGGCGTTAGAAAAGGTGAAGGGCATTAGTAAATAAAGTGTTAGAAAGGGTGAAGGGGGCGTTAGGAAGGGTGAAGGGGCATTAGTAAATAAAGTGTTAGAAAGGGTGAAGGGGGCGTTAGGAAAGGTGATGGAGGCGTTAGAAAAAGTGAAGGAGCGTTATTAAAAAAGTGTTAGAAAGGGTGAAGAGGGCTTTAGAAAATGTAAAGGGGGCGTTAGAAAATAAAGTGTTAGAAAGGGTGAAGGGGGGCGTTAGGAAAGATGAAGGGGCGTTAGTAAATAAAGTGTTATAAAGAGAGAAGCGGGCTTTAGAAAAGGTGAAGGGGCGTTATTAAATAAAGTGTTATAAAGAGTGAAGGGGCGTTAGAAAAGGTGAAGGGGCATTATTTACTAATGTAGAAACTACTAATTATTATTTTTACTAGAAACTATTAATTAATTATTTACTAATGTATGTTTCTAGTGTTCGAAAGGGTGAAGGGGGCGTTAGGAAAGGTTAAGGGGCGTTAGTAAATAACGTGTTATAAAGGGTTAAGGGGACGTTAGAAAAGGTAAAGGCGCATTAGTAAATAAAGTGTTTTAAAGGGTTAAGGGGAAATTAGAAAAGGTGAAGTGGCATTAGTAAATAAAGTGTTAGAAAGGGTGAAGGGGGCGGTAGGAAGGGTGAAGAAGCTTTAGTAAATAAAGTTTTCGAAAGGGAGAAGAGGGCGTTAGAAAAGCTAAAGGGGCATTAGTAAATAAAGTGTTAGAAAGGGTAAAGTGGGTGTTAGGAAAGGTTAAGGGGCGTTAGTAAATAAATTGTTATAAAGGGTGAAGGGGGCGTTAGAAAAGGTGATGGAGGCGTTAGAAAAAGTGAAGGAGCGTTATTAAAAAAATGTTAGAAAGGGTGAAGAGGGCTTTAGAAAATGTAAAGGGGGCGTTAGTAAATAAAGTGTTCGAAAGGGTGAAGGGGGCGTTAGGAAAGGTGAAGGGGCATTAGTAAATAAAGTGTTATAAAGCGTAAAGTGGGCGTTAGGAAAGGTTAAGGGGCGTTAGTAAATAACGTGTTATAAAGGGTGAAGGGGGCGTTAGAAAAGGGCGTTCGTTGCACGAAGGTTGCCAGATCACTAATTATCTAAAAAACGTCGTTGGCAGATATTGTTTTCTGAATTCTGTAATCAACCATAGTGTTCGGATATTTTTTTGAGCGACTGTACCCAATCGTGCTAAACATTCGGCCACGAGACGACTATTTTTATTTTACCGTTTTTCCAAATTTTTGACAGCTTCTAATTAAAAAGTCTCGTTTTCGTTTGACGGGAAAATTAAACCGAATGAAATGAAAAGAGCGCAAAGACGAGAAGTTTAATAAAGAAAAGAAGGAAGAAAAAGAGCAAAAAGTGTCATTCCTCCGTTGAATAGGAAGAAAATAAAAAAAGAACTTGATCTTCCTGTCTCTCTCTCTATATATATAAAAGATAAGAAATCTAAAGCAATAAATACTTTAAGGTCTGTTAGTTTTTTTTGGTCGATCAAAAAGAGGAAAAAAATCAGTTAAAGGAGAAGCAAAAATAAAGAGCATTAAAGTGCAAAAAAAAGTTTTTTTTTGGTGACTCAGACATAAAGGAAGCAGAAGAGAAGGTGAGGAGTACAGAGTGGTGGTTTAAGAGTACAGAAGAGGGGGAGGAGGAGGAGGAGGAGGAGGAGGGAGAATGAAAGTTGGAAGGGTAAGGAGTAGAGAGATGGTGGTGGAAGAGTACAGAAGAAGGGGGAGGGGAAGGAGGAGGAGGAGGGAGAATGAAAGCTGGAAGGGTGAGGAGTAGAGAGTGGTGGTGGAAGAGTACAGAAGAGGGGGAGGAGGGGGATGGAGGAGGGAAAGGAGGAGGGAGAATGAAAGTTGGAAGGGTGAGGAGTAGAGAGTGGTGGTGGAACAGTACAGAAGAGGGGGGAGGGGAAGGAGGAGGAGGGAGAATCAAAGTTGGAAGGGTGAGGAGTAGAGAGTGGTGGTTTAAGAGTACAGAAGAGGGGAGGAGGAGGAGGGAGAATGAAAGTTGGAAGGGTAAGGAGTAGAGAGTGGTGGTGGAAGAGTACAGAAGAGGGGGGAGGGGAAGGAGGAGGAGGAGGGAGAATGAAAGTTGGAAGGGTGAGGAGTAGAGAGTGGTGGTTTAAGAGTACAGAAGAGGGGAGGAGGAGGAGGGAGAATGAAAGTTGGAAGGGTAAGGAGTAGAGAGTGGTGGTGGAAGAGTACAGAAGAGGGGGAGGGGAAGGAGGAGGAGGATGGAGAATGAAATTTGGAAGGGTGAGGAGTAGAGAGTGGTGGTGGAAGAGTGCAGAAGAGGGGGAGGAGGAGGAGGGAGAATGAAAGTTGGAAGGGTGAGGAGTAGAGAGTGGTGGTGGAAGTGTACAGAAGAGGGGGGAGGGGAAGGAGGAGGAGGAGGGAGAATGAAAGTTGGAAGGGTAAGGAGTAGAGAGTGGTGGTGGAAGAATACAGAAGAGGGGGAGGAGGGGAAGGAGGAGGGAGAATGAAAGTTGGAAGGGTGAGGAGTAGAGAGTGGTGGTTTAAGAGTACAGAAGAGGGGAGGAGGAGGAGGGAGAATGAAAGTTGGAAGGGTAAGGAGTAGAGAGTGGTGGTGGAAGAGTGCAGAAGAGGGGGAGGAGGAGGAGGGAGAATGAAAGTTGGAAGGGTGAGGAGTAGAGAGTGGTGGTGGAAGAGTACAGAAGAGGGGGGAGGGGAAGGAGGAGGAGGAGGGAGAATGAAAGTTGGAAGGGTGAGGAGTAGAGAGTGGTGGTGGAAGAGTACAGATGAAGGGGGAGGGGAAGGAGGAGGAGGAGGGAGAATGAAAGTTGGAAGGGTAAGGAGTAGAGAGTGGTGGTGGAAGAGTACAGAAGAGGGGGGAGGGGAATGAGGAGGAGGAGGGAGAATGAAAGTTGGAAGGGTGAGGAGTAGAGAGTGGTGGTTTAAGAGTACAGAAGAGGGGAGGAGGAGGAGGGAGAATGAAAGTTGGAAGGGTAAGGAGTAGAGAGTGGTGGTGGAAGAGTACAGAAGAGGGGGAGGGGAAGGAGGAGGAGGATGGAGAATGAAATTTGGAAGGGTGAGGAGTAGAGAGTGGTGGTGGAAGAGTGCAGAAGAGGGGGAGGAGGAGGAGGGAGAATGAAAGTTGGAAGGGTGAGGAGTAGAGAGTGGTGGTGGAAGTGTACAGAAGAGGGGGGAGGGGAAGGAGGAGGAGGAGGGAGAATGAAAGTTGGAAGGGTAAGGAGTAGAGAGTGGTGGTGGAAGAATACAGAAGAGGGGGAGGAGGGGAAGGAGGAGGGAGAATGAAAGTTGGAAGGGTGAGGAGTAGAGAGTGGTGGTGGAAGTGTACAGAAGAGGGGGGAGGGGAAGGAGGAGGAGGAGGGAGAATGAAAGTTGGAAGGGTAAGGAGTAGAGAGTGGTGGTGGAAGAATACAGAAGAGGGGGAGGAGGGGAAGGAGGAGGGAGAATGAAAGTTGGAACAGTGAGGAGTAGAGAGTGGTGGTGGAAGAGTACAGAAGAGGGGGGAGGGGAAGGAGGAGGAGGAGGGAGAATGAAAGTTGGAAGGGTAAGGAGTAGAGAGTGATGGTGGAAGAGTGCAGAAGAGGGGGAGGAGGAGGAGGGAGAATGAATGTTGGAAGGGTGAGGAGTAGAGAGTGGTGGTGGAAGAGTGCAGAAGAGGGGGAGGAGGAGGAGGGAGAATGAAAGTTGGAAGGGTGAGGAGTAGAGAGTGGTGGTTTAAGAGTACAGAAGAGGGGGAGGAGGAGGAGGGAGAATGGAAGTTGGAAGGGTAAGGAGTAGAGAGTGGTGGTGGAAGAGTACAGAAGAGGGGAAGGGGAAGGAGGAGGAGGATGGAGAATGAAATTTGGAAGGGTGAGGAGTAGAGAGTGGTGGTGGAAGAGTGCAGAAGAGGGGGAGGAGGAGGAGGGAGAATGAAAGTTGGAAGGGTGAGGAGTAGAGAGTGGTGGTGGAAGTGTACAGAAGAGGGGGGAGGGGAAGGAGGAGGAGGAGGGAGAATGAAAGTTGGAAGGGTAAGGAGTAGAGAGTGGTGGTGGAAGAATACAGAAGAGGGGGAGGAGGGGAAGGAGGAGGGAGAATGAAAGTTGGAAGGGTGAGGAGTAGAGAGTGGTGGTGGAAGTGTACAGAAGAGGGGGGAGGGGAAGGAGGAGGAGGAGGGAGAATGAAAGTTGGAAGGGTAAGGAGTAGAGAGTGGTGGTGGAAGAATACAGAAGAGGGGGAGGAGGGGAAGGAGGAGGGAGAATGAAAGTTGGAACGGTGAGGAGTAGAGAGTGGTGGTGGAAGAGTACAGAAGAGGGGGGAGGGGAAGGAGGAGGAGGAGGGAGAATGAAAGTTGGAAGGGTAAGGAGTAGAGAGTGATGGTGGAAGAGTGCAGAAGAGGGGGAGGAGGAGGAGGGAGAATGAAAGTTGGAAGGGTGAGGTGTAGAGAGTGGTGGTGGAAGAGTGCAGAAGAGGGGGAGGAGGAGGAGGGAGAATGAAAGTTGGAACGGTGAGGAGTAGAGAGTGGTGGTGGAAGAGTACAGAAGAGGGGGGAGGGGAAGGAGGAGGAGGAGGGAGAATGAAAGTTGGAAGGGTAAGGAGTAGAGAGTGATGGTGGAAGAGTGCAGAAGAGGGGGAGGAGGAGGAGGGAGAATGAAAGTTGGAAGGGTGAGGAGTAGAGAGTGGTGGTGGAAGAGTGCAGAAGAGGGGGAGGAGGAGGAGGGAGAATGAAAGTTGGAAGGGTGAGGAGTAGAGAGTGGTGGTGGAAGAGTACAGAAGAGGGGGGAGGGGAAGGAGGAGGAGGAGGGAGAATGAAAGTTGGAAGGGTAAGGAGTAGAGAGTGGTGGGGGAAGAGTACAGATGAAGGGGGAGGGGAAGGAGGAGGAGGAGGGAGAATGAAAGTTGGAAGGGTAAGGAGTAGAGAGTGGTGGTGGAAGAGTACAGAAGAGGGGGGAGGGGAAGGAGGAGGAGGAGGGAGAATGAAAGTTGGAAGGGTGAGGAGTAGAGAGTGGTGGTGGAAGAGTACAGATGAAGGGGGAGGGGAAGGAGGAGGAGGAGGGAGAATGAAAGTTGGAAGGGTAAGGAGTAGAGAGTGGTGGTGGAAGAGTACAGAAGAGGGGGGAGGGGAAGGAGGAGGAGGAGGGAGAATGAAAGTTGGAAGGGTAAGGAGTAGAGAGTGGTGGTGGAAGAGTACAGAAGAGGGGAGAGGGGAAGGAGGAGGAGGAGGGAGAATGAAAGTTGTAAGGGTAAGGAGTAGAGAGTGGTGGTGGAAGAGTACAGAAGAGGGGGGAGGGGAAGGAGGAGGAGGAGGGAGAATGAAAGTTGGAAGGGTGAGGAGTAGAGAGTGATGGTGGAAGAGTACAGAAGAAGGGGGAGGGGAAGGAGGAGGAGGAGGAGGGAGAATGAAAGTTGGAAGGGTGAGGAGTAGAGAGTGGTGGTGGAAGAGTACAGAAGAGGGGGATGGAGGAGGGGAAGGAGGAGGAGGGAGAATGAAAGTTGGAAGGGTGAGGAGTAGAGAGTGGTGGTTTAAGAGTACAGAAGAGGGGAGGAGGAGGAGGGTGAATGAAAGTTGGAAGGGTGAGGAGTAGAGAGTGGTGGTGGTGGAAGAGTACAGAAGAGGGGGAGGAGGGGGATGGAGGAGGGGAAGGAGGAGGGAGAATGAAAGTTGGAAGGGTGAGGAGTAGAGAGTCGTGGTGGTGGAAGAGTACAGAAGAGGGGGGAGGAGGAGGAGGGAGAATGAAATCTGGAGGAGGTAGGATGAAGTGAGAGCACACAAGAGTCTGACATTTTCGATTAAAGGATACGGAAAGAGCAGTCCATCTGTTTTTCCCTTAGTACACATTTCTTCCGATATATCGACGGAATGATCGATTCACGTAAGGGGGAGCTTTGCGATGTCTGGGATGGTGGTGGATGGATTGAAGGAAATACATTGGAGCTTGCATGATCATTACGTAGGGGGATTCATTGGTCCAGCATGCATCAAAATTGGAATGGAGGATTCAGAGGAGGGAATTTTCCTAGGGATAAATGTTTTGTTTTAAGTGTTTTATAAGTACCCACATACAGGTACAGTCGTTCAAAAAAGTATCCGAACACTATGGTTGATTACAGAATTCAGGAAAAATATCTGGCAACGATTTTTTTTTAGAAATTAGTGATCTGGCAACCTTCGTGTCACGGTTGCCAGATCACTAATTTCTAAAAAAAAATCGTTGCCAGATATTTTTCCTGAATTCTGTAATCAACCATAGCGTTCGGATACTTTTTTGATCGACGATATGTGTTCTTGCTTTACGTGAAGGTCGATAAGTTTGTATTCTCTTTAAGTTTGTCTATAATTTCTTTATCTGTCTATCAGTCATTGTCATTTAAGTCTGATTATATTCCCTTTGTCTACTCTTCTCTATATCTATCGGTCTATCTTTGATCTGTCTTTTCTGTCTGTCAGTCTGCCTTTCTCCCATCTTTTCTGCCTATCGGCCTGTCTTTGTTCTTCTTTTCTGTCTGTCATTCTGGGTTTATCCCATCTTTTCTCTCTGTTAGTCTGTCTTTGTTTCTTGTTTTCTATCTGTTGGCCTGTCTTTCTTATATCTTTTCTATCTATCTGTCTGCTTGCCTGTGTTCTAGCTTTTCTGCCTGTCTAACTTTATTCAATCTTTTCTGTCTTTTAGTCTATCTTTGTTATATCTTTTCTGTCTGTCTGCCTTTTTTCTTTCTGTTCTGTCTTTGCTTTATCTTTTCTGTCTGTCTGCCTTTGCTTTACCTTTTTTATCTGCTGTTCTGTCTTTGTTCTATCTTTTCTATCTGTAGGTCTGTTGTCTTCTCTGTGCTTTGTCTGTCTATCTTTTTCCGATTCTCCATGTGTCAGTCCAGTATTTCCCTTTTCTCCACTCTCTTTATCTGCTTGTCTTCAGTATCTCTGCCTGTTAGTCTCTCTGTCTTCTCATCCTCTATCAGACTGCCACTTTTTTCTATCCGCCTTCTGATTTTCTTTCAGTTAGGTGATTTTCTGTCTGTCTTCTCAGTTTCTATCAGTGTTTTTTTTCAGTCTGTCTTGTCATGTTCTATCAGTCTGAATGTTTTGTCTGTTTTTTCTCTCACCCTCATTTTTCTGTCTGTCTTCTTATCTGTCAGTCTGGAGTTTTTACTGTTTGTCTTCTCATACGAGTCATTTTTTTTGTGTCTGTTCTCATCCTCTATCAGTCTGTTTTTTTTCTCTCTTATGCTCTTTTTCTTCTATCAGTCTGCTTTTTTCTGTCCTCTCTACTTTTTCTTCTATTAGTCAGTTTTTTTCTGTCTTCTCTACTTTTTCTTCTATCAGTCAGTTTTTTTTTCTGTCTTCTCTTCTTTTTCTTCTATCAGTCAGATTTTTTCTGTCTTCTCTTCTTTTTCTTCTATCAGTCAGATTTTTTCTATCTTCTCTTCTTTTTCTTCTATCAGTCAGATTTTTTCTGTCTTCTCTTCTTTTTCTTCTATCAGTCTGCTTTTTTGTCTTCTCTGCTTTTTCTTCTATCAGTGTCTCTTTTCTCTGACTACTTTTTTACTTTGTCTGTCAGTCTGGACATTTTTCTGTCTGTCTTCTAATCTGCCAATCTAGTGTTCTTCCTGTCTTTCTTTTCATCTTCTCCGAGTTTCTTATTTTCTGTCTCTCTTCTCAAGTGTTATCAGTCTGGTTTCTTTTCTATCTGTCTTATTTTCGTCTGTCGGTATCATTTTTTCTCTGACTGCATTCTTTTACTCTGTCTGTCTACTTTTCATCCCTTCCTGTTTTCTTATCTCTAAGACAGCTGCTTGCACCAGTTCCATGACAGAATTTTTTCAGTTTAACCAGTCTTAGAGATAATCTGTAAGACAGTCGAGACCTTAGCAGCAAGACAACACATAAAAAGAATCCATGTCCTATCCAAGGGTCAATCTCAGGCTAGGCACTCCGACCACTTGGCCACTGAGAAAAGGAACTTGGCTACTGAGAAAGAGGACTTGGCCATTGAGAAAGGGAACTTGACCACTGAGAAAGGGAACTTGGCTACTGAGAAAGAGGACTTGGTCACTGAGAAAGGGAACTTAGCCACTGAGAAAGGGAACTTGGCCACTGAGAAAGAGGACTTGGCCACTGAGAAAGGGAACTGGGCCACTGAGAAAGGGAACTGGGCCACTGAGAAAGAGGACTTGGCCACTGAGAAAGGGAACTTGGCCACTGAGAAAGAGGACTTGGCCACTGAGAAAGGGAACTTGGCCACTGAGAAAGGTAACTTGACTACTGAGAAAGAGAACTTGGTCATTGAGAAAGGGAACTTGGCCACTGAGAAAGAACTTGGTCATTGAGAAAGGGAACTTGTCCACTGAGAAAGAGGACTTGTCCACTGAGAAAGGGAACTTGGCCACTGAGAAAGGGAACTTGACCACTGAGAAAGGGAACTTGGCCACTGAGAAAGAGGACTTGTCCACTGAGAAAGGGAACTTGGCTACTGAGAAAGGGAACTGGGCCACTGAGAAAGGGAACTTGGCCACTTGGAATGGGATCTGGCAACCTTCGTGTCACGTGAAACGAAGGTTGCCAGGTCACTAATTTTTAAAAAAAATCGTGGCCAGATATTTTTTCTGAATTCTGTAATCAACCATAGTGTTCGGATATTTTTTTGAACGACTGTATGTTGTGCGAGAAAACAGGATAAGGCCTACCATAGCTTCTAATTTATTTCTGTCCTTTGTGTAGGGAAGTACCTTCTCCATTTAAAAAAAAAAGAGGAAAGAAAATGCTGAAAAAAGAGAGAGTGATGTGAGAATGAAAGAGGATGGAAAAAAGAAGAAGTAGTCGGAAGAAAATATGACAAAAAGAGAATGGAGCGAGAAGTGGGAAAAAGAGATAAATAAAGCGGAAACAAAGAGCAGAAAAGGATAAATATAGAGCAGTGAAAAAACGAAAACGGAAAAATTTCTGATAGGGAAAAAAATCAGTTCGAGAAGGAGAAGTTTAAAAAAAAATAATAAAAAAGGAATGTTAAAAATATGTGTTTAATGACATAAAAAAAGAAACGATATGAAACAAAACAAAGAGCTTGAAAGATGGAGATGCTTCAAAAAGAAGAAATAATAATACAGAAAAATAAAAAAATTACGTGTTTCGCGTAATAAAAAAAAGTAAGCAAAAAAAAAGATAAAAAGGAAAAGAACAAAATTGATGACTAATTCAACCAGGTATTAAAGCTATATATCTGATCCCGACTCTATAGAAATTTTTTTATGTCTTACGAATTTTACATCTATTGTTAAGCCTTGGTTTTCATTTCACAAGAAATGGACGTAGCTCAATAGCTAGCGCCCCAAGCTCGAAACCTGCAGTTCCCAGGTTCGAGTCACATTTGGGCAAGGATCGAGATTTATCGCGGTTAAATCTCACTCTCGGTAAAAAAGGGGACACCGATGGGCTTGAAAAGGCCATCCAACGTCCATTGGATGGAACGTTAAGCCGTGAACCCGTATGCAAGAGAGCAATACCTTGTCCACGTTAAAGAACACGCTGGATGGCTTTGACGGGAGGCTACCATCTGTCTCCCAACAGCTGTTCCAGTGGGTCCTCTCCCCCAACCTTCTCTGAGCCTTCGGGGTCCTTGTGACCTGGCCATTGTGCAGGAGAGCCATACCTGTGCACGTTAAAGAACACGCTGAATGGCTTTGACGAGAGGCTACCATCTGTCTCCTAACAGCTGTTCCAATGGGTCTCCTCCACAAACCTTCTCTGAGCCTTGGGGTCCTTGTGACCTGGCAATTGTGCAGGAGAGCCATACCCTGTGCACGTTAAAGAACACACTGGATGGCCTTGACGGGAGGTTACCATGTGTCTCCTAACAGCTGTTCCAGTGAGTCTCCTCCCCAAACCTTCTCTGAGCCTTCGGGGTCCTTGTGACCTGGCCATTGTGAAGGAGAGCCATACCCTGTAAACGTTAAAGAACACGCTGGATGGCTTTGACGGGAGGCTACCATCTGTCTCCTAACAGCTGTTCCAGTGAGTCCCCTCCCCAAACCTCTGAGCCTTCGGGGTCCTTATGACCTAGCCATTGTGCAGGAGAGCCATACCCTGTGCACATTAAAGAACACGCTGGATGGCTTTGACGGGAGACTACCATCTGTGTCCTAACAGTTGTTCCAGTGGGTCTCCTCCCCAAACCTGCTCTGAGCATTCGGGGTCCTTGTGACCTGGCCATTGCGCAGGAGAGCCATACCCTGTGTACGTTAAAGAACACGCTGGATGGCTTTGACGGGAGGCTACCATCTGTCTCCTAATAGCTGTTCCAGTGGGTCCCATTCCACAATCTTCTCTGAGCCCTCGGGGTCCTTGTGACCTGGCTGTTTAGCCCATTGTGTGCAAAAAAAGTGCCGCTCAGAGTTAAAACAACCAAAGAAACAACCACGATGAAAAAATCTGTAAATATTTACAGGTATATTTATTGATCCATAGTTTGAACATTACATAAAGTTCAATTAAATAAAAATATATAAAAAAAGCAAATGTATAAAAATATATTCAACGTGGACAGAATAATGAAAGCTGCAGAAGGACATCGCTTTGAGGAAGTACCACTTCTGACACTTACGCATGGCCTGAATTATTTTTTCACAACTCTTACGTAGAGTACACGTGACATTGGGCAGTACAGTCGCTCAAAAAAGTATCCGAACACTTTGGTTGATTACAGAATTCACAAAAAATAAATGGAAACGATTTTTTTAGAAGCTAGTGATCTGGCAACCTTTGTATCACGTGACACAAAAGTTGCCAGATCACTAATACGTAATAAAATATCAGTGGTTCTCAACCTTTTATACTTCACGTACCCCCTGGAAATGTGTATGTAACTGGCGTACCCCTTGTATAGATCGATAAAACTATAGTTATAGTATAACAATGGGAATAAAATAAAACATATATATCAGTGGTTCTCAACCTTTTATGCTTCACGTACCCCCTGGAAATGTGTATGTAACTGGCGTACCCCTTGTATAGATCGATAAAACTATAGTTATAGTATAACAATGGGAATAAAATGAAACATATATATCAGTGGTTCTCAACCTTTTATGCTTCACGTACCCCCTGGAAATGTGTATGTAACTGGCGTACCCTTTGTATAGATAGATAAAACTATAGTTATAGTATAACAATGGGAATAAAATAAAACATATATATCAGTGATTCTCAACCTTTTATGCTTCACGTACCCCCTGGAAATGTGTATGTAACTGGCGTACCCCTTGTATAGATAGATAAAACTATAGTTATAGTATAACAATGGGAATAAAATAAAACATATATATCAGTGATTCTCAACCTTTTATGCTTCACTACCCCTGGAAATGTGTATGTAACTGGCGTACCCCTTGCATAGATAGATAAAACTATAGTTATAGTATAACAATGGAAATAAAATAAAACATATATATCAGTGATTCTCAACCTTTTATGCTTCACGTACCCCCTGGAAATGTGTATGTAACTGGCGTACCCCTTGTATAGATGGATAAAACTATAGTTATAGTATAACAATGGGAATAAAATAAAACATATATATCAGTGGTTCTCAACCTTTTATGCTTCACGTACCCCCTGGAAATGCGTATGTAACTGGCGTACCCCTTGTATAGATCGATAAAACTATAGTTATAGTATAACAATGGGAATAAAATAAAACATATATATCAGTGATTCTCAACCTTTTATGCTTCACGTACCCCCTGGAAATGTGTATGTAACTGGCGTACCCCTTGCATAGATAGATAAAACTATAGTTATAGTATAACAATGGGAATAAAATAAAACATATATATCAGTGATTCTCAACCTTTTATGCTTCACGTACCCCCTGGAAATGTGTATGTAACTGGCGTACCCCTTGTATAGATAGATAAAACTATAGTTATAGTATAACAATGGGAATAAAATAAAACATATATATCAGTGGTTCTCAACCTTTTATGCTTCACGTACCCCCTGGAAATGTGTATGTAACTGGCGTACCCCTTGTATAGATAGATAAAACTATAGTTATAGTATAACAATGGAAATAAAATAAAACATATATATCAGTGATTCTCAACCTTTTATGCTTCACGTACCCCCTGGAAATGTGTATGTAACTGGCGTACCCCTTGTATAGATGGATAGAACTATAGTTATAGTATAACAATGGGAATAAAATAAAACATATATATCAGTGGTTCTCAACCTTTTATGCTTCACGTACCCCCTGGAAATGCGTATGTAACTGGCGTACCCCTTGTATAGATCGATAAAACTATAGTTATAGTATAACAATGGGAATAAAATAAAACATATATATCAGTGGTTCTCAACTTTTTATGCTTCACGTACCCCCTGGAAATGTGTATGTAACTGGCGTACCCCTTGTATAGATCGATAAAACTATAGTTATAGTATAACAATGGGAATAAAATATAACATATATATCAGTGGTTCTCAACCTTTTATGCTTCACGTACCCCCTGGAAATGTGTATGTAACTGGCGTACCCTTTGTATATATAGATAAAACTATAGTTATAGTATAACAATGGGAATAAAATAAAACATATATATCAGTGGTTCTCAAACTTTTATGCTTCACGTACCTCCTGGAAATGTGTATGTAACTGGCGTACCCCTTGTATAGATAGATAAAGCTATAGTTATAGTATAACAATGGGAATAAAATAAAACATATATATCAGTGGTTCTCGTCCTTTTATGCTTCACGTACCCCCTGGAAATGTGTATGTAACTGGCGTACCCCTTGCATAGATAGATAAAACTATAGTTATAGTATAACAATGGGAATAAACAATGGGAATAAAAAACTAGCGACTTTTGAGCTATCACGGCGTACTCCACATTGAGAACCCCTGCTCTGAATAATAATATATTTAATTGCTGTAAAATTATATAGGCAATTTTTTTAAAAAATTTCTGATTATTCTATGATATTCTTATATAACCTTAATAAAAAAAAAGATTTTCTTCTTCATATTTTTGAAAAAAGGCAATAAAAAAGGAAATAACAGTCAGACACAGAACTTCAAATCAAGATGTTAGCACATTTTAAAAATTGGAAGCAAAATGGCAGTTATTGCCGGCTGTCAAAGGTGGCGCTGAAAGCAGTCGTATTGAGTGGTCCATACGTATCAACTAGTTAGTCTGTGTTGCAATCTAGATGCGAATGCTTTAAACATGTTTTACTAAGTGATTAAAAAAAAATTCAAAGAAAAAAAAATGCAATTAAAAATTTTATTAAGGAGGAAAATAAAGAAACACTTACTTTTCTCAGTATTGCTTATATTAATATTGATATCCGTTTCTTAGAGTAATCACCATGAAAAAGTACAAAAAACGCTTTGGATTGTCCCTCCTGAAAAAAAAGAAAAATGAGAAAAAAAAGGTGTAAAAAAATGTATATTTTAACAAAAAAATTATCAAAACTCTAGCCATTTTCTTTACATAAAAATATTAATTTCAAATGAATCAGAAAATTCTGCGAAAGAATCCATAAATGTTTCAGAAAATTTCGATTTCTTTCGTTCCACGTGCTTTTAGTTCCATGTGTTATAAAACTTTGTGAGACTTCATTTCCTCCTCCCAGGAGCGGGGGTGGCTCAGTCGGTAGCGCGTCAAGCTCGTAATCTGTAGTTCCCAGGTTCGAGTACCAGCTGGGTAAGCGTTGAGATTTATCTCCGCAAAATTTACCGTCCTGCCCACGGTCAGTAGTAGACACCGATGGGCTTGGAAAGGCTGCCGTACGTCGGATGGGACGTTAAGCCGTGGCTCCGTGTGCGGGAGAGCCATACCCTGTGCACGTTAAACAACACGCTGGATGGTCTTGACGGGAGGCTCCCATCTGTCTCCCAACAGTTGTTCCAGTGGGTCCCCTCCCCCAACCTTCTCTGAGCCTTCTGGGTCCTTGTGACCTGGTCATTGTGCGAGAGAGAGCCATACCCTGTGCACGTTAAAGAACACGCTGGATGGCCTTGACGGGAGGCTACCATCTGTCTCCCAACAGCTGTTTCAGTGGGTCCCCTCCCCCAACCTTCTCTGAGATTTCGGGTTCCTTGTGACCTGGCCATTGTGCGTGACAGAGCCATACCCTGTGCACGTTAAAGAACACGCTGGATGGCCGTGACGGGAGGCTACCATCTGTCTCCCAACAGCTGTTCCAATGGGTCCTCTCCCCCAACCATCTCTGAACCTTCGGGGTCCATGTGACCTGGCCATTGTGCGGGAGAGCCATACCCTGTGCACGTAAAGAACACACTGGATGTCGTTGACGGGAGGCTACCATCTGTCTCCCAACAGCTGTTCCAGTGGGTCCTCTCCCCCAACCTTCTCTGAGCCTTCGGGGTCCTTGTGACCTGGCCATTGTGCGGGAGAGAGCCATACCCTGTGCACGTTAAAGGACACCCTAGATGGCCTTGACGGGACGCTACCATCTGTCTCCCAACAGCTGTTCCAGTGGGTCCCCTCCCCCAATCTTCTCTGAGCCTTCGGGGTCCATGTGACGTGGCCTTTTAGCCCATGGTGTGCAAAAAAGTGCTCAGAGGTAAAACAACCCAACCTTGACAGAAATCTTCCGTCTCTCTCCTAACAGATGTGCAGTAGATTTCCTGAACACTTTTTGAGTGTCAGGGTTCTTTGTGACTTGCCATTTTAGCCCATTGCACGCGAAAAACGTTGCTCACAGGAAACCCACCCATCCACTGTGCACGTTAAAGAACACACTGGATGGCCTTGACGGAAGAATGCCATCTGTATGCTACTAACAGTTGCCCAGTGAGTCATCTTCCACAATTTTTTCTCTGAATCTTTCGGGTTCTTGTGACTTGGGCTATTTAACCCATTGTGTACACAAAAGTGCTGCACAAAGCAGAAATAACCCACTCACAGATAAATATTTCTTCAACCAAAAAAAAAGAAGAACTTACTTGAGAGTACAGTCGTTCAAAAAAAGTATCGAACACTATGGTTGATTACAGAATTCAGAAAAAATATCTGGCAACGAGTTTTTAAAGAAATTAGTGATCTGGCAACCTAAGTGCCACGTGACAAGAAGGTTGCCAGATCACTAATTTCGAAAAAAATCGTTGCAGATATTTTTCCTGAATTATGTAATCAACCATAGTGTTCAGATATTTTTTGGTGTGTACTGTACACGAAGATTGCCAGATCACTAATTTCTAAAAAAAAATCGTTGTTAGATATTTTTCCTGAATTCTGTAATCAACCACAGTGTTCAGATACTTTTTTTCTTGAGCGACTGTACAGGAAGGTTGCCAGATCACTAATTTCTAAACAAACCGTTGCCAGATTTTTTTCTGAATTCTGTAATCAAACATAGTGTCCGGATACATTTTTGAGCGACTGTACGTACACAAAGCTTGCCAGATCACTAATTTCTAAAAAAAAATGTTGCCAGATATTTTTTCTGAATTCTGTAATCAACCATATTGTTCGGATATTTTTTTGAGCAACTGTACGTACACAAAGGTTGCCAGATCACTAATTTCTAAAAAAATCGTTGCCATATATTTTTACTAAATTCTGTAATCAACCATAGTGTTCAGATACTTTTTCGAGCGACTGTACGTACACAAAGCTTGCCAGATCACTAATTCGTAAAAAAAAACGTTGCCAGATATTTTTTCTGAATTCTGTAATCAACCATATTGTTCAGATACTTTTTCGAGCGACTGTACGTACACAAAGGTTGCCAGATCACTAATTTCTAAAAAAATCGTGCCATATATTTTTACTGAATTCTGTAATCAACCATAGTGTTCGGATACTTTTTTTTGAGTGACTGTATATACACAAAGGTTACCAGATTACTAATTTCTAAAAAAATCGTTGCCATATATATTTTACTGAATTCTGTAATCAACCATAGTGTTCAACACTAGACAACTGTTAGGACACAGATGGTAACTTTCCGTCAAGGTCATGCAGCGTTTTGGATTGGTTGTTTTACCTTTGAGAGGCACTTTTTTAGGCACAATGTGCTAAATGTCCAGGTTACAAGGACCCTGAGGGTTCAGAGAAGGTAGTGGGAAGGGGACACACTAGACAGTTGTTAGGACACAGATGGTAACCTCCCGTCAAGGCCACGCAGCGTTTTGGATGGGTTGTTTTACCTTTG
This sequence comes from Ryuthela nishihirai, assembly GCA_038380435.1. Taxonomy (NCBI): domain Eukaryota; kingdom Metazoa; phylum Arthropoda; class Arachnida; order Araneae; family Heptathelidae; genus Ryuthela; species Ryuthela nishihirai. The sequence continues at coordinate 22,104,063 of JAWZYU010000031.1, read as the reverse complement.
AGAGGCACTTTTTTAGGCACAATGTGCTAAATATCCAGGTTACAAGGACCCTGAGGGTTCAGAGAAGGTAGTGGGAAGGGGACACACTAGACAGCTGTTAGAACACAGATGGTAACTTTCCGTCAAGGTCATGCAGCGTTTTTGATTGGTTGTTTTACCTTTGAGAGGCACTTTTTTAGGCACAATGTGCTAAATGTCCAGGTTACAAGGACCCCGAGGTTCAGAGAAGGTAGTGGGAAGGGGACACACTAGACAGTTGTTAGGACACAGATGGTAACCTCCCGTCAACGCCATGCAGCGTTTTGGATTGGTTGTTTTACCTTTGAGAGGCACTTTTTTAGGCACAATGTGCTAAATGTCCAGGTTATAAGGACCCTGAGGGTTCAGAGAAGGTAGTGGGAAAGGGACACACTAGACAGCTGTTAGGACACAGATGGTAACCTCCCGTCAAGGCCATGCAGCGTTTTGGATTGGTTGTTTTACCTTTGAGAGGCACTTTTTTAGGCACAATGTGCTAAAAGTCCAGGTTACAAGGACCCCTAGGGCTCAGAGAAGGTAGTGGGAAGGGGACTCACTAGACAGCTGTTAGGACACAGATGGTAACTTTCCGTCAAGGTCATGCAGCGTTTTTGATTGGTTGTTTTACCTTTGAGAGGCACTTTTTTAGGCACAATGTGCTAAATGTCCAGGTTACAAGGACCCTGAGGGTTCAGAGAAGGTAGTGGGAAGGGGACACACTAGACAGTTGTTAGGACACAGATGGTAACCTCCCCTCAAGGCCACGCAGCGTTTTGGATGGGTTGTTTTACCTTTGAGAGGCACTTTTTTAGGCACAATATGCTAAATATCCAGGTTACAAGGACCCCGAGGGTTCAGAGAAGGTAGTGTGAAGGGGACACACTAGACAGCTGTTAGGACACAGATGATAACTTCTCGTCAAGGCCATGCAGCGTTTTGGATTGGTTATTTTACCTTTGAGAGGCACTTTTTAGGCACAATGTGCAAAATGTCCAGGTCACAAGGACCCCGAGGGCTCAGAGAAGGTTGGCGGAAGGGGACTCACTAGACAGCTGTTAGGACACAGATGGTAACCTCCCGTCAAGGCCATGCAGCGTTTTGGATGGGTTGTTTTACCTTTGAGAGGCACTTTTTTAGGCACAATGTGCTAAATGTCCAGGTTACAAGGACCCTGAGGGTTCAGAGAAGGTAGTGGGAAGGGGACACACTAGACAACTGTTAGGACACAGATGGTAACTTTCCGTCAAGGTCATGCAGCGTTTTGGATTGGTTGTTTTACCTTTGAGAGGCACTTTTTTAGGCACAATGTGCTAAATGTCCAGGTTACAAGGACCCTGAGGGTTCAGAGAAGGTAGTGGGAAGGGGACACACTAGACAGTTGTTAGGACACAGATGGTAACCTCCCGTCAAGGCCACGCAGCGTTTTGGATGGGTTGTTTTACCTTTGAGAGGCACTTTTTTAGGCACAATGTGCTAAATATCCAGGTTACAAGGACCCTGAGGGTTCAGAGAAGGTAGTGGGAAGGGGACACACTAGACAGCTGTTAGAACACAGATGGTAACTTTCCGTCAAGGTCATGCAGCGTTTTTGATTGGTTGTTTTACCTTTGAGAGGCACTTTTTTAGGCACAATGTGCTAAATGTCCAGGTTACAAGGACCCCGAGGTTCAGAGAAGGTAGTGGGAAGGGGACACACTAGACAGTTGTTAGGACACAGATGGTAACCTCCCGTCAACGCCATGCAGCGTTTTGGATTGGTTGTTTTACCTTTGAGAGGCACTTTTTTAGGCACAATGTGCTAAATGTCCAGGTTATAAGGACCCTGAGGGTTCAGAGAAGGTAGTGGGAAAGGGACACACTAGACAGCTGTTAGGACACAGATGGTAACCTCCCGTCAAGGCCATGCAGCGTTTTGGATTGGTTGTTTTACCTTTGAGAGGCACTTTTTTAGGCACAATGTGCTAAAAGTCCAGGTTACAAGGACCCCTAGGGCTCAGAGAAGGTAGTGGGAAGGGGACTCACTAGACAGCTGTTAGGACACAGATGGTAACTTTCCGTCAAGGTCATGCAGCGTTTTTGATTGGTTGTTTTACCTTTGAGAGGCACTTTTTTAGGCACAATGTGCTAAATGTCCAGGTTACAAGGACCCTGAGGGTTCAGAGAAGGTAGTGGGAAGGGGACACACTAGACAGTTGTTAGGACACAGATGGTAACCTCCCCTCAAGGCCACGCAGCGTTTTGGATGGGTTGTTTTACCTTTGAGAGGCACTTTTTTAGGCACAATATGCTAAATATCCAGGTTACAAGGACCCCGAGGGTTCAGAGAAGGTAGTGTGAAGGGGACACACTAGACAGCTGTTAGGACACAGATGATAACTTCTCGTCAAGGCCATGCAGCGTTTTGGATTGGTTATTTTACCTTTGAGAGGCACTTTTTAGGCACAATGTGCAAAATGTCCAGGTCACAAGGACCCCGAGGGCTCAGAGAAGGTTGGCGGAAGGGGACTCACTAGACAGCTGTTAGGACACAGATGGTAACCTCCCGTCAAGGCCATGCAGCGTTTTGGATGGGTTGTTTTACCTTTGAGAGGCACTTTTTTAGGCACAATGTGCTAAATGTCCAGGTTACAAGGACCCTGAGGGTTCAGAGAAGGTAGTGGGAAGGGGACACACTAGACAGTTGTTAGGACACAGATGGTAACCTCCCGTCAACGCCATGCAGCGTTTTGGATTGGTTGTTTTACCTTTGAGAGGCACTTTTTTAGGCACAATGTGCTAAATGTCCAGGTTACAAGGACCCTGAGGGTTCAGAGAAGGTAGTGGGAAGGGGACACACTAGACAGTTGTTAGGACACAGATGGTAACCTCCCGTCAACGCCATGCAGCGTTTTGGATTGGTTGTTTTACCTTTGAGAGGCACTTTTTTAGGCACAATGTGCTAAATGTCCAGGTTATAAGGACCCTGAGGGTTCAGAGAAGGTAGTGTGAAGGGAACACACTAGACAGCTGTTAGGACACAGATGGTAACCTCCCGTCAAGGCTATGCAGCGTTTTGGATTGGTTATTTTACCTTTGAGAGGCACTTTTTAGGCACAATGTGCTAAATGTCCAGGTCACAAGGACCCCTAGGGCTCAGAGAAGGTAGTGGGAAGGGGACTCACTAGATAGCTGTTAGGACACAGATGGTAACTTCCCGTCAAGGCCATGCAGCGTTTTGGATGGGTTGTTTTACCTTTGAGAGGCACGTTTTAGGCACAATGTGCTAAATGTCCAGATTACAAGGACCCCGAGGGCTCAGAGAAGGTTTGGGGAAAGGAGATCCACTAGACAGCTTAGCTTCCCGTCAAGGTCATTGAATTTGTTCTTTAACGTGCACAGGGTAAGGTTCTCTCCCATCTGGGATACGGCTTAACATTCCATCTGTCGGACGAAGATTCATTAAATTTAATGGCATGTTTTTTTAGAAATATTTATGTATATTTGTGCAGGTTTTAATTTTTTTTCGGCCTATGGGGAATTTTTGAAATTCGTCGCAGGAAAATGGATATAAATCTTACAAGGGTGAATCTTTTTGTATTTTGATCAACTGTCGTGAACTTAATGAAATGAATTGATGCTCCGGCATCATAATCGGCTGTTCTATGAATGAACCTGCAACAAGGTTTACGCAACTTTGCGTCCTGTTTTTTTTTTTTAACAAATGTGATATGGGTAAGTCTTTCTTACATTGTTCGTGGAATTGTTTTATTCAAAACAGGAAAAAATCTAAGGATTTATGAAAAGTTTTAAGCTTATTTTCGTTAGCCGTTTCAGTCAACTCGGTAACTTCGGTTGAAGAATTTAAGTGAACTTTAAAAAGACTTTACTTGTGGCACGAAATGTAGCTTCAGACTTTTAGGAGGAGGTGAACGTTTAGTTTTTTTCATTCTGAAAGCTTCTGGTGGTGGCAGAATGTACGGATTGGCGACATTACCATTTTCCAATCCAATGTCTCGGAACGGTAAGTATAATGTGTGTGGAGAGAAATTCTCTGTCTTGTGGCTCCCAGCATATTTTAACTCAAATTGGCTCTACTCAAATGAAATAACAGGACGTATGTGGCGAGGATGCACAAAATTCGCGCTTCGGTGAGTCTGGGGAATTTGAAAGCAGGTTTCTTTTTTTTTTTTCGTCTCTCATGCAAATGATGGTGGAAGAGGAGGGAGAGGAAGTTAGGGGAGAGTTGTGGAAAGAGAGAAGAGATGAAATGAATGGATGGCTAGGGAGATGGAAAATGAAAAGAGAAGAGGGACAGGCGGGGAATAAGGATAAGGAAGAGAAAAGTCAAAATAATAAAGTGGAAATGGGAAGAAAAGAAGGGAGGAAGAAAAGTAGTAGAAAGCGGAAAGAAGAGGAGGTAGAAATAAGTGGGATAGAAAGGAGGAGGAGGAGAGAAAGAAGAGTAGTAGAAAGAGGGAAAAGGTGGATGAAGACAAACGGTTAGTAGAAGAGGAAGAAGATGTGGGAAAAGTAGAGTAATAAAAGAGGAAGAAGATGAAGAATGTGAGATATATGGGAGGTAGAAGAGGAATGGGAAAATAGCGTAGTAGAAAGAACAAGGAAGAGAGAAAGAAGAGTAGAAGAGAGGAAAAAGAAGAGGAGGGAGAAAGAACAGAAACAAAAAGTGGAAAGAAGAGAAAGAAGAAAGAAGTAGAGAGAAAAAGAAGAGTGGTAAAAGAGAAAGATGAAGAATGAGAAAGAAGGGTAGTAGAAGAGGAAAGAGAAAGATGTGTAGTAAAAAAGTGTAGAAAAAAAATTAGTAAAAGAGGAAAAATAAGAGAAGAGGGAGAAGAGGAGAAAAAATATGATTAATAGAAGATGGAGAAGAAGAAAAGAGGAGGGAATTAGAAAAACGGTAGAAGTGGAAGAGAGGAGGGAGAAAGGAGATTAGTAGAAAGAAGAAAAAAAAGGAAGAAATAAGTGTAGGAGGACGATGAGAAAAAGAAGAGTAGCAGAAATAAGAAAGAGAAAGAAGTATAGTATAAAGAAGAAAGAAGAGGGGGGAGGGGGATAAAGAAGAGGAGAGAGAGAAAGAATTGTAGTAGAAAGAGGAAAGAAGAGGAGGGAGGGGGATAAAGAAGAGGAGAGAGAGAGAATTGCAGTAGAAAGAGGAAAGAAGAGGAGGGCGATAGAAGAGTGGTTGAAATGGAACAAGAGAAGGTGGAAAGAAGAGTACTGAAAGAGGAAGAAGAGGAGGGATAAAGAAGAATAGTAGAAGAGGAGGAAGGAAGATGAGTTGCATAAAGAGCAATACAAGAGGAAAAAAGAGGAGGAAGAAGAGGAGGAATAAAGAAGAGTTGCATAAAGAGCAATACAAGAGGAAAAAAGAGGAGGAAGAAGAGGATAGAGAAAGAATTGTAGTAGAAGAGTAGTTGGAAGAATCGACACACCAACTTCAAAATTTGCATTTTTTTAGTAATTTTATTAGGGCCATTTTATTTAGGACCCTTTGGCATCCTTGCTACTTGGCCATTTATCCTACCATATTACAGAAAGTGCTGCTCCGAGGTATAAGAATAGAACCCTTCCCACGACCTTTTTGGTACCTTTGGGGGTCTATGTGACCTGGTCATTTAGCCCATCGTGTAAAAAAAGGACCACTATGAAGTAAAACAAACCAACAACAACAACTCACCGAAAATGGACCAGCATTAGGGGAAGCGACGACCTCAACGACTCCAAACGCAGCCTCTCAGCCATCGAGTTTTCTTTTCCCCTCAACAATCTCTGCACAGGTGAATGCTTGGATAACGTCGCGCAGGTTGTCATGCCAACGCTCGTGCTCCCCACACTCTCTCCCCTACGTGCTCCCTCCCTCCCCTATTGCCCAACCTTCGCATTGTCAATTTCTCTCCCTCTGTTACCGGGAAGGAAGAGGTTTTCTAACAATGTGGTTTCACTACCTGGGGACAGACCAGGAGGAGGAAGAGGAGAAGGAGGAGGAGGAGGAGGAGGAGGAAGAAGAAGAAGAAGAGAAGGAGGAGGAGGAGGAGGAAGAGGAGGAAGAGGAGGAAGAAGAAGAAGAAGAAGAGGAGGAGGAGAGGAGGAGGAGGAGTGGATTCCTCGCGCCTCTTCGTCGATAGCATCTCCTCTTCTGAGGAAGTGACTTCAACGGAAGGTGATGGGGAGGTGTGATGTGTGTCTGTATGCACTTTAAATTAAAATAGTGATTTTTTTCCGTCGAAAGTAAACTTATTTCCCTTCTAACTGAAGGATGGACAACAGGAAGGCGGAGATATTTTTCGAGATGGAAGGCTTCTGTTTCCTTTTTCTCTCTTTCGAGGAAGTGGATTGTATATGTTAAGAAAAGTTCAGAGTTTTGGTTTGGATTGATTCCTTCGCGCGTGCTTCGTTTTGTTTGCTTTTCCAAACAAAGAGCGGATGATGCCGTTTTCACTTTTCTTTTTGTCGTCTCCCTTTGTTAAATTTATTGGAGATGGGAAAATTAAATAAAGGTGAACGTGTCAGAAAGTTCGTGATTTTTTTTTATTGTGAGAAATTCGATTGGTGTTTTTTTTTACCTCTGAGCAGCACTTTCTTTTGCAGAAAATGGGCTAAATGGCCAGGCCAGAAAACTCCTAAGGGTTCAGAGAAAGTTGTAGTTAGAGGACAACTGGACAGATATTATGAGACAGATCGGAAGGTCCCGTCAAGGCCATCCAGTGTGTTCTTTAAGGTGTACAGTCGCTCAAAAAAGTATCCGAACACTATGGTTGATTCAGAAAAAATATCTGGCAAAGATTTTTTTTAGTAATTAGTGATCTGGCAACCTTCGTGTCACGTGATTACAGAATTCAGGAAAAATATCTGGAGCGTGTACAGCAACTGTACACGCTCCAGTTACCGTTCACAGCAAATTGGAGCGTGTGCAGTTACTGCACACGCTCCAGTTTGCTGTGAACGGTAACTGCACACGCTCAATATTTCCGTGAATGAGCCCACACGATCCAATGTGCTGTGAACATTAATCGCAAACGCTCCAGTTTGCTGTGAACGGTAACTGCACATGCTCAATATTTCCGTGAGTGAGCCCACACGATCCAGGTCTTTGTGAGCTCACACGATCCAATGTGTTGTGAACATTAACCGCAACCGCTCCAGTTTGCTGTGAACGGTAACTGGCACACGCTCCATATTCATTGCATTATATATTCATACGCGTTATATATATTAAAAAAGTATCCGAACGCTATGGTTGATTACAGAATTCAGAAAAAATATCTGGCGACGATTTTTTTAGAAATTAGTGATCTGGCAACCTTCGTGTCACGTGACACGAAGGTTGCCAGATCACTGATTTATAAAAAAACAAAATCGTTGCTAGATATTTTTTTCTGAATTCTGAAGGTTGCCAGATCACTAATTTCTAAAAAAAAAATTGTTGCCAGATATTTTTTGCTGAATTCTGCAATCAACCGGATTGTTCGGATACTTTTTTGAGCGACTGTACGCGTTCCACAAACATGATATCTGGAACGTGGCACACGTGAAATTATGGCGACCGTGGACCGTTAATTTGGCAGGAATGCAACCAGAAAACATATAAAATATTATTGAAAGAAAGAAGTATTGTTTGTGACTTATAATTTACTTTATAACTACAGTGTGGTCGAATATTTGGGTTGGGTTGTTTTACCTCTGAGCGGCACTTTTTTGCACACCATGGGCTAAATGGCCAGGTCACATGGACCCCGAAGGCTCAGAGAAGGTTGGGGGAGGGGACTTTACCACTGGAACAACTGTTGGGAGACAGATGGTAGTCTCCCGTCAAGGCCATCCAGCGTGTTCTTTAACGTGCACAGGGTATGGCTCTCCTGCACAATGGCCAGGTCACAAGGACCCCGAAGGCTCAGAGAAGGTTGGGGGAGGGGACCCACTGGAACAGCTGTTGGGAGACAGATGGTAGCCTCCCGTCAAGGCCATCCAGCGTGTTCTTTAACGTGCACAGGGTATGGCTCTCCCATACACGGGGCCACGGCTTAACGTCCCATCCGACGGACGGCGGCCTTTCCAGGTCGAATAGCAGAGAGCTTGGTTTGTTTTATCTCTGAATGGCACTTTTTTTTTGCACACAGCGTTCTAAATGGCCACGTTACAAGGACCCCGAAGGCTCAGGGAGGGTTGGGGCAACACCTCCTACAAGAGAAGGCCGTACAACTACGTCACAGAAAAATGCCTATGTCTAGAGCCCCTATATACCAGGCCGACCTATCCGCCATTCTTATGCCAACTGGTGACGTGACTTAGTATTATAGTCAATGCAGCCGCCTGGTGCGCCGAAGTTTTTTGAAGCTTTAGTATATAAAAAAACAATTATTATCGGAAGATATTCATCTGCGAATTGTCTAAACGGCTCTAGGAGCAATTGCACAGTGTTTAAATTCCAGGCTGATCCAATTAAATTTTAAAATAAGTGGATTGAAAGAATTCGACAGAGAACGTTAAGGCTTACAGCGTTCTATAATATATACTTCTGACTATTGCTTCTGTATTTTAATGTTAATTTATGTGATATATCGAGTAGTAATATGTAGATGAATGATAGTTAAAGTTAGTAGTCATTCATCGTTTACGATTAAGTTTAGTTTCGTTAATATCATAAAATATGCATGCGGCAAACTTCGATCGTGAAGGCCGTAACCTTCCGCTTCCCGTGCGGGCATACCGAGATCGGCGACTACCGTAGTCATTAAACGCCGCCTAGACGTAGTCAGTTTTCTGTGACGTAGTTGTATGGCCTTCTCGTGCACGAGGTATTGGTTGGGGACCCACTGGGCAGCTCTACGTGGCAGATCGTAGACTCCTGTCAGGGTCATCCAGAGTGTTCTTTAAAGAGAAGAGATTAAGGCTCTGAACCACTAGAGACCACGGATTAACGTTCCATCCGACGGACGGTGACCTTTCCTAGATCATCGGTGTCTCCGTACCGGAAGATTGGGATTTAGAACTCTCGCCCTGAAAACTGAGATTACAACACAATTTCCTTTGGGAGAAATTAAAAGTGCCTTAATCTATAACAGATTTGAACCACTTAGCAATGGGTGTTAGTATTGTAAAACACCTAGTTATGTAACTAGTGTGTAAGATGTGGTCAGAAATTATTATTTATCGATTCAATACCCAAAAACAATAACTAATATATTAACCAATATATTAGTAATATAATATATTTAAACTCAATAATCAAATATATAATATACAACAAATATAATAATATTATTATTTGCTAATTAATCAATCTCTGGCACTACACAAAATAATATATTGTTGTTAAATAATATCAATTTATGTTTGTACAGTCGCTCAAAAAAGTATCTGAACACTCTGGGTGATTACAGAATTCAGAAAAAATATCTGGCAACGATTTTTTTAGAAATTAGTGATCTGGCAACCTTCGTGTCACGTGACACGAAGGTTGCCAGATCACTAGGTTGCCAGAGACTTCTCCCTCTTTTTCTCCCTTATTAATTTTTTCCCCTAGAAAAGTCCTGATCCCAATTAACAATCATATATCCGGCTCCAATAATTATTAGATTAACTAAATTAATTCGGGCGCCGATAGGTTTAATCTAGAATTTACTCAAGTGTGGACAGAAAGATTGCTATTTATTAGTTGCATAAGTGAATCCTTGAAGAAAAGAGCGAGTCTGAGATATGCTGATGATATCTGATGCCGAGTCTGAGATATACCTGAGCGAGTCTGAGATATACCTAAAGATATGCCTTGAAGAAAAGAGCGAGTCTGAGATATGCTGATGATATCTGATGCCGAGTCTGAGATATACCTGAGCGAGTCTGAGATATACCTAAAGATATGCCTTGAAGAAAAGAGCGAGTCTGAGATATGCTGATGAGATCTAATGCCGAGAGAGACATTTTACATCAGAGAAGCCCCGAATACAGCTTTTATCAAGTCTCTTACAAGGCAGCAACCGAACTTTGAAAAAAGGAGTCTCAGAGGTAATTAACATCAAAAGCAGCCGAAGACAGTTGAAGGAATCGAAGCGACATTTTCGAGCGTTGTTGAGGTACAGCGTTTGAAATACCTAAGGATATCTGTATTAATATTGAAAAGGATGAATTCTGTATTTGGAAACTCATTTCTTTGATTGTGATGAATTATGTAAAAAAATGTTTTGATTTCAGAAGTGAGCGCAAAACTATGGTAATTTTGCGACGAAATTGAGCATCGGCTTATAAATTCCCCCAAAGCGAGACGAAAATTTACTATTCTAATATTGGTGATAAACAATGTAAGATTTAAAGTTAATAAAGAAATATAGGTTATTAATGGGTTTACAGAGACCCCTATGGACTTGCGGTAGAATTCTCAAAGTTTTAAATTAAACGGTTTTAAGATCTTTAGAAATTCTTCAATTTTAACCAAAATGTCAGTCTTCCAATTATGTAAAGGGTAATGTCAAGAGAGGGAATTTGTTTTGCCCGGGATATGGCGCCAAAGATACGGCGGGAAAAACCACGAGAGACAAGGTTGGAAATACAGTTAGGTACAGTCGCTCAAAAAAGTATCCGAACACTATGGTTCACTACAGAATTCAGAAAAAATATCTGGCAACGATTTTTTCAGAAATTAATGATCTGGCAACCTTCGTGTCACGTGACACGAAGGTTGCCAGATCACTAATTTCTAAACAAAAATCGTTGCCAGATATTTTTTCTGAATTCTGTCATCAACCATAAATAAAAATAAATAAATACCCCCTCAAGCAGCTGCTTGCCATAGAGGTCTGACAGGAGCCTGTCATAGTGTTCGGATATTTTTTAATATATATAATGCGTATGAATATATAATGCAATGAATATGGAGTGTGTGCAGTTACCGTTCACAGCAAACTGGAGCGGTTGCGGTTAATGTTCAAAGCACATTGGATCGTGTGAGCTCACATAGACCTGGATCTTGTGGGCTCACTCACGGAAATATTGAGCATGTGCAGTTACCGTTTACAGCAAACTGGAGCGGTTGCGGTTAATGTTCACAGCACATTGGATCGTGTGGGCTCATTCACGGAAATATTGAGCGTGTGCAGTTACCGTTCACAGCAAACTGGAGCGTGTGCAGTAACTGCAAACTGAGCGTGTGCAGTAACTGCACACGCTCCAGTTTGCTGTGAACGGTAACTGGAGCGTGTACAGTTGCTGTATACGCTCCAGATATTTTTCCTGAATTCTGTAATCACGTGACACGAAGGTTGCCAGATCACTAATTTGTAAAAAAAAATCGTTGCCAGATATTTTTTCTGAATTCTGTAATCAACCATAGTGTTCGGATACTTTTTTGAGCGACTGTACATTGGTCAATAGGGCAAAAACTGTAAAGACTAGAATTAAAGAGATAGTCTTGTAATGAGTGTTTGATTCATGTAGTGAAGTGTTAGTACGTCATCCGTAAGACTATTTAGTTGTGTCACAGAAACCTCTGACGTCACGTGCGATGTTTGAGCAATTTTAATTATAAAATGGCTGAAAAATCGTGAAATTCCCAAATGGAATATTTTGTCTAAAATTTAAACACTTCTACACATTTAAATTGAAATTTTTTAGGATTTGTGGTATGGTATTTTGCACATATATACAAGGTGAATCTGAAAAATTGGGCAAAACTTTACTGGGTGGTAGAACGCAGCTATACGAGCAATATTCGTCATAGAATGTATGGTCGGAACGCAAGCGGTGAGAAGTTAAAAGGTAGTTTTCCACTGTCACATTTAAAGAATGAACACAAGAAGGAGAGGAGATACTTCAGAAAACATTTTATTAACAGGAATGTAATTGAGGTACATGCTCAAAGAAATTGCTCAAAAGAGCTGCCGCCAGCTGTAATGCAGGCTTCACACCTGCGGGATAGGGACCGACGCACATTTGCGAAGACACCAGGCGTTTCCCGAATATCGCCGGCAACAACGGCGATCCTGGCGACTAGATCCATATCGGTTTCAATGGGGCACTCGTAGATTAGGCTTTTCACATGGCCCCACAGGAAAAAGTCCAAACACGAGAGATCCGGCGATCTTGGTGGCCAAGCTATGGGACCACCTCGACCATTTCCAACGCCACCTAGCGGCTCACCGTTTGCGTTCCGACCATACATTCTATGACGAATATTGCTCGTATAGCTGCGTTCTACCACCCCGTAAAGTTTTGCCCACTTTTTCAGATTCACCCTGTATACTGTATATATATATACTTATTTTTTACAATTAGTGGCTTCCATAAAATAAGATACAGCCCTGTGTTAAGTCAATGGGAAGCTAATATCAAAGCTCTTTAACTTCTAAAATAAGTTTTTTCGTTTCGAAAAATTTTATTCCAGATGAAGATCTCAATCAAATAAATGAATATCTCGATTTTCAACAATATTCGTTCAGTATTTAATGAGTTATGGAAGTTTGAATATTTAACAACAGCAATGCCAGTCTTAAGAGACTTATACAAAACTGAAGAATAGTGAAAGAATTCTTTACACAAAGTTCTAAAATGCAAACTTATTAAACACTTTGATATAATACTATTACCCAAGAATGTGGAAGTAGATGAAGTTCAGCTTCCATAGAGATTAATGTAAAATCGAGTATCGTGCATTTGGCGTAGGGGTGAAACGAACCTTACAGGGGACGAACCCTTCTGTAATACCGTCAACTTCCATTCTCTTCGCTTTTCCTACGTAGGAATTACAAATTGATAAATTACAGAGTATATTAATATCAATTCTGTTCCCTGTTTTGTATAGTACCTAGAGAGCTTCTAATTGTAATAATTTATTCTATAAATAGACTTCAGGCTTAATTGAAATATTCTCTATCCGTTCAGTTTATAACTGTTGGTTCAACAAAAAATAATTCAAATGGAGAAAATAATCCAATATCCCGTGCATGTTAAAGAGCATGATGCATAGACTTGACGTGGAAGCTACCATCTGCATCCTAGCAGCTTTCCAGTGGGTCCCCTTTCCACGACCTGCTCTGAGCCCTCGGGGTCTTATGACCTGCCATTTTGCCCACTGTGTATAAAAAAGTGCCGCTCAGAAGTGGGACAGCGGGGTTTGGATCATTTTTTTACCTCCTCTACGAACACATCATGTTGATACCCACCAGGAATAACCCTGTGAAAACGAATCTGATAATATACCTGAGTTTGGGTTGTTTTACCTCTGAGCGGCACCTTTTTGCACACCATGGGCTAAATGGCCAGGTCACAAGGACCCCGACGATCAGAGAAGGTTGGGGGAGTGAACCCACTAGAACAGTTGTGAGGCAGATGGTAACCTCCCGTCAAGGCCATCCAGTGTGTTCTTTAACGTGCACAGGGTATGGCTCTTCCGCACACGAAGTCACTGCTTAACGTCCCATCTGACGAACGGCGGCCTTTCCAAGTCCATCGGTGTCCCCTATTGACAGTGGGCAGGGCGGAGAATTTTGCGGATAATAAATCTCAACGCTGACCCAGCTGGGACTCGAACCTGAGACCTACAGATTACGAGCCTGTCGCGCTACCGACTGAGCAACCTCGCCCCTAATATACCTGAACTTAACACCAAAAAATGTGACCACGTGAGTACAAAACCTGTCTCTACTTAACCTGATATTTACCATATTTTTCCCCATTTGTCCCCAAATTAAAACTAACTCCAGAACCACCAATTCGATCTCTACAATCCACGCGATCGTTAAAATAAAAAATAATAAATATAAATACCTCCTCAAGCAGCTGCTTGCCACAGAGGTCTAACAGGAGCCTGTCAGTTTATATGCCAGAGTAGAAGGTCTGAGAGGATGGCAGGACCTCAGCAGAAAAACGACACATACATCCATGCCTTACCCGGGGCTCGAACCCAGGTCCCGAAACTTAAAAAAAAAAAACGTCTTCCTGGTGCCTCTTTCTGGGCACAAAAATCCATCCCAATCCTCCCAACTTCATCCGAGTCTTTTCCATCACACCAGAACTCCAGTCTCCCCCTCCTCCTAGTCTCCCGAGGATTCGCGCAAAATCGCCCACGGACGCCACGTGAGTGGTCGATTTCCCGCGAGGTTCGATTTTTGCGTCCATCTGGATGCGACAGTTTTCCCTCGCAAAACAGCCAATGAGAAATTTGAGGGGGTTCAAGTCTTTCTCCATTCCTTATTTTTGTAGCTTTTGGGATATTATCATATATACAGATATTTTATTTATTTCTGCATACGTTTTGCATGTCTACAATAAAAAATACGCTGCCACATTGCCTTTATAGGAAGATGTCAGTGTAATATGCTAAAGATGTGAGCCGTTAAAATGGTAGCAGCAAAAACGATTTAACCTGCCCCATTATAATATTAGAGAGTTTCCATGTCAATGGGGGGCTGGGGGGGGCTCAGTCGGTAGCGCGCCAGGCTCGTAATCAGCAGTTCCCAGGTTCGAGTCCCAGCTGGGTCAGCGTTGAGATTTATCTCCGCAAAATTCCCCGCCTTGCCCACGGTCAGTAGGAGACACCGATTGGCTTGGATAGGCCGCCGTCCGTCGTATGGGACGTTAAGCCGTGGCTTTGTGTACAGGAGAGCCATACCCTGTGCACGTTAAAGAACAAGCTGGATGGCCTTGACGGGAGGCTACCATCTGTCTCCCACAGCTGTTCCAGTGGGTCGCCTCCCCCAACCTTCTCTGAGCCTTCGGGGTCCTTGTGACCTGGTTATTTAGCCTATGGTGTGCAAAAAAGTGCCGCTCAGAGGTAAAACAACCCAAGATTAAAGAACACGCTGGATGGCCGTGACGGGAGGCTATCATCTGTCTCCCAACAGCTGTTCCAATGGGTCCCCTCCCCCAACCTTCTCTGAGCCTTCGGGGTCCTTGCGATCTGGCCATTTAGCCCATGGTGTGCAAAAAAGTGCCGCTCAGAGGTAAAACAACCCAAGATTAAAGAACACGCTGGATGGCCGTGACGGGAGGCTACAATCTGTCTCCCAACAGCTGTTCCAATGGGTCCCCTCCCCCAACCTTCTCTGAGCCTTCGGGGTCCTTGCGACCTGGCCATTTATCCCATGGTGTGCAAAAAAGTGCCGCTCAGAGGTAAAACAATCGAACCCATGTCAATGGGAATCGAACTTCTGAAATATTTATCTTCAATCACATTTTTTTCATTGAATGCATATTTCAGAAGTTCGATTCCCATTGACATGAGTTGGGTTGTTTTACCTCTGAGCGGAACACCATGGGCTAAATGGTCAGGTGACATGGACGCGAAGGTTCAGAGAAGGTTGGGGGAGGGGACCCACTGGAACAGCTGTTGGGAGACAAATGGTAGCCTCCCGTCAAGGCCATCCAGCGTGTTCTTTAATGTTGGGTTGTTTTACCTCTGAGCGGAACACCATGGGCTAAATGGTCAGGTGACATGGACGCGAAGGTTCAGAGAAGGTTAGGGGAGGGGACCCACTGGAACAGCTGTTGGGAGACAGATGGTAGCCTCCCGTCAAGGCCGTCCAGCGTGTTCTTTAATGTTGGGGTGTTTTACCTCTGAGCGGCACTTTTTTGCACACCATGGGCTAAATGGCCAGGTCACAAGGACTCCGAAGGCTCATAGAATGAAAAAACGTGATTGAAGATAAATTAAAGATCACAATCAAATCTATTTAAATCTCGATTGTTAATAATATTAGAGCAGCATTAAAAAGGTAAGAAAGGCGAAATATTCAACAATAAATTCTGTAGAAAAATAAAAAGAATAAAGTGAAAATAGTTTCAAACCCGAACAACGTACAGTCTCTCAAAAAAGTATCCAAACACTATGGTTGATTACAGAATTCAGAAAAATTATCTGGCAACGATTTTTTTAGAAATCAGTGATCTGGCAACCTTCGTATCACATGATTACAGAATTCAGGAAAAATATCTGGATCGTGTACAGCAACTGTACACGCTCCAGTTACCGTTCACAGCAAACTGGAGCGTGTGTAGTTACTGCACACGCTCCAGTTTGCTGTGATCGGTAACTGCACACCTCAATATTTCCGTGAGTGGGCCCACACGATCCAGGTCTTTTTTCGAGTGAGCTCACACGATCCAATGTGCTGTGAACATTAACCGCAACCGCTTCCGTTTGCTATGAACGGTAACTGCACACGCTCCATATTCATTGCATTATATATTCATACGCATTATATATACAGGGTGAATCTGAAAATGTGGGGAAAACTTTACGGGGTGGTAGAACGCAGCTATACGAGCAATATTCGTCATAGAAAGTATGGGCGGAACGCAAACGGCGAGCCACTAGGTGGCGTTGGAAATGGTATAAAAGGGTATAAAATGGTATAAAAATCTTTCGTGTTTGGACTTTTTCCTGTGGGGCCATGTGAAAAGCCGAATCTACGAGTGCCCCATTGAAACCGATATGGATCTAGTCGCCAGGATCGCCGTTGTTGCCGGCGATATTCGGGAAACGCCTGGTGTCTTCGCAAATGTGCGTCGGTCCCTATCCCGCAGGTGTGAAGCCTGCATTACAGCTGGCGGCAGCTCTTTTGAGCAATTTCTTTGAGCATGTACCTCAATTACATTCCTGTTAATAAAATGTTTTCTGAAGTATCTCCTCTCCTTCTTGTGTTCATTCTTTAAATGTGACAGTGGAAAACTACCTTTTAACTTCTCACCGCTTGCGTTCCGACCATACATTCTATGACGAATATTGCTCGTATAGCTGCGTTCTACCATCCCGTAAAGTTTTGCCCACTTTTTCAGATTCACCCTGTATATTAAAAAATATCCGAACACTACGATTGATTACAGAATTCAGAAAAATTATCTGGCAACGATTTTTTTTAGAAATTAGTGATCTGGCAACCTTCGTGTCACGTGACACGAAGGTTGCCAGATCACTAATTTCTAAAAATAATCGTTGCCAGATAATTTTTCTGAATTCTGTAATCAACCATAGTGTCCGGATACTTTTTTGAGCGACTGTACGAAAAATCTGCAAGTTAAATATATTCGCAGTGATCTAACTCATTTCCATAGGTTCTGAACATTTCTGAGTCCAAGATCCTTTTTACATCAATTATTATTTTCTAACGCCCCTTTGTTACAATGTTAGAATTTCTCAAATACACACCTGGTAGTAGTTCATTAGAATGTTTTAGAGAAAATAATGTCATTAGCCAGTTGGAATCTGAACCCACGACCACCTGATATCATTTCAGGTGCTCTGGCTGATGAGCAACCGCCGCTGAAATAATTATCCTCTATTAGTGGATTTAAGCATTATATCATAGAATAGTCATTGGAAATGTAATAATAAAACAAATAAATAAATACCCCCTCAAGCAGCTGCTTGCCACAGAGGTCTGACAGGAGCCTGTCAGTTTATAAGCCACAGTAGAAGGTCTGAGAGGATGGCAGGATCTCAGCAGAAAAACAACACAGACAGCCATGCCTTACTCGGGACTCGAACCCAGGTCCCTTAGATCAGTAGCCAAGAATTGAAGTCTCTGATCCTGATGGTACACACAAATTATTATTTTCTAACGTACAATCTTACCAAGTCCTATTTTCTAACGTCCCTTTTATCATCATCATCATCATCATCATCATCCTCAAGCAGCCATGGGCTACGGAGGTCCAACCAGACCGTGCAATTTAGTTCTCCAAGCAAGTCTATCCTGAGCTACATCTACTGCATCTGGCCACTGCACACCAATTCTAACAAGGTCCTGTTTGACATTGTCTGCCCACCGCATCCTAGGTCTCCCCTTCTTTCTGAGGCCTTTAGGCACACTGTTCATAACCCTGTTCGCCAAATCTATAATTATTCATACGGGCAACATGGCCAAACCAACGGAGTCTCTCTCTGCACAATATGTTGCTTAAAGAAGGTTGCAAACTCCTTTGCTTAACCTCATCATTAGTTACAAAGTTGAACCACCTAATGCTCAAGATACTGTGTAAGCATCTGATATCAAAAGCGTCTAGTTTCCTGTTATCCTGTTTACAAAGTGTCCAAGTTTCACTACCATAACTAACCCTAGAAAGACCAAACTATTATACAGCCTAATTTTAGTCTTTAGGTGTATACGCCTATTTCTCCACACTCTCCATAGATTCTTAAAAGTCCCGGCAGCAATCCCTATTCGTCTGTTAATCTCATGCCGCACATCACCATTATCTGTTACATAGCTCCCAAGGTAATTAAACTGTGACACCTGCTCAAGACTGCAACCATTCATATTAACTGAATCACAGCCTGCCTGACCAATTTTCATCACTTTAGTTTTCTCTCTGTTTATAACCAAACCTACTCTACTACCAGTCTCATCAACAGCTCGAATGAAAGAGTTCATCTCATCAACATCATTTGCCAAAAGGGCTAAATCATCAGCATAATCTAAATCAGAAATTTTCGTATCTCCAGCCCATTTAAGGCCAAAATCTTTCCCTTGAAGTGAATTTCGCATTTTTCCCTTTTAACCAATTATTATTTTCTAACGACCAATCTTACCAAGTACTATTTCCTAACGCCCCTTTTTACCAATTATTATTTTCTAACGACCAATCTTACCAAGTACTATTTCCTAACGCCCCTTTTTACCAATTATTATTTTCTAACGACCAGTCTTACCAAGTACTATTTCTTAACGCCCCTTTTTACCAATTATTATTTTCTAACGACCAATCTTACCAAGTACTATTTTCTAACGCCCCTTTTTACCAGGTATTATTTCTAAGGCCACCTTTTCTAACTCCCCTTTTTACAAATTGTTATTATTTAACGCCCTATTTTACCAAGTGCTGTTTTTTACACCTTTCACCAATTATTATTTTCTAACGCCCCCTTTTTCCAATTATTATTTTCTAACTCACCTTTTTACCACGATTAATGACTAACGCTTTTTTATACCTAATAAGGAGTTCAGTTGGGACTCGAACCTGGGAACTGCGGACTACGACCTGGCCACTACCGACTGAACCCATCCCCCATTCTAACCTTGATGAAAACAGTACCAAGGCTTACTATTTATCCTGGCCACTACCGACTGAACCCATCCCCCATCCTAACCTTGATGAAAACAGTACCAAGGCTTACTATTTATCCTGGCCACTACCGACTGAACCCATCCCCCATCCTAACCTTGATGAAAACAGTACCAAGGCTTACTATTTATCCTGGCCACTACCGACTGAACCCATCCGCCATCCTAACCTTGATGAAAACAGTACCAAGGCTTACTATTTATCCTGGCTACTACCGACTGAACCCATCCCCCATCCTAACCTTGATGAAAACAGTACCGAGGCTTACTATTTATCCTGGCTACTACCGACTGAACCCATCCCCCATCCTAACCTTGATGAAAACAGTACCAAGGCTTACTATTTATCCTGGCCACTACCGACTGAACCCATCCCCCATCCTAACCTTGATGAAAACAGTACCAAGGCTTACTATTTATCCTGGCTACTACCGACTGAACCCATCCCCCATCCTAACCTTGATGAAAACAGTACCGAGGCTTACTATTTATCCTGGCTACTACCGACTGAACCCATCCCCCATCCTAACCTTGATGAAAACAGTACCGAGGCTTACTATTTATCCTGGCCACTACCGACTGAACCCATCCCCCATCCTAACCTTGATGAAAACAGTACCAAGGCTTACTATTTTTCCTGGCTACTACCGACTGAACCCATCCCCCATCCTAACCTTGATGAAAACAGTACCAAGGCTTACTATTTATCCTGGCCACTACCGACTGAACCCATCCCCCATCCTAACCTTGATGAAAACAGTACCAAGGCTTACTATTTATCCTGGCCACTACCGACTGAACCCATCCCCCATCCTAACCTTGATGAAAACAATACCAAGGCTTACTATTTATTCTGGCCACTACCCACTGTACCCATCCCACATCCTAACCTTGATGAAAACAGTACCAAGGCTTACTATTTAACCTGGCCACTACCGACTGAAACCATGCCCCATCCTAACCTTGATGAAAACAGTACCAAGGCTTACTATTTATCCTGCCACTACCGACTGAACCCATGCCCCATCCTAACCTTGATGAAAACAGTACCAAGGCTTACTATTTATCCTGCCACTACCGACTGAACCCATCCCCCATCCTAACCTTGATGAAAACAGTACCAAGGCTTACTATTTATCCTGGCCACTACCGACTGAACCCATCCCCCATCCTAATCTTGATGAAAACAGTACCAAGGCTTACTATTTATCCTGGCTATTACCGACTGAACCCATCCCCCATCCTAACCTTGATGAAAACAGTACCAAGGCTTACTATTTATCCTGGCCACTACCGACTGAACCCATCCCCCATCCTAACCTTGATGAAAACCGTACCAAGGCTTACTATTTATCCTGGCCACTTCCGACTGAACCCATCCTAATCTTGATGAAAACAGTACCAAGGCTTACTATTTATCCTGGCCACTA
This sequence comes from Ryuthela nishihirai, assembly GCA_038380435.1. Classification (NCBI taxonomy): domain Eukaryota; kingdom Metazoa; phylum Arthropoda; class Arachnida; order Araneae; family Heptathelidae; genus Ryuthela; species Ryuthela nishihirai. The sequence continues at coordinate 22,083,569 of JAWZYU010000031.1, read as the reverse complement.
CCGACTGAACCCATCCCCCATACTAACCTTGATGAAAACAGTACCAAGGCTTATTATTTATTTTGGACACTACCGACTGAACCCATCCCACATCCTAACCTTGATGAAAACAGTACCAAGGTTTACTGTTTATCCTGGCCACTACCGACTGAACCCATCCCCCATCCTAACCTTGATGAAAACAGTACCAAGGCTTACTATTTATCTTGGCCACTACCGACTGAACCCATCCCCCATCCTAACCTTGATGAAAACAATACCAAGGCTTACTATTTTTTCTGGCCACTACCCACTGTACCCATCCCACATCCTAACCTTGATGAAAACAGTACCAAGGCTTACTATTTATCCTGGCCACTACCGACTGAAAACATCCCCCATCCTAACCTTGATGAAAACAGTACCAAGGCTTACTATTTAACCTGGCCACTACCGACTGAAACCATGCCCCATCCTAACCTTGATGAAAACAGTACCAAGGCTTACTATTTATCCTGCCACTACCGACTGAACCCATCCCCCATCCTAACCTTGATGAAAACAGTACCAAGGCTTACTATTTATCCTGGTCACTACCGACTGAACCCATCCCCCATCCTAATCTTGATGAAACAGTACCAAGGCTTACTATTTATCCTGGCTACTACCGACTGAACCCATCCCCCATCCTAACCTTGATGAAAACAGTACCAAGGCTTACTATTTATCCTGGCCACTACCGACTGAACCCATCCCCCATCCTAACCTTGATGGAAACCGTACCAAGGCTTACTATTTATCCTGGCCACTTCCGACTGAACCCATCCTAATCTTGATGAAAACAGTACCAAGGCTTACTATTTATCCTGGCCACTACCGACTAAACCCATCCCCCATCCTAACCTTGATGAAAACAGTACCAAGGCTTACTATTTATTCTGGACACTACCGACTGAACCCATCCCACATCCTAACCTTGATGAAAACAGTACCAAGGCTTATTATTTATCCTGGCCACTACCGACTGAACCCATCCCCCATCCTAATCTTGATGAAAACAGTACCAAGGCTTACTATTTATCCTGGCTACTACCGACTGAACCCATCCCCCATCCTAACCTTGATGAAAATAGTACCAAGGCTTACTATTTATCCTGGCCACTACCGACTGAACCCATCCCCCATCCTAACCTTGATGAAAACCGTACCAAGGCTTACTATTTATCCTGGCCACTTCCGACTGAACCCATCCTAATCTTGATGAAAACAGTACCAAGGCTTACTATTTATCCTGGCCACTACCGACTGAACCCATCCCCCATCCTAACCTTGATGAAAACAGTACCAAGGCTTACTATTTATTCTGGACACTACCGACTGAACCCATCCCACATCCTAATCTTGATGAAAACAGTACCAAGGTTTACTGTTTATCCTGGCCACTACCGACTGAACCCATCCCCCATCCTAACCTTGATGAAAACAGTACCAAGGCTTACTATTTATCCTGGCCACTACCGACTGAACCCATCCCCCATCCTAACCGTGATGAAAACAGTACCAAGGCTTACTATTTATCCTGGCCACTACCGACTGAACCCATCCCCCATCCTAACCTTGATGAAAACAGTAACAAGGCTTACTCTTTATTCTGGCCACTACCGACTGAACCCATCCCCCATCCTAACCTTGATGAAAACAGAACCAAGGCTTACTATTTATCCTGGCCACTACCGACTGAACCCATCCCCCATCCTAATCTTGATGAAAACAGTACCAAGGCTTACTATTTATCCTGGCTACTACCGACTGAACCCATCCCCCATCCTAACCTTGATGAAAACAGTACCAAGGCTTACTATTTATCCTGGCCACTACCGACTGAACCCATCCCCCATCCTAACCTTGATGAAAACCGTACCAAGGCTTACTATTTATCCTGGCCACTTCCGACTGAACCCATCCTAATCTTGATGAAAACAGTACCAAGGCTTACTATTTATCCTGGCCACTACCGACTGAACCCATCCCCCATCCTAACCTTGGTGAAAACAGTACCAAGGCTTACTATTTATTCTGGACACTACCGACTGAACCCATCCCCCATCCTAACCTTGATGAAAACAGTACCAAGGCTTACTATTTATCCTGGCCACTACCGACTGAACCCATCCCCCATCCTAATCTTGATGAAAACAGTACCAAGGCTTACTATTTATCCTGGCTACTACCGACTGAACCCATCCCCCATCCTAACCTTGATGAAAACAGTACCAAGGCTTACCATTTATCCTGGTCACTACCGACTGAACCCATCCCCCATCCTAACCTTGATGAAAACCGTACCAAGGCTTACTATTTATCCTGGCCACTTCCGACTGAACCCATCCTAATCTTGATGAAAACAGTACCAAGGCTTACTATTTATCCTGGCCACTACCGACTGAACCCATCCCCCATCCTAACCTTGATGAAAACAGTACCAAGGCTTACTATTTATTCTGGACACTACCGACTGAACCCATCCCACATCCTAACCTTGATGAAAACAGTACCAAGGTTTACTGTTTATCCTGGCCACTACCGACTGAACCCATCCCCCATCCTAACCTTGATGAAAACAGTACCGAGGCTTACTATGTATACTGGCCACTATCGACTGAACCCATCCCCCATCCTAACCGTGATGAAAACAGTACCAAGGCTTACTATTTATCCTGGCCACTACCGACTGAACCCATCCCCCATCCTAACCTTGATGAAAACAGAACGAAGGCTTACTATTTATCCTGGCCACTACCGACTGAACCCATCCCCCATCCTAACCTTAATGAAAACAGTACCAAGGCTTACTATTTATCCAGGCCAAAACACACACAAAAAATATCTCACTGAAAACATTTTCCAACTGGCACTAAAACAAAAAATTGTTGAAGATGCTTCTCCCTCATTCACTCTATTAGAAAAAAAAAAAGTTTTCCATAGGAAAAAAATCAATTTTCGGTAAAAAAAAAAATCAGATTTCCATAGGAAAAAAAATCAGTTTTCCATAAGGAAAAAAAACAGTTTTGTCGCTTTCTTCAGCAGTCGAAAACATTCCCCAAGTTGCATTTGATGGTAGATGGCAGTTTCCGGGCTCTTTCCATCACCCATCCTCTCCCGATCCTTACACGCGCTCTCCACTTCATCCCAGTGCTCATCTCTAGTCATCGTCCCCCATTTGCCACAGATGCTAAGAACAGAAGTGGCCTGCCTCGTGAGATGCATCTTGACAAGCAGCCTGAGAAACAATGACACACAACAAGCAAAAGTGTGACGTGTCTGCTGTATCCTCCCTCAACACACTTTAGTTCTCTTTTTTATTTATTTATTTATTATTTGAGGGCACTTCAGTTTTCTGCCAATGGCATCGCAACTGTCGCATAAAATTCTGAAAATGGTTAAGAGCGAGTTTTTCGTTTTTCAAGAATTTATCTGGTACACTCTGAGCTTTTGCAACGTTTTGTTGGTTGGGTTTGTGTCAGAAATATTTACAAGAGCGGCAGCTGATTGTTTAACCACTCAGAAGGACACGGACCGGGAAGGGGTTGACTCAGTCGGTAGCGAACCTTGCTCGTAATATGTAGTTTCCAGGTTCGAGTCCAACATCTGCCAGTGTCCCACCCTGCCATCAGTTTCGTAGGGGACACCGATGGGCTTGGAAAGGCCGCCGTCCTTCGGATAAGATGTTAAGGCTTGGCCCGTGTGTGGGTGAGTTATAGCTTGTGAATGTTAAATAACACGCTGGATGGTCTTGGAGAGAAGCAGTCTCCAAAAACAGTTGTGCAGTGTATCCCTTCCCCAGCCTTCTCTGAAACCTCGGAGTCCTTCTGACCTGGTCATTTAGCCCATTGTGGGCAAAAAAAGTACTGCTCAGAGGTAAAATAACCCAACACCTACTGCAGACAATTTTCTTCCTTCTGTCTCCGAACAGCTGTTCAGTTGATCCCTTCCCCCAACCTTCTCTGATGACGCGGGGTCCTCGTGACCTGGCCATTTAGCCCATTGTGCGCAAAACAAGTACAGCTCAGAGGTAAAATAACTCAACCCTTCCAGTAGATCATTTTCTTCCTTCTGTCTCCAAACAGCTGTTCAGTGGATCCCTTCCCCCAACCTTCTCTGATAGCTCGGGGTCCTTGTGACCTGTCCATTTAGCCCATTGTGCGCCAAAAAAGTACCTATCAGAGGTAAAATAACCTAACCCCTCCTGCAGACTATTTTCCTCCTTCTGTCTCCGAACAGCTGTTTAGTGGATCCCTTCCCCCAACCTTCTATGAACCCTCGGGGTCCTTGTGACCTGGTCATTTAGCCCATTGTGCGCAAAAAAGTACCGCTCAGGGGTTAAATAACCCAACCCCTCCTGCAGACTATTTTCTTCCTTCTGTCTCCGAACAACTGTTCAGTGGGTCCCTTCCCCCAAACTTCTCTGAAAACTCGGGGTCCTTGTGTACTGTCCATTTAGCCCATTGTGCGCCAAAAAAGTACCGCTCAGGGTTAAATAACTCAACTCCTCCTGCAGACTATTTTCTTCCTTCTGTCTCCAAACTGCTGTTCAGTGGATCCCTTCCCCCAACCTTCTATGAACCCTCGGGGTCCTTGTGACCTGGTCATTTAGCACATTGTGCGCCAAATAAAGTACCGCTCAGAGTTAAAATAACTCAACCCTTCCAGTAGATCATTTTCTTCCTTCTGTCTAAGAACAGCTGTTCAGTGGATCCCTTCCCCCAACCTTCTCTGATAGCTCGGGGTCCTTGTGACCTGTCCATTTAGCCCATTGTGCGCCAAAAAAGTACCTATCAGAGGTAAAATAACCCAACCCCTCCTGCAGACTATTTTCTTCCTTCTGTCTCCGAACAGCTGTTCAGTGGATCCCTCCCCCAACCTTCTATGAACCCTCGGGGTCCTTGTGACCTGGTCATTTAGCCCATTGTGTGCAAAAAAGTAACTCTGAGAGTTAAAATAACCCAACCCCTCCTGTAGACCATTTTCTTCCATCTGTCTTCGAACAGCTGTTCAATGGATCCCTTCCCCCAACCTTCTATGAACCCTCGGGGTCCTTGTGACCTGGTCATTTAGCCCACTATGTGCAAAAAGAACTATCTCTCAGAGATAAAATAACCCAAAGCATCCACCTCTCACCTAGAGGAAAAAATAATCATTTTCATCTGAACAGAAAAACATTCATTTTCCATAGAATTTCAGGCGACATAATTTAAACGATAGCCCTTTTGTATTTTTCCAAACAAAAAATCCAGAAAAAAAATAAAGCAATAAAACTATAGTTTGAAAATATTAGAAAGTTTAACCAACATCTTTTTCATTACGTAGCAGATAAATTCGTTGCCCTAGATGGCTTCTTCATCTTCCCTTGCCTAGTTTCATCTGATAGTGAACATACTAGTGGATATACTTTTATATAAGCTTCATCCCCGTAAAAGTTTTGGAAAAACAAACTTAAACTTTTGGAATGACAGAGAAAGGAAAGAATACAATATTAGAAACTATTCCGAAAGCAAAAAGGAAAAGAAAGAAACTAATAATGCCGATGTGAGACTGTAATTAATTTAAAGCATTGTGCAGGAACATCTTCAGCATCACACTCCATTTTTCCACGGATTCATGCAGACAAAACAAGGCACATACTTTAACAAAAATACGTCTTCTTCTAATATGGGTTGGGTTGTTTTACTCTCTGAGCGGCACTTTTCTGCACACCATGGGCTAAATGGCCAGGTCACATGGACCCCGAAGTCTCAGAGAAGGTTGGGGGAGGCGACCCACTGGAACAGCTGTTGGGAGACAGATGGTAGCCTCCCGTCAAGGCCATTCAGCGTGTTCTTTAATGTTGGGTTGTTTTACCTCTGAGTGGCACTTTTTTGCACACAATGGGTTAAATGGCCAGGTCACATGGACCCCGAAGGCTCAGAGAAGGTTAGGGGAGGGGACCCACTGGAACAGCTGTTGGGAGACAGATGGTAGCCTCCCGTCAAGACCATCCAGCGTGTTCTTTAACATCCAGCGTGTTAAAGAACAAGCTGGATGGTCTCAAGAACCCCGACGGTCTTTAACGTTGGGTTGTTTTATCTCCGAGCAGCACTTTTCTGCACACCATGGGCTAAATGGCCAGGTTACAAAGACCCCGAAGGCTCAGAGAAGGTTGGGGGAGGGGACCTACTGGAACAGCTGTTGGGTTTGTTTCACCTCTGAGCGGCACTTTTTTGCGCACAATGGGCTAAATGGCCAGGTCACAAGAACCCCGAGGGTCAAAGGAGATGGGAGGAAGGAACCTACTGCACAGCTGTAAGGAGTGAGATGACAGCGTAAAGGGGCATGACTCTCTACGCTGTCATCTCACTCCTTAAACTCATTTAAAGCGCCTTTTACTCATTTAAAGCGCCTTTTACTCATTTAAAGCGCAAGGGGGCATGACTCTCCTGCACACGTGTCCACGGCTTAATTTACGTCTCCCCCGACGGACGGTGGCTGGGTTGTTTGGGTTGTTTTACCTCTGAGCAGCACTTTTTTTCACACCATAAGCTAAATGGCCAGGTCACATGGACCCCCAAGGCTCAAAGAAGGTTGGGGGAGGGGACCCACTGGAACAACTGTTTGGAGACAGATGGTAGCTTCCCGTCAAGGCCATCCAGCGTGTTCTTTAACGTGCACAGGATATGGCTCTTCCGCACACGGGGCCACGGCTTAACGTCCCATTCGACTGATGGCGGCCTTTCCAAGCCCATCGGTGTCCCCTACTGACAATGGGCAGGGCGGGGAATTTTGCGGAGATAAATCTCAACGCTGACCCAGCTGGGACTCGAACCTGGGAACTACAGATTACGAGCCTGGCGCTCTTCCGACTGAGCCACCCCCGCCCCACGGACGGTGGCCTTATCAAGCCCATCGGTATCCTGTGCACTTTAAAGAACATACTAGATGGCCTAGACGGGAGGCTGCCATCTGTGTCCCAATAGCTGTCCATTGGTTTCTCTCCCACATTATTCTACGAACCTCTGAGTCTTTGTGACTCCCCGCCCTGCCCACGGCCAGTAGGGGACACCGATGGGCTTGGAAAGGCCGCCGTCCGTCGGATGGGACGTTAAGCCGTGGCCCCGTGTGCGGGAGAGCCATACCCTGTGCACGTTAAAGAACACGCTGGATGGCCTTGACGGGAGGCTACCATCTGTCTCCCAACAGCTGTTCCAGTGGGTCCCCTCCCCCAACCTTCTCTGAGCCTTCGGGGTCCATGTGTCCTGGCCATTTAGCCCATGGTGTGCAAAAAAGTGCCGCTCAGAGGTAAAACAACCCAACGTTAAAGAACACGCTGGATGGCCTTGACGGGAGGCTACCATCTGTCTCCCAACAGCTGTTCCAGTGGGTCCCCTCCCCCAACCTTCTCTGAGCCTTCGTGGTCCATGTGACCTGGCCATTTAGCCCATGGTGTGCAAAAAAGTGCCGCTCAGAGGTAAAACAACCCAACCCAACGTCTTTGTGACTTGGCCATTTAACCCAGTGTGAAAACAAAATGCCGCTAAGAGGTAAAACAATCCATAATGAAATTAATTAGAATTTAAAAAGTTGTGGAAGCTGAAATATATAACAAAAAATAATGTGTTATAAAAATAATGTAAAACTGTCTAATATTGAAATAATTATTACATAAAATTCAAACATTTGGAATTATTTATTAAATTTCTTCAAACAATAAATATTGTTGCGGATCACAAAAATGGATAGCCACTGAGCGTGAGTATTAAAAGCTATATTTCAAAACCAAATTCAATACAAGGTAAATTGTTACAAAGGAAATATGGATGAAGTATCTTATTAACAAATCAACTATTAACATGCACAAGTCATCAATCTTCCTGCGTAGAGCACACAACATCAGCTCCGTGTATTTTACTAAATACTACCTTTTACTTGATTTACCAGGTCACCCGACGATCTTCACTCGTAAACCAATTCTCGTCCTGTGCTAATAACTTTTCACACACTAGCCGAACAAAAAGACAGTCCGTGTAGACATTCGAAGTTAGCCATAAAAGTTCCCACTTTTATACTTCCGCGTATACACAACACATCAAGTTACTTCTTGATACTTAACGATAAAAGATCCCACTTTTATCCTTCCGCGTATACACAACACATCAAGTTACTTCTTGATACTTACGCGCACTGTCTCAGAACAGCTCACCGTCCATTTTCGAACTCTTCCGACCGTTACAACACAACGACCGTTACAATACAAAACGACCGTTAACGCTCCACTCTTCTTCTCCAAATTCTCCCAACGTTTTTATTCGTTGGCTGAAACTTTTTGCTTTCGGTTGCCAGATTCCTTCTGTCGTAACACTGCCCCCTTCCTAGGTCTTGTTCGTCCCGAACAATTCTGGATTCCAAAGTTTCTTCAGTTCTTCGATGAAACGGGGCCAAACGATCCACGTGAACCACCTTGCACTTTGTAGCTGGACGTCGACGAATGCGATATACCACGTCTGTGTCAAAATGAAAGCGAATCTCATTATGACGTAGATTTCTTTTCTGACTGAAGCCTCGTCCACAAACATAATACGTGTAAGGCCTATAGCCCTTGTGAACACGTTTATGTCTCTGCAGGGAGAAGAATCGACTAAGAGTTTTCGTGCAAAACCTGTAAAAAGTTTTCTTCTTTGTCGAAAGTTTTCTTCTTTGGATTTTTACTTCTATCAAGAGTAACAAGGAATGAAAGTCATTAGTGACATAAAATCTAGGGAGGAGTTTCATCCTCCAGTCTGACCCTTTTGTCAGTTGACTTTCACTTAATTCAGAACTGTCGTGATGAACCTTCAGCCATATTTCACCTGATTCAATTTGATCCCCAAGGTGCTTCACAATTATATCAGCTCCATAATTCTTTTTAGCGCTTCGGTCCATCTCCTCCTTCCATACTCTTGCTAGGACTGCAGCTTCTAATCCGACAACCTTACCTGTTTCTCCTGTATAAGTGAAATCAGTGATGTGTCGGGCTGCTAGCAATATTTTTTCTGTTTTATCTTCACATAGCCAGCTTGCAACATCTTCAGATACTCCTTGTTCTATTAACATGTTACGAAACTTGTTCAAAGCATTGCCGTTATGCAGAACCTTACGGACACGTGATGCTTCATCTACCCTATTATCCACAATGTTCACCAAACGCAGTTCTCCTCCTAACTCTTCGACGAGCTCTTGCAGTTCCAAGGATCCGTTACCAAGGAAACACTTAACAGCTTCCATCACTTCCAGAGAGTTGTCAACAGAGTTTTCAAGAGGTGAATCCATGTTGCTGATAACAGCTGAACAACTCAAACTCTCCATTCCACGAGCTTGTGATGCTGCAACCACTTTCTTAACTAAATCAACAGCAACATCTTCTGTACTGATGAGATCAATAGCTCCTTTTCCGAATTCAACATCATAAACCAAAGCACACACTCCTTCAGCCAGCTTTTTGGACACAATTGAGCATATCATTAGAGGAACGCTATCTATGGTAGCCATCAGATCCTTGCAGCGGTAAATCTCCTTATCTGTTGGCACCAGCTCCTCTGTCTGTCCTACGATGCAGCATCCGACGTCTTCCATCATCTGCTCGATTTTATCTTTAGTGCAGTCGACTGTGAAGCCAAGGATGGATTCCAATTTGTCCAGAGTATCTCCCGTCAATTGGAGAGCACGACCGGAGATCATAAGGACCTTGAGACCTAAAGCAGCAAGTGCAGGAGCCAAGACAAGACTCACTTTGTTGCCGACACCTCCTGTGCTGTTTTTATCTACCATCCGATGGCGCCACTCGGGTCTCCAGCAAAACACATGACCCGAGGAGGTCATATTTGCTGTTTCTTCCGAATTCACTTTCTTGGAGCTCTCATTGTAATTAGCCAGGGAAATATCAGTCATGATTGCCAAATTGTTCATTCTGGAGATCAGCGACGAGTTCTGTAACATGATATTGTCCACTTTAGAGCTCTTGTAGTCGTGATAAAACTTTTCTATATCCTTATAATCTAAATGGTTATAATGTCCAAATCTGCACATTGACTGTTCAGAAAAGAAATTCAGCATGGTTTCGTTGAGATTGTCTGAGGGCTTTACTTCTCTCTGATCGTAACTCTGAGGCTTAGTTTCATCCAGAAAGTTAGTCTTTGAAGTACTGTCTCTGCCTGAAGCTCTTTTACTAGCATCACCTGTTATGCTTCTAAGCCATCCTTCGGAATTCCTCTTCCTTAAATCCCCACTTTCTATAAACGATTCAAGTGTGGCTATATGCTTCGGAAAAATCTCTCCGACTTCCCCGGTAACGACGAAGGGCACTTTGTATCTATGATGAATGGACGCCTCTTCTTTACTCGGACCACTCTGCGAAACGTAAACTCTGTTTCGTTCCCCCTCATTACCACTCGTTACTCTGCCTTTGCGATAAATGTCCATGACACATTTTGCTGACGGCGAGGAATAGAATACCTTTCGTGTGGATCTCTCTTCAGATCGTGCCAGACTTGTATACCTAGGTATTTTGAAGTGCAAAGCGTACTGTTTAGTCTCACAGCTCTCTAATCTGTGTGATTGTTCTTCACAGTTCCTAGACATGTCACCAGCGACATAGACACTCTGCCATGCATTACCAGTAGTTGCGTGGTCAAAGGCATTATCTGTGCTATCTCTACAATTCTTGATTTCCAGTAGCAGATCCACATTTTTATATGCGTTGCCTTTCTCTTTTCCATGTTTACAATCTAACTTAACACTATCAAGATCATCTTTTTCACTGACAAATTCAACATTTAAACTATTGCATTGTCTATTGAGTTCGGTTTTATGATCCTTGAAGTGATCAATAATCTTACCAACTCGAGAAGCCACTTCAGCTCTCATCTCAGTATTTTGTGCGGCTATTTCGGCTTTCAAATCATCTTTTTGAGAAACTATCTCCGTTCTCAACTCATTATTTTGTGCGGCCATTTCGGCTTTCAAATCACCTATTTTATCGCTTTGGGCAGCTATATCACCTTTAATCTCAGTATTGTGTGCGGCCAGATCACCTCTTTTATTCCTCAACTCATTATTTCGTGCGGCCATTTCGGCTTTCAAGTCACCTATTTTATCGCTTTGGGCAGCTATATCACCTTTAATCCCAGTATTTTGTGCGGCCAGGTCACCTATTTTGTTAGCCATATCGGCTTTCAAGTCATTATTTTGACTTTTAATGTCATTCATCTGTGTAGCCATATCGGCTTTCATATCAGTCATCTGCGTAGCCATATCGACTTTCAAGCTATTTATCAACTTTACTAATTCATCCATACTTCTAGTTAACGGCATTCAATTAATTAATCCCACTTCTGACACCAAATGTTGCGGATCACAAAAATGGATAGCCACTGAGCGTGAGTATTAAAAGCTATATTTCAAAACCAAATTCAATACAAGGTAAATTGTTACAAAGGAAATATGGATGAAGTATCTTATTAACAAATCAACTATTAACATGCACAAGTCATCAATCTTCCTGCGTAGAGCACACAACATCAGCTCCGTGTATTTTACTAAATACTACCTTTTACTTGATTTACCAGGTCACCCGACGATCTTCACTCGTAAACCAATTCTCGTCCTGTGCTAATAACTTTTCACACACTAGCCGAACAAAAAGACAGTCCGTGTAGACATTCGAAGTTAGCCATAAAAGTTCCCACTTTTATACTTCTGCGTATACACAACACATCAAGTTACTTCTTGATACTTAACGATAAAAGATCCCACTTTTATCCTTCCGCGTATACACAACACATCAAGTTACTTCTTGATACTTACGCGCACTGTCTCAGAACAGCTCACCGTCCATTTTCGAACTCTTCCGACCGTTACAACACAACGACCGTTACAATACAAAACGACCGTTAACGCTCCACTCTTCTTCTCCAAATTCTCCCAACGTTCTTATTCGTTGGCTGAAACTTTTTGCTTTCGGTTGCCAGATTCCTTCTGTCGTAACAATATTTTTTAAGTTTTGATCAACTTCTGTGCGCAAACCTTTGAAAAAAGTTCTGTTGTGACATATTCAAGATTCCTTAATTCTTTAAATATTCAAATTCAACGAATAGCGTTAAAAACAAGATTTTAAATAAATTTGTTTTTTTATTAAATTTATCTTCAGTCATGTTTTAACATTAAATTCGCATTTTAGAGATTATAAAGTTTGGAGGTTAGATTCCCATTGACATAGCACAGAAAATATGTAATATTTTGGTAGCCTAATGTATAATCTAAAAATTAAGAAAAGTATGTTAAATATATTTGTAATGATCCAAATCAATGAATCATTTCTGATCTCAAGGCTCCTTTTACGAAGAATTATTTCCGAACGCCAACTTTTGCAGATTATTATTTTCAACCCCCCCCCTCCTCCTTTTTTTGCCAATGATTATTTCCTAATGCCACCTTTTTGCCAATGATTATTTCCTAATGCCACCTTTTTGCCAATGATTATTTCCTAATGCCACCTTTTTGCCAATGATTATTTCCTAATGCCACCTTTTTGCCAATGATTATTTTCTAATGCCACCTTTTTGCCAATGATTATTTCCTAATGCCACCTTTTTGCCAATGATTATTTCTTAATGCCACCTTTTTGCCAATGATTATTTCCTAATGCCACCTTTTTGCCAATGATTATTTCCTAATGCCACCTTTTTGCCAATGATTATTTCCTAATGCCACCTTTTTGTCAATTATTATTTTCTAACGCCAACTTTTACAAATTATTATTTCATAACGCCAACGTTTACCAAGCATTATTTCCTAACGTCAAATTTTGCAAATTATTATTTTGTAATGTTTTTATTGCCAATGATTATTTCCTAATGCCACCTTTTTGCCAATGATTATTTCCTAACGCCACCTTTTTGCCAATTATTATTTCCTAACGCCAACTTTCACAAATTATTATTTCATAACGCCAACGTTTACCAAGCATTATTTCCTAACGTCAAATTTTGCAAATTATTATTTCCTATGTTTTTATTGCCAATTATTATTTCCTAACGCCACCTTTTTGCCAATTATTATTTCCTTACGCCACCCTTTTGCCAATTATTATTTTCAGCGCCAATTTATGAATCATTATTTCCTAACGCCAACTTTTACCAAGCATTATTTCGCAATGCCAACTTTTACAAATTATTATTTTCTAACACCCTTTGTGCAAATTATTATTTCCTAATGCCCTTTTTTCCAATTATCATTTCTTAACTCCAACTTTTACAAATTATTATTTTCTAACACCCTTTTGGCAAATTATTATTTTCTAATGCCCTTTTTTCCAATTATTATTTCTTAACTCCAACTTTTACAAATTATTATTTTCTAACACCCTTTTGGCAAATTATTATTTTCTAATGCTCTTTTTTCCAATTATTATTTCCTAACTCCAACTTTTACAAATTATTATTTCCTAACGCCAACTTTTACCAAGCATTATTTCGTAACGCCACCTTTAGCCAATTATTATTTCCTAATGCCAACTTTTACAAATTATTATTTCATAACGTCCGATTTTGCCAATTATTATTTCCTAACGCCCCCTTTCTTTACCAATTATTATTTCCTAACGCCAACTTTTCGAATTTTTATTTCCTAAAACTTTATCAAGTGTTATTACACTTGTTAAAAGATAGTATTGATAATAATACCAAGTATCATTCCCATTATTACAATTTCAACAGCAGATAATCTAAATAATCTTGCCTGCAATCCTTACATACCTTCACAATATTTTCTAAGAAATTTACTTCATAATTTTATTCCTAAAATAACTACAAACAAAACACACCTATGAACCACAAACCTACTATTATGATAATGCAATCAACCATCAGTAACCCTTTATAAAGGAAAAGATATTTTCCTTAAAGGGTTGTGGATTGTTTTATCTCTGAGCGGCACTTTTTTGCACACCATGGACTAAATGGCCAGGTCACATGGACCCCGAAGGCTCAGAGAAGGTTGGGGGAGGGGACCCACTGGAATAGCTGTTGGGAGACAGATGGTAGCCTCCCGTCAAGGCCATCAAGCGTGTTCTTTAACGTTGGGTTGTTTTACCTCTGAGCGGCACTTTTTTGCACACCATGGACTAAATGGCCAGGTCACATGGACCCCGAAGGCTCAGAGAAGGTTGGGGGAGGAAACCCACTGGAACAGCTGTTGGGATACAGATGGTAGCCTCCCGTCAAGGCCATCCAGCGTGTTCTTTAACGTTGGGTTGTTTTACCTCTGAGCGGCACTTTTTTGCACACCATGGGCTAAATGGCCAGGTCACATGGACCCCGAAAGGTCCACTCACAGAAGGTTGGGGGAGGGGACCAACTGGAACAGCTGTTGGGAGACAGATGGTAGCCTCCCGTCAAGGCCATCCAGCGCGTTCTTTAACGTGCACAGGGTATGGCTCTCCCGCACACGGGGCCAAGGCTTAACGTCCCGTCCGACGGACGGCGGCCTTTCCAAACCCATCGGTGTCCCCTACTGACCGTGGGCAGGGCGGGGAATTTTGCGGAGATAAATCTCAACGCTGACCCAGCTGGGATTCTAACCTGGGAACTACAGATTACGAGCCTGGCGCACTACCGACTGAGCCACCCCCGCCCCTTTTCCTTAAAGCAAAAACTATCAGAAAGCCTTCATCCAAAAATTCTTCTTGGACATTTGAACTGGATAACGACGTACATCACCGTTGTCGAAGAAACGGGGAGGACAGGTAACTAGGTTACCGTCGCTTAGCGAAATAAATCTTAGTTGTTTTCCTTGAGAATGTTTGCAGTCCAGGATCTTGCAAGCTATGGGAAAGGTTTCTACCAACTTAGTAGATTTGTAGCTGATGCAGCTTCTAAGAGAAAACCAAACTTAGTCCCCAACGCATTCCCAGCTAGCAGTTTCATCAAACATTCGTCAGCAGATGTTACCGTTGGATGCAGTGGAATTAAATGCGAACGTTTCCACGGTTTTATCGCGTGACAGGGAGGAAACAGATCTAATCCCATCTTGTTGCTGCTGGTTACAGCTGTTTTTTTCTTTCATGTTGTCCATTGTTTTTTTTTATTTTTGTACAGTCGCTCAAAAAAGTATCCGAACACTATGGTTGGTTACAGAATTCAGAAAAAATATCTGGCAACGTTTTTTTTAGAAATTAGTGATCTGGCAACCTTCGTGTCACGTGACACGAAGGTTGCCAGATCACTGATTTTTAAAAAAATTGTTGCCAGATATTTTTTCTGAATTCTGTTACCAACCATAGCGTTCGGATACTTTTTTGAACGACTGTACATTATTTTAGTTCGTTTTCTCTCAGCGGCAATTTTTTTGCTCACAATGGGTTAAATGACCAGGTACAAAGACCTCGAGGGCTCGGAGAAGGTTGGGGACCCACTGGATAGTTGTTAAGAGACATGCTAGACCTCTCATCAGGGACATCCAGCGTGTTATTTTAGGTACATAGGATATGGTTTACCGGGTTGGGTTGGGTTGTTTTACCTCTGAGCGGCACTTTTTTGCACACCATGGTTTAAATGGCCCGGTCACATTGACCCCGAAGGCTCAGAGAAGGTTGGGGGAGGGGACCCACTGGAACAGCTGTTGGGAGACAGATGGTAGCCTCCCGTCAAGGCCATCCAGCGTGTTCTTTAACGTGCATAGGGTATGGCTCTCCCGCACACGGGGCCACGGCTTAACGTCCCATCCGACGGACGGCGGACTTTCCAAGCCCATCGGTGTCTCCTACTGACCGTGGGCAGGGCGAGAAATTTTGCGGCTTAACCGGACACGGGACCACGGTTTAATATCCCATCCGACGGCCGACGGCCTTTGCAAGACCATCGGTGTACGCTACAGACCCAGGCCAAGACGGGGAGTTTGGTTGAAATAAATCTGAAAGCTGGCCCAGGTGGAGCTCGATCCTGCGAAATGCAGATTACGAACCTGGACCACCTCCGTCTTTCCTTTATATGACGGAAAAGTGTTTTTTTTTTCATGCCATCCATGTTGGTTTCACTGCATTAGGTATAACTTTACAGGAAAGTAAACATTCCATTTTGAACTCGATTTTAAAAATAAAAAAAAAAATAAATAAATTACCCTTCAATTAACTTCTTGCGATAGAAATATGACGGGAGCTTGTCCGTGTGATGAGCCATAGAGAAGATCACTGAGAATGGAGAGTCATCAACAGAAAAAATATCACACAATAAAAGAAACTCTCAGATCTATTTGATCAGTAGCCACCTGAGCGGAAAACGTTTCCAATTACTCGCCTGTGAGTCTATCGCAAACTCACATTCAACCTTTTAATTTGTTGAGGTATGGTCATTTTAGTCAGCATATGTGTCAAGAAAATGTCTGACTGTTAGCAAAGGTTATGACTACTTTGGTAACTGTTTCTCCACTTTGGCAAAATGTATCTCTCTTGGAAGGAGTATGGCATCCTTTTTGAGCGTCTGAATATTATTAAAAGAGTATGATTCTTTTTTGTGACAGTGTTCCTATCTTGGGAAAAGGTAAGTCCCTTTAGGAAAGTGTTTGACTGTCATAGTAAGAGTATGTTTCTTTTGGAAAAGGTATGTCCCTTTAGGTAAGCGTTTGACTATCATGGTAAGATCCTGTTTCTTTTGTAAAAGGTATGTCTCTTTAGGTAAGCGTTTGACTCTCATGGTAAGAGTATGTTTCTTTTGGAAAAGGTATGTCCCTTTAGGTAAGCGTTTGACTCTCATGGTAAGAGTATGTTTCTTTTGAAAAAGGTATGGCTCTTTTAGAATCGTTTCTCTTGGAAGGAGTATGACTCTTTTACTGAGCGTATGAATCTTTCCACAAGAGTATGGCGGTTTTCTAAGCTTATAACTGTCTGTGTAGTTTGTACGGCTTTCCTGATAAGATAAAAATACGTAGCTATAGGAAAGGAAAAGTATCACTCACTTGAGTTAGAGTTTTAGCTGTATATGTATTCATAACCCAAACCTTTCTTTGAAATGTGCAGGCCTCTGCTGGTAACAGTATGGATATTTACATAAACATTCAATAGTGAGCTATCTGATAAGAAATGTGATTTTTATAGCTGCGTGAAAAAAGCCTGTTTCTTCGTTAGGGCAATGCAACCCATTTAACCCTTTTCAGCTCCTACAGCAGATCTCAACGGTTTTTCGCAACATTACCTCTCAAGAGGAAGGAGAATCAAAGGAGAAGCATGCCACGAGACACGAGACCGTCACACGCAGCCATCTGACCCTTTAAACATCCAATGCCTGACCTCGTCCTATTGATTTCTTCCAGAAAGCCGCCCGACGACGGAGTTCCAGCAGACCTCCAAGCTTCCAACAGCACGCACAGCAGACATACAGACTTTCGCCCCTTCGTCCCCGCTTCGTCCCCGCTTCGTCTGTGACCCCCCCCTCCACTTTGCACACACCCCAGCTGTTGCGCACGAGCAACCTTAGCTGTCTGCCACCTGGTTGACTCGCGTCGTCATGGCAACCGGCACCTATCTTACCTCCCCCCTCCCATCAGCTCCGTTCGCCAGCAGCGCACGTTCGTTTGTTGGCCAGCCCAGGAGCAACGTACTATTATTGTGGAAGTGTCAGAGGCTGTGGATGAAACAGGCGGATGAAATGGCAATTAGGAATTTCGAGCTTGATGAAAAGCAGCGTCAGTCTTAAGATCGGATTATTGAAAAGTTTCCGGAATATTCCTTAGACAAGTGTTTTCCAACCCTTTTGAGTACAAGGTGTACTTTTGAGAATCCAAAATTGTTGCGTAACATCAGGAAAGGACAGGAATAGCTGTGTTTTTTATGGGGTAACCCAGAAATGTGGGAGGCTCTGGATGAAACAGGCGGATGAAATGGCAATTAGGAAATTTAGGCTTGATTAGAGGAGGCGTTAGTCTTAAGATCAGAAATTCAGTTTATTCAGAAGGTTTTGGAAAATTCCTTAGACATGTGTTTTATAACCATTTTGAGTACAAGGTGTACTTTTGACAATCCAAAATTGTTGCGGAACATCAGGAAAGGACAGGAATAGCTGTGTTTTTTATGGGGTAACCCAGAAATGTGGGAGGCTCTGGATGAAACAGGCGGATGAAATGGCAATTAGGAAATTTAGGCTTGATTAGAGGAGGCGTTAGTCTTAAGATCAGAAATTCAGTTTATTCAGAAGGTTTTGGAAAATTCCTTAGACATGTGTTTTATAACCATTTTGAGTACAAGGTGTACTTTTGAGAATCCAAAATTGTTGCGGAACATCAGGAAAAGACAGGAATAGCTGTGTTTTTTATGGGGTAACCTAGAAAGGTGGGAGGCTCTGGATGAAACAGGCGGATGAAATGGCAATTAGGAAATTTAGGCTTGATTAGAGGAGGCGTTAGTCTTAAGATCAGAAATTCAGTTTATTCAGAAGGTTTTGGAAAATTCCTTAGACATGTGTTTTATACCATTTTAAGTACAACGTACACTTTTGAGAATCCAAAATTGTTGTGGAACATCAGGAAAGGACAGGAATAGCTGTGTTTTTTATGGGGTAACCCAGAAATGTGGGAGGCTCTGGATGAAACAGGCGGATGAAATGGCAATTAGGAAATTTAGGCTTGATTAGAGGAGGCGTTAGTCTTAAGATCAGAAATTCAATTTATTCAGAAGGTTTTGGAAAATTCCTTAGACATGTGTTTTATACCATTTTAAGTACAACGTACACTTTTGAGAATCCAAAATTGTTGTGGAACATCAGGAAAGGACAGGAATAGCTGTGTTTTTTATGGGGTAACCCAGAAATGTGGGAGGCTCTGGATGAAACAGGCGGATGAAATGGCAATTAGGAAATTTAGGCTTGATTAGAGGAGGCGTTAGTCTTAAGATCAGAAATTCAATTTATTCAGAAGGTTTTGGAAAATTCCTTAGACATGTGTTTTATACCATTTTAAGTACAACGTACACTTTTGAGAATCCAAAATTGTTGCGGAACATCAGGAAAGGACAGGAATAGCTGTGTTTTTTATGGGGTAACCCAGAAATGTGGGAGGCTCTGGATGAAACAGGCGGATGAAATGGCAATTAGGAAATTTAGGCTTGATTAGAGGAGGCGTTAGTCTTAAGATCAGAAATTCAGTTTATTCAGAAGGTTTTGGAAAATTCCTTAGACATGTGTTTTATAACCATTTTAAGTACAACGTACACTTTTGAGAATCCAAAATTGTTGCGGAACATCAGGAAAGGACAGGAATAGCTGTGTTTTTTATGGGGTAACCCAGAAATGTGGGAGGCTCTGGATGAAACAGGCGGATGAAATGGCAATTAGGAAATTTAGGCTTGATTAGAGGAGGCGTTAGTCTTAAGATCAGAAATTCAGTTTATTCAGAAGGTTTCGGAAAATTCCTTAGACATGTGTTTTATACCATTTTAAGTACAACGTACACTTTCGAGAATCCAAAATTGTTGCGGAACATCAGGAAAGGACAGGAATAGCTGTGTTTTTTATGGGGTAACCCAGAAATGTGGGAGGCTCTGGATGAAACAGGCGGATGAAATGGCAATTAGGAAATTTAGGCTTGATTAGAGGAGGCGTTAGTCTTAAGATCAGAAATTCAATTTATTCAGAAGGTTTTGGAAAATTCCTTAGACATGTGTTTTATACCATTTTAAGTACAACGTACACTTTTGAGAATCCAAAATTGTTGCGGAACATCAGGAAAGGACAGGAATAGCTGTGTTTTTATGGGATAACCCAGAAATGTGGGAGGCTCTGGATGAAACAGGCGGATGAAATGGCAATTAGGAAATTTAGGCTTGATTAGAGGAGGCGTTAGTCTTAAGATCAGAAATTCAGTTTATTCAGAAGGTTTTGGAAAATTCCTTAGACATGTGTTTTATACCATTTTAAGTACAACGTACACTTTCGAGAATCCAAAATTGTTGCGGAACATCAGGAAAGGACAGGAATAGCTGTGTTTTTTATGGGGTAACCCAGAAATGTGGGAGGCTCTGGATGAAACAGGCGGATGAAATGGCTATTAGGAAATTTAGGCTTGATTAGAGGAGGCGTTAGTCTTAAGATCAGAAATTCAGTTTATTCAGAAGGTTTTGGAAAATTCCTTAGACATGTGTTTTATAACCATTTTAAGTACAACGTACACTTTTGAGAATCCAAAATTGTTGCGGAACATCAGGAAAGGACAGGAATAGCTGTGTTTTTTATGGGGTAACCCAGAAATGTGGGAGGCTCTGGATGAAACAGGCGGATGAAATGGCAATTAGGAAATTTAGGCTTGATTAGAGGAGGCGTTAGTCTTAAGATCAGAAATTCAGTTTATTCAGAAGGTTTCGGAAAATTCCTTAGACATGTGTTTTATACCATTTTAAGTACAACGTACACTTTCGAGAATCCAAAATTGTTGCGGAACATCAGGAAAGGACAGGAATAGCTGTGTTTTTTATGGGGTAACCCAGAAATGTGGGAGGCTCTGGATGAAACAGGCGGATGAAATGGCAATTAGGAAATTTAGGCTTGATTAGAGGAGGCGTTAGTCTTAAGATCAGAAATTCAATTTATTCAGAAGGTTTTGGAAAATTCCTTAGACATGTGTTTTATACCATTTTAAGTACAACGTACACTTTTGAGAATCCAAAATTGTTGCGGAACATCAGGAAAGGACAGGAATAGCTGTGTTTTTTATGGGATAACCCAGAAATGTGGGAGGCTCTGGATGAAACAGGCGGATGAAATGGCAATTAGGAAATTTAGGCTTGATTAGAGGAGGCGTTAGTCTTAAGATCAGAAATTCAATTTATTCAGAAGGTTTTGGAAAATTCCTTAGACATGTGTTTTATACCATTTTAAGTACAACGTACACTTTTGAGAATCCAAAATTGTTGCGGAACATCAGGAAAGGACAGGAATAGCTGTGTTTTTTATGGGATAACCCAGAAATGTGGGAGGCTCTGGATGAAACAGGCGGATGAAATGGCAATTAGGAAATTTAGGCTTGATTAGAGGAGGCGTTAGTCTTAAGATCAGAAATTCAGTTTATTCAGAAGGTTTTGGAAAATTCCTTAGACATGTGTTTTATAACCATTTTAAGTACAAGGTGTACTTTTGAGAATCCAAAATTGTTTCGGAACATCAGGAAAGGACAGGAATAGCTGTGTTTTTTATGGGGTAACCTAGAAAGGTGGGAGGCTCTGGATGAAACAGGCGGATGAAATGGCAATTAGGAAATTTAGGCTTGATTAGAGGAGGCGTTAGTCTTAAGATCAGAAATTCAATTTATTCAGAAGGTTTTGGAAAATTCCTTAGACATGTGTTTTATACCATTTTAAGTACAACGTACACTTTTGAGAATCCAAAATTGTTGCGGAACATCAGGAAAGGACAGGAATAGCTGTGTTTTTTATGGGGTAACCCAGAAATGTGGGAGGCTCTGGATGAAACAGGCGGATGAAATGGCAATTAGGAAATTTAGGCTTGATTAGAGGAGGCGTTAGTCTTAAGATCAGAAATTCAATTTATTCAGAAGGTTTTGGAAAATTCCTTAGACATGTGTTTTATACCATTTTAAGTACAACGTACACTTTCGAGAATCCAAAATTGTTGCGGAACATCAGGAAAGGACAGGAATAGCTGTGTTTTTTATGGGGTAACCTAGAAAGGTGGGAGGCTCTGGATGAAACAGGCGGATGAAATGGCAATTAGGAAATTTAGGCTTGATTAGAGGAGGCGTTAGTCTTAAGATCAGAAATTCAATTTATTCAGAAGGTTTTGGAAAATTCCTTAGACATGTGTTTTATACCATTTTAAGTACAACGTACACTTTTGAGAATCCAAAATTGTTGCGGAACATCAGGAAAGGAGAGGAATAGCTGTGTTTTTTATGGGGTAACCCAGAAATGTGGGAGGCTCTGGATGAAACAGGCGGATGAAATGGCAATTAGGAAATTTAGGCTTGATTAGAGGAGGCATTAGTCTTAAGATCAGAAATTCAGTTTATTCAGAAGGTTTTGGAAAATTCCTTAGACATGTGTTTTATAACCATTTTAAGTACAAGGTGTACTTTTGAGAATCCAAAATTGTTGCGGAACATCAGGAAAGGACAGGAATAGCTGTGTTTTTTATGGGGTAACCTAGAAAGGTGGGAGGCTCTGGATGAAACAGGCGGATGAAATGGCAATTAGGAAATTTAGGCTTGATTAGAGGAGGCGTTAGTCTTAAGATCAGAAATTCAATTTATTCAGAAGGTTTTGGAAAATTCCTTAGACATGTGTTTTATACCATTTTAAGTACAACGTACACTTTTGAGAATCCAAAATTGTTGCGGAACATCAGGAAAGGACAGGAATAGCTGTGTTTTTTATGGGGTAACCCAGAAATGTGGGAGGCTCTGGATGAAACAGGCGGATGAAATGGCAATTAGGAAATTTAGGCTTGATTAGAGGAGGCGTTAGTCTTAAGATCAGAAATTCAGTTTATTCAGAAGGTTTTGGAAAATTCCTTAGACATGTGTTTTATAACCATTTTGAGTACAAGGTGTACTTTTGAGAATCCAAAATTGTTGCGTAACATCAGGAAAGGACAGGAATAGCTGTGTTTTTTATGGGGTAACCTAGAAATGTGGGAGGCTCTGGATGAAACAGGCGGATGAAATGGCAATTAGGAAATTTAGGCTTGATTAGAGGAGGCGTTAGTCTTAAGATCAGAAATTCAGTTTATTCAGAAGGTTTTGGAAAATTCCTTAGACATGTGTTTTATAACCATTTTGAGTACAAGGTGTACTTTTGAGAATCCAAAATTGTTGCGGAACATCAGGAAAGGACAGGAATAGCTGTGTTTTTTATGGGGTAACCTACAAATATGGGAGGCTGTGGATGAAACAGACGGATGAAATGGCAATTAGGAATTTCGAGCTTGATGAGAGGAGGCGTTAGTCCTAAGATCAGATTATTCAGAAGGTTTTGGAACATTCCATAGACATGTGTTTTCGAACCCTTTTGAGTACAAGGTGTACTTTTGAGAATTCAAAATTCTTGCGGAACATCAAGAAAGGATAGGAATAGCTGTGCTTTTTATGGGGTAACCTAGAAATGTGGGAGGCTCTGGATGACACAGGAGGATTGAATTGAATAAGTTTATTTCACCCAAACATAGATATATTGGTACATAAAACACAGACAAATTCACAGGCGAAAAAGGGGAACATAATAAGCCGTAGCTTTTGAATAAATGTTCCCTGAAATACACTTAAATTTAAAACATTACAGGTGACCTTAATTTATACATTTTTTTGAGCACGTGAATTTTTGTGGTCTGACTCTATCATTGACTTGATAATAAGTACAATTTACATTTATATTTAAAAGTTCTATCTCGTCATTCGGAATCAAGGAAAATCAAGTACAATAGAAATATTTAATATAAATTTTTAATTTTTAGAATGCTGGGGTTTGGCCGATCCAGCGCTTTTAAGCCGTGCCGCCTCGTCTGCGCCCCCTACCGGCACCGGGCTGCGTACCATCCCCTCACGTTTGGGTCATGAATTCAGGGACACCCTGTATATTAAATTTAGTTTTATAGTATTTTTGTTTAGCTTCTCTTATTAAACCAGTGACATAATTTCTGCAAATTCTTTGATTTTCTTTCTCCATTTCATCACTGGAATTCTTATAAATATGAGCAAGTCTGTTTCTTTTTCTAATCTGATTTTTTTATATAATTATTTATCCAAGAAGCATAACCACGGTGTTTTGATCTGTTCTTTCGAATTCTAGGAAAGCATGCATTATATATATATATATCCATAAAGGGTGTAAGAAAGTGATCATATGCCTGGTTCACATAATAATCTGTAGTAAATCCTGCCAATTAATATTGCTTATATTTCGCTGAAAACGTAAAACACACTTATGTGTCATTTTCCTGTACAGTCGCTCAAAAAATTATCCGAACACTATGGTGGATTACAGAATTCAGAAAAAATATCTGGCAACGATTTTTTTAGAAATTGGTGATCTGGCAACCTTCGTGTCACGTGACAACGAAGGTTGCCAGATCAATAATTTCTAAAAAAATCGTTGCCAGATATTTTTTCTGAATTCTGTAATCCACCGTGGTGTTCGGATACTTTTTTGAGCGACTGTACGTTATATCATCTCCTAAACTTTTCCTTGAATCTTCATTAAAGTATATTACGGGGTAGTGGTCAGTTAAATCAGATTGTAATATTTTGTTTTTACAAGACATATTAGTAATTGCATAATCAAGCAGTGTGCCATTCACATTTGTTAACCTAGGTGGTTTATCATTAGGTGTATTCATGTAAAAATACGAATTAATTAAATCTCTAAAATCCAAAACATTCTGATCTGTACGATTTAGTAGATCTAAATTGTAATATCCTACAATTATGAAACTCGAATTCATTTTCTGTAATTTATCAAAATTTGTTTCTATAACTCGTAAAAAATGTATTCAAAATTACCATCTGTTGGTCGGTATATAATTCCTATCACCATTGTATCAGTTTTAATACAGATCATTTCAATACTATTGTGAAGTATCATTAGGGTTGGGTTGTTGTTGTTTTACGTCTGAGCGGCACTTTTTTGCACACCATGGGCTAAATGGCCAGGTCACATGGACCCCGAAGGCTCAGAGAAGGTTGGGGGAGGGGACCCACTGGAACAGCTGTTGGAAGACAGATGGTAGCCTCCCGTCAAGGCCATCCAGCGTGTTCTTTAACGTTGGGTTGTTTTACCTCTGAGCGGCACTTTTTTGCACACCATGGGCTGAATGGCCGGGTCACATGGACCCCGAAAGGTCCACTCACAGAAGGTTGGGGGAGGGGACCCACTGGAACAGCTGTTGGGAGACAGATGGTAGCCTCACGTCAAGGCCATCCAGGGTGTTCTTTAACGTTGGGTTGTTTTACCTCTCAGCGGCACTTTTTTCCACACCATGGGCTAAATGGCCAGGTCACATGAACCCCGAAAGGTCCACTCACAGAAGGTTGGGGGAGGGGACCCACTGGAACAGCTGTTGGGAGACAGATGGTAGCCTCCCGTCAAGGCCATCCAGCGTGTTCTTTAAGGTGCACAGGGTATGTCTCTCCCGCACACGGGACCACGGTTTAACGTCCCATCCGACGGACCGTGGCCTTTCCAAGCCCATCGGTGTCCCCTACTGACCGTGGGCAGGGCGGGGAATTTTGCGGCGATAAATCTCAACGTTGACCCAGCTGGGACTCGAACCTACGCTTATAAGTTTTCACTGGAAAGCGCCCTCTAGCGCTTTACCGCTTGAGTTCCGACCATGCATTGTGTGACGAAAAGTGCTTGTTTAGGTGTGTTCTATCACCCCTTAAAATTTGGTCCAAGAGTTTTTGAATCACAACGTATATTCATCATTCTCCATGTTGGCAAGTAAACTAGTCTTCACCAATTTACTTATTTATTTTTAAATCTTATCCAAGTCTGATTCATTATTAATCTGGATACAGTGGTCGCCTTAATTTTTTCTCATAAATATTCGTTCCTTTCTTGTCCAGATGAACCTATACCCTTTCTTTATCAAATTTCGGTGGGGCGGGGGTGGCTCAGTCGGTAGCGCGCCAGGCTCGTAATCTGTAGTTCCCAGGTTCGAGTCTCAGCTGGGTCAGCGTTGAGATTTTTCTCCGCAAAATTCCCTGCCCTGCCCACGGTCAGTAGGGGTCACCGATGGGCTTGGAAAGGCCGCCGTCCGTCGGATAGGACGTTAAGCCGTGGCCCCGTGTGCGGGAGAGCCATACGCTGTGCACGTTAAAGAACACGCTGGATGGCCTTGACGAGAGGCTACCATCTGTCTCCCAACAGCTGTTCCAGTGGGTCCCCTCCCCCAACCTTCTCTGAGTGGACCTTTCGGGGTCCATGTGACCTGGCCATTTAGCCCATGATGTGCAAAAAAAGTACCGCTCAGAGGTAAAACAACCCAACGTTAAAGAACACGCTGGATGGCCTTGACGGGAGGATCCCATCTGTTTCCCAACAGCTGTCCCTTTGGGATCCCCTCCCCCAACCTTCTTTGAGCCTTTGGGGTCCATGTGACCTGGCCATTTAGCCCATGGTGTGCAAAAAAAGTGCCGCTCAGAGGTAAAACAACCAATCCAACCTATAAAATTGTGTAAGCTGTTCATTGACGTATGTATCATACTTTTCATTAACTATGGCAACTTTATAGTATTTAGTTTTTTCTAAATTTCATTTTGTCTAACAGATCATTTCTAATTCTTTGACGACTGAAATTTAGAACTTTTAGGCCAGGTTTCTTATTCTGTCTGTCTTTATTATTACCCACTCTATAGTTAGAGCTGATATCATCAGGGCAAATTTTGACTTCTAAAGCTGCAGCAATTCTATTTACCACCATAGAAGTAGCTTCCATTTGCAATTCTGGGACTCCCATGATCTCAACACTTCTTTTACAATTAAATTGTTCAAGATCATTAATTCTATTTGTTAGATTCTGAACTTTTAAATCCATTTCCCTATTTTTGGTTTTCAGGATTTCATTTTCTTTTTTACAATCAGACAGCTCTTTCAATATCCCATCGATTTTCGTAACGATGCCATCATATCTTTTGCAAAAAAAATCTGCAATTTGTTCAATATCCTTTATTAATGTTGTGTCTTTTTTTTATATCGGCTATACTATACATAATTAAGTCAATATTCCTTATTACTTCAGGATTATCGGTCTTTTGTTCTATCTCCGCAGACATACTCTTATTAGACTTAACGTATTCTTTGCCAGTCCAAAGATTTTCGATTTTTAGAGTTATCTTTTACAGTTTTTATGCGTTGTTTTGGGACGTTTTACACCTGAGCGGCACTTTTTTGCAAACCATGGGCTAAATGGTCAGGTCACATGGACCCCGAAGGCTCAGAGAAGGTTGGGAGAGGGGACCCACTGGAACAGCTGTTGGGAGACAGATGGTAGCCTCCCGTCAAGGCCATCCAGCGTGTTCTTTAACGTTGGGTTGTTTTTGCCTCTGAACGGCACTTTTTTTTGCACACCATGGACTAAATGGCCAGGTCGCAAGGACCCCGAAGGCTCAGAGAAGATTGGGAGAGGGGACCCACTGGAATAGCTGTTGGGAGACAGATGGTAGCCTCCCGTCAAGGCCATCCAGCGTGTTCTTTACCGTTGGGTTGTTTTTTCCTCTGAACGGCACTTTTTTTTGCACACCATGGACTAAATCGCCAGGTCACAAGGACCACGAAGGCTCAGAGAAGGTTGGGAGAGGGGACCCACTGGAACAGCTGTTGGGAGACAGATGGTAGCCTCCCGTCAAGGCCATCCAGCGTGTTCTTTAACGTTGGGTTGTTTTACCTCTGAACGGCACTTTTTTTGCACACCATGGGGTAAATGGCCAGGTCACAAGGACCCCAAAAGCTCAGAGAAGGTTGGGGAAGGGGACCTACTGGAACAGCTGTTGGGAGACAGATGGTAGCCTGTCGTTAAGGCCATTCAGCGTGTTCTTTAACGTGCATAGGGTATGGCTCTCCAGCACACGGGGGCACGGCTTACCGTCCCATCCAACGGACTGCGGCCTTTCCAAGCCCATCGGTGTCCCCTACTGACCGTGGGCAGGACGGGGAGTTTTGCGGAGATAAATCTCAACGCTGACCCAGCTGGGACTCGAACCTGGGAACTACAGATTGCGAGTCTGGCGCGCTACCGACTGAGCCACCCCCGCCCCTCAGTTTGTATGCATTTAATACATTTCCGTTTATTGACCCTTTCGGAAGACATCTTTGGAATATGCCAGTACAAGTGCAATGAAATTTATTGGCACAATCACCAGTACATTTTATTTCATCAATAAGCACCACCCGATCATCGCACTTTCCCCAAGTGACAGCCATTCCGCACTTCCGAGGGGCGGGGTTGGCTCAGTCGGTAGCGCGCCAGACTCGTAATGTGTAGTTCCCAGGTTCGAGTCCCAGCTGGGTCAGCGTTGAGATTTTTCTCCGCAAAACTCCCCGCCCTGCCCACGGTCAGTAGGGGACACCGATGGGCTTGTAAAAGGCCGCCGTCCGTTGGATGGGACGTTAAGCCGTGACCCCGTGTGCGGGAGAGACATACCCTGTGCACGTTAAAGAACACGCTGGATGGCTTTGACGGGGGGCTACCATCTGTCTCCCAACAGCTGTTCCAGTGGGTCCCCTCCCCCAACCTTCTCTGAGCCTTCGGGGTCCATGTGACCTGGCCATTTAGCCCATGGTGTGCAAAAAAGTGCCGCTCAGAGGTAAAACAACCCAACCCAACCCCCACTTCCGAATCTAGCACGAGAATCTATTGTACACTTCCGGGAGGAACACTCCAAATTGCAGCGGGTGTCAAATGATTTCTAGGATTGGGGTGAGGTCGCAGTCGAAATAATGGTGGAGAGTCTCAGGTTCAAGGTCGTGTGCAGTGCTAAGCGTGGGTGATGTTGGATGCTGACTGCACAAAGGAAAACTAAATATCAAAAGTAACCGATCCAGCTGTAGATATACGCCTTTAATTGATATAAAAAAACTTACCAACTGGTAGTGCAGATGTTCATTAATCTCTGTAGAAAATTCAAAGTCTGCACTCGAAATATATATCCAAAAATAAGGCAAAAACTCAGGAGCTCAAAAGTCTTCGTGTCTACTGATTGGTTGCCACGACACCACTACATGGCAATTAGGACTTCACTCGAAATATATATTCAAAAATAAGGCAAAAACTCAGGAGCTCAAAAGTCTTCGTGTCTACTGATTGGTTGCCACGACACCACTACATGGCAATTAGGACTTCACTCGAAATATATATTCAAAAATAAGGCAAAAACTCAGGAGCTCAAAAGTCTTCGTGTCTACTGATTGGTTGCCACGACACCACTACATGGCAATTAGGACTTCACTCGAAATATATATCCAAAAATAAGGCAAAAACTCAGGAGCTCAAAAGTCTTCGTGTCTACTGATTGGTTGCCACGACACCACTACATGGCAATTAGGACTTCACTCGAAATATATATTCAAAAATAAGGCAAAAACTCAGGAGCTCAAAAGTCTTCGTGTCTACTGATTGGTTGCCACGACACCACTACATGGCAATTAGGACTTCACTCGAAATATATATCCAAAAATAAGGCAAAAACTCAGGAGCTCAAAAGTCTTCGTGTCTACTGATTGGTTGCCACGACACCACTACATGGCAATTAGGACTTCACTCGAAATATATATCCAAAAATAAGGCAAAAACTCAGGAGCTCAAAAGTCTTCGTGTCTACTGATTGGTTGCCACGACACCACTACATGGCAATTAGGACTTCACTCGAAATATATATTCAAAAATAAGGCAAAAACTCAGGAGCTCAAAAGTCTTCGTGTCTACTGATTGGTTGCCACGACACCACTACATGGCAATTAGGACTTCACTCGAAATATATATTCAAAAATAAGGCAAAAACTCAGGAGCTCAAAAGTCTTCGTGTCTACTGATTGGTTGCCACGACACCACTACATGGCAATTAGGACTTCACTCGAAATATATATCCAAAAATAAGGCAAAAACTCAGGAGCTCAAAAGTCTTCGTGTCTACTGATTGGTTGCCACGACACCACTACATGGCAATTAGGACTTCACTCGAAATATATATCCAAAAATAAGGCAAAAACTCAGGAGCTCAAAAGTCTTCGTGTCTACTGATTGGTTGCCACGACACCACTACATGGCAATTAGGACTTCACTCGAAATATATATTCAAAAATAAGGCAAAAACTCAGGAGCTCAAAAGTCTTCGTGTCTACTGATTGGTTGCCACGACACCACTACATGGCAATTAGGACTTCACTCGAAATATATATTCAAAAATAAGGCAAAAACTCAGGAGCTCAAAAGTCTTCGTGTCTACTGATTGGTTGCCACGACACCACTACATGGCAATTAGGACTTCACTCGAAATATATATCCAAAAATAAGGCAAAAACTCAGGAGCTCAAAAGTCTTCGTGTCTACTGATTGGTTGCCACGACACCACTACATGGCAATTAGGACTTCACTCGAAATATATATTCAAAAATAAGGCAAAAACTCAGGAGCTCAAAAGTCTTCGTGTCTACTGATTGGTTGCCACGACACCACTACATGGCAATTAGGACTTCACTCGAAATATATATTCAAAAATAAGGCAAAAACTCAGGAGCTCAAAAGTCTTCGTGTCTACTGATTGGTTGCCACGACACCACTACATGGCAATTAGGACTTCACTCGAAATATATATCCAAAAATAAGGCAAAAACTCAGGAGCTCAAAAGTCTTCGTGTCTACTGATTGGTTGCCACGACACCACTACATGGCAATTAGGACTTCACTCGAAATATATATCCAAAAATAAGGCAAAAACTCAGGAGCTCAAAAGTCTTCGTGTCTACTGATTGGTTGCCACGACACCACTACATGGCAATTAGGACTTCACTCGAAATATATATCCAAAAATAAGGCAAAAACTCAGGAGCTCAAAAGTCTTCGTGTCTACTGATTGGTTGCCACGACACCACTACATGGCAATTAGGACTTCACTCGAAATATATATCCAAAAATAAGGCAAAAACTCAGGAGCTCAAAAGTCTTCGTGTCTACTGATTGGTTGCCACGACACCACTACATGGCAATTAGGACTTCACTCGAAATATATATCCAAAAATAAGGCAAAAACTCAGGAGCTCAAAAGTCTTCGTGTCTACTGATTGGTTGCCACGACACCACTACATGGCAATTAGGACTTCACTCGAAATATATATTCAAAAATAAGGCAAAAACTCAGGAGCTCAAAAGTCTTCGTGTCTACTGATTGGTTGCCACGACACCACTACATGGCAATTAGGACTTCACTCGAAATATATATCCAAAAATAAGGCAAAAACTCAGGAGCTCAAAAGTCTTCGTGTCTACTGATTGGTTGCCACGACACCACTACATGACAATTAGGACTTCACTCGAAATATATATCCAAAAATAAGGCAAAAACTCAGGAGCTCAAAAGTCTTCGTGTCTACTGATTGGTTGCCACGACACCACTACATGGCAATTAGGACTTCACTCGAAATATATATCCAAAAATAAGGCAAAAACTCAGGAGCTCAAAAGTCTTCGTGTCTACTGATTGGTTGCCACGACACCACTACATGGCAATTAGGACTTCACTCGAAATATATATCCAAAAATAAGGCAAAAACTCAGGAGCTCAAAAGTCTTCGTGTCTACTGATTGGTTGCCACGACACCACTACATGGCAATTAGGACTTCACTCGAAATATATATTCAAAAATAAGGCAAAAACTCAGGAGCTCAAAAGTCTTCGTGTCTACTGATTGGTTGCCACGACACCACTACATGGCAATTAGGACTTCACTCGAAATATATATTCAAAAATAAGGCAAAAACTCGGAAGCTCAAAAGTCTTCGTGTCTACTGATTGGTTGCCACGACACCACTACATGGCAATTAGGACTTCACTCGAAATATATATCCAAAAATAAGGCAAAAACTCAGGAGCTCAAAAGTCTTCGTGTCTACTGATTGGTTGCCACGACACCACTACATGGCAATTAGGACTTCACTCGAAATATATATCCAAAAATAAGGCAAAAACTCAGGAGCTCAAAAGTCTTCGTGTCTACTGATTGGTTGCCACGACACCACTACATGGCAATTAGGACTTCACTCGAAATATATATCCAAAAATAAGGCAAAAACTCAGGAGCTCAAAAGTCTTCGTGTCTACTGATTGGTTGCCACGACACCACTACATGGCAATTAGGACTTCACTCGAAATATATATTCAAAAATAAGGCAAAAACTCAGGAGCTCAAAAGTCTTCGTGTCTACTGATTGGTTGCCACGACACCACTACATGGCAATTAGGACTTCACTCGAAATATATATCCAAAAATAAGGCAAAAACTCAGGAGCTCAAAAGTCTTCGTGTCTACTGATTGGTTGCCACGACACCACTACATGGCAATTAGGACTTCACTCGAAATATATATCCAAAAATAAGGCAAAAACTCAGGAGCTCAAAAGTCTTCGTGTCTACTGATTGGTTGCCACGACACCACTACATGGCAATTAGGACTTCACTCGAAATATATATTCAAAAATAAGGCAAAAACTCAGGAGCTCAAAAGTCTTCGTGTCTACTGATTGGTTGCCACGACACCACTACATGGCAATTAGGACTTCACTCGAAATATATATCCAAAAATAAGGCAAAAACTCAGGAGCTCAAAAGTCTTCGTGTCTACTGATTGGTTGCCACGACACCACTACATGGCAATTAGGACTTTTGGAGCTTGATTAGAGGAGGCGTTAGTCTTAATATCAGATTATTCAGGTTTTGGAATATTCCCTGGACCTGAGCTTTCCAACCCTTTTGAGTACAAGGTGTACTTCTGAGAATCGAAAATTGTTGTGGAACATCAGGAAAGGACAGGCATAGCTGTGCTTTGTATGGGGTAACCTAGAAATGTGGAAGCTGTGGATGAAACAGACGGAAGAAATGGCAATCAGGATTTGAAAAAAAGTGATGTCTGGTTTTCTTTTTTTAATTTATTCTTTTTTTGTTCTTAATTTTATGTCATGATAGTGATGTAAGTAGTAGTATAAATGAGAGTTCTGGCACAGTAAAAGGGGCTCGAGAATTCTATGAAAATCTATGGGTTGCTGGTTGCTTAAATTATTTTTTTCACATGAAACACCCGTTTTTTTTTCGATTTTCACACATATTTTCTGAAAAAAACCCACAAGAAATACTTATTTACATGGCTTTTACCACCGAATAATCCAGTAACTGTACGATAACTCAACCAAACACATCATTTTTTCTCTCATACACACCTCACTTCAATCTAACCAATTTAAAGGGGCGGGAGTGGCTCAGTCGGTAGCGCGCCAGGCTCGTAATCTGTAGTTCCCAGGTTCGAGTCCCAGCTGGGTCAGCGTTGAGATTTATCTCCGCAAAATTCCCTGCCCTGCCCACGGTCAGTAGGGGACACCGATGGGCTTGGAAAGGCCGCCGTCCGTCGGATGGGACGTTAAGCCGTGGCCCCGTGTGCAGGAGAGCCATACCCTGTGCACGTTAAAGAACACGCTGGATGGCCTTGACGGGAGGCTACCATCTGTCTCCCAACAGCTGTTCCAGTGGGTCCCCTCCCCCAACCTTCTCTGAGCCTTCGGGGTCCATGTGACCTGGCCATTTAGCCCATGGTGTGCAAAAAAGTGCCGCTCAGAGGTAAAACAACCCAACAACAACACAACTAACCAATTTAAAACTAATTCATAAATTAGCTTAAACCTCATCTTACCCCCCAAAAAAACTTAAATTAGTTTTTCACATGCTAAAATTCACCCCCGTTTTTTCTAATTTTCACATATTTTCACAAAAAACCACAAGAAACATACTTTTTCCCTCATTCCCCATAACTTTTCCCATGGATTTTCATAGAATTCTCGAGCCCCTTTTACTGTGCCAGAGTTGGATTGGGTTGTTTTACCTCTGAGCGGCACTTTTTTGCACACCATGGGCTAAATGGCCAGGTCACATGGACTCCGAAGGCTCAGAGAAGGTTGGGGGAGGGGACCCACTGCAACAGCTGTTGGGTTGGGTTGTTTCACCTCTGAGCGGCACTTTTTTTGCACACCATGGGCTAAATGGCCAGGTCACATGGACCCTGAAAGCTCAGAGAAGGTTGGGAAAGGGGACCCACTGGAACAGCTGTTGGGAGACAGATGGTAGCCTCCCGTCAAGGCGATCCAGCGTGTCCCATTCCCCATAACTTTTCCCATGGATTTTCATAGAATTCTCGAGCCCCTTTTACTGTGCCAGAGTTGGATTGGGTTGTTTTACCTCTGAGCGGCACTTTTTGCACACCATGGGCTAAATGGCCAGGTCACATGGACCCCGAAGGCTCAGAGAAGGTTGGGGGAGGGGACCTACTGCAACAGCTGTTGGGTTGGGTTGTTTCACCTCTGAGCGGCACTTTTTTTGCACACCATGGGCTAAATGGCCAGGTCACATGGACCCCGAAGGCTCAGAGAAGGTTGGGAAAGGGGACCCACTGGAACAGCTGTTGGGAGACAGATGGTAGCCTCCCGTCAAGGCGATCCAGCGTGTTCTTTAACGTGCACAAAGTATGGCTCTCCCGCACACGGGGCCACGGCTTAATGTCCCATCCGACGGTCGGCGGCCTTTCCAAGCCCATCGGTGTCCCCTACTGACCGTGGGCAGGGCGGGGAATATTTGCGGAGATAAACTGTGCCAGAACTCTCATTTATGCTACTACTGATGTAATCTAGATAATATCTTTAAAAACAATATACATTCCCGCTAAGTTTCGACAAAGGAGGATTTTTTGAATTAAAAAAATTGTCGCGGGACATCAGGGAAGAAATTGAACAGCTTTTTTTATGAAGTATAGTAGAAATGTGAGAGGCTGTAGCTGAAAGAGGGGGACGAAATGGGAAATAGGAGTTTGGAGATTGTTTCATCTTTCTGCGCGACGTTTAGCAGAGCACGTCTAAGGCAGATCTAAGAACGGGTGTAAAAACCGCGACCCTCTGGTTTCAAAGAGGATAACGGTGGATATTAATTAAGTGGACTAATCGATCGTCCCCTACGAAGTGCGTTGGAAGAGATTTACATCTCTTTCTCATCTCTTTCTCTCGGCGCACGATCCTACGACATACATTCGGAATCGATATCTATGGGAAGTGAATCAGTCGGCTGTTATATTCGAAATCGATATCTATAGGGAAGTGAATCTGTTGGCTGTTACATTCGAAATCGATATCTATGGGAAGTGAATCAATTGGCTCTTACATTCGAAATCGATATCTATGGGAAGTGAATCAATTGGCTGTTACATTCGAAATCTATGTCTACGGGAAGTGAATCAATTGGCTGTTGCATTCGAATTCGATATTTATGGGAAGTGAATCAATTGGCTGTTACATTCGAAATCGATATCTATTGGAAGTGAATTAATTGGCTGTTACATTCGAAATTGATATCAACGAGAAGTGAATCATCTAAAAGTAAATGGAAAGATCTGGGGGAAAAAAAAGGAAATAAATTAAAATCGGATCCTGTTCATCGCTTCGGCTTTTATTATCGGTCTTCTTTCCCGAAAAAGAAGGTGAAAGAAAAAAATGAAACGTGGACATTTTTTCTCCGTTAATTAGTGAGTGATAAAACCTTAAATTAAAAAAAAAACTGCTGAAAAAATAAAGCCACGCTAATATTTTTTAAAACGC
This sequence comes from Ryuthela nishihirai, assembly GCA_038380435.1. Classification (NCBI taxonomy): domain Eukaryota; kingdom Metazoa; phylum Arthropoda; class Arachnida; order Araneae; family Heptathelidae; genus Ryuthela; species Ryuthela nishihirai. The sequence continues at coordinate 22,048,194 of JAWZYU010000031.1, read as the reverse complement.
GAGAAATTGATTTAAAGAAATTAAACAAAAATATTTTAACTTTGAAAAGCGGGAAATATCGAAAAAAATTAAATAAAACAAATAAACAATGAAACGCAATAGTAGCGGAAACTGTCTAACGATCGAGAACCCTTTCCCCCAAATTTCTCCCCCCTGCAAAACATTTGAAATAACCTCACTGCTTCTTCACCAATAGGAACACTAAACAACAAAACAAGCTTTCTCTACAAAACGAAAAAAAAAAATCCTAAAAGAAAAAAAAACGTTTTTAACACTTCTTCTTTTACCAATAATTTATCTTTGTTACAACGAAGCAAAAGAAATAAAAAAAAAATAAATAAAGCGAGCTCCATCATCTTATCTTCTATTACGCAAAGACTTCCTCAAATAAGTGGAAGTTGCATTCAGAATGGAAAGGGCGGTTTTATCAACCAATCCCTTGAAACTTTCTCATTCCTAATAATCAATTCCAGACGTCCTTATATTTCTCTCTTTCTCGTCTGCTGCTCCCGCTCTTTATACTTCCTCCCCCCCTCCTACCCCATCCCGTTTTTCCGCGAAGGATTCTAGAGAGGGGAAGTAAGTCAGGGAATGTGGTATAGATATAATGAGATGAGTTTTCAGTCAAGATAACTTCTTCTGAATCACTCCTGCTCCTCCTCTTCCTCTAGCTTCACAAGTGAGGATGTATCTCATGTTCTGTTGCGCGTAGATGTTTTGGGGAGGGGGGTGGGGAGGAAGGAAATCGATAATGGCGAACTTCACTACTTACGCATTACTGGATTTTTTTTCCTTAAAAGAAATCTTTTCTTTTTTCTTTTTTCTTGCATTTTATGCTATTGCAAGTTCGGTAAATAATAAAGAGGAAATAGATGCATTTTACGTTTTTTTTTTCTTTTCAGCAATTACTATTTTATGATTTTTTTTCTTTTTCTCCCGTTATTATGATTTTTTTTTCCATAAATAAAGTTGAAAAGAGGATTGGGTTGCACTGTTTTACTTCTAAGAACCACTCGTTTTTAACAGAGTGGGTTGTGTTGGGTTGTTTCAGTTTTAACAGACACTTTTCGTTGGCATGGAACTGGTTGTTTTACTTTCAAGAGGCTCTTTTTTTTGCACAAAATTGGTTGTTCAATTTTAGGAATCACTTTGTATAGAATGGGTTTTGATTCTAAGAGGCACTTTTTTGTGCAGAATGGGTTGTTTAATTTTTAAGAGGCACTTTTTTGTGCAAAATGGGTTTTAAATTTTTAAGAGGCACTTTTTTGCTCAGAATGAGTTCTTTAATTTTTAAGCGGCACTTTTTTGTGCAGAATGGGTTGCTTAATTTTTAAGAGGCACTTTTTTGCAGAATGGGTTGTTTAATTTTTAAGAAGCTTTTTTTGCGCAGAATGGGTTGTTTAATTTTTAAGAGGCCCTTTTTTGTGCAGAATGGGTTCTTAATTTTTAAGGGGCACTTCTTTTGCGCAGAATGGGTTCTTAATTTTTAAGAGGCACTTTTTTGTGCAGAATGGGTTTTTAATTTTTAAGAGGCACTTTTTTTGTGTGTGCAGAATGGGTTTTTAATTTTTAAGAGGCACTTATTTTGCGCAGAATGGGTTGTTTTGTTTTTAAGAGGCACTTTTTTGTGCAGAATGGGGTTTTAATTTTTAAGAGGCACTCTTTTGCGCAGAATGGGTTTTTAATTTTTAAGAGGCACTTTTTTGCGCAGAATGGGTTGTTTAATTTTTAAGAGGCACTCCTTTTGCACAGACTGTGTTGCTTCACTTTTAAGAGGCACTTAATTTTTGTGCACAGAATAAGTTGTTTCACTTCTATGAGACACGTTTTTGGCACAGAATAAGTTGTTTCACTTTTAAGAGGTATTTGTTTTTGCATAGAATGGGTTGTTTAATTTTTAAGAGGCACTTATTTGCACAGACTGGGTTGATTCACTTTTAAGAGGCACTTATTTTTATGTACAGAAACGGTTGTTTCACTTCTTAGAGACACTTTTTTTTGCACAGAATGGGTTGATTTACTTCTAAGAGACACCCCTATCGCCATAATGAGTTGGCGTTGAGTTGTTTTACCTCTGAGCAGCCTCTTTCTTTACACACAATGGGATACATGACCAGCTCACAAGAACTCCAAATATTCAAAGATTAGGGGCAGGGAACCAACTGGGCAGGGGCGGGGGTGGCTCAGTCTGTAGCGCGCCAGGCTCATAATCCGTAGTTCCCAGGTTCGAGTCCCAGCTGGGTTAGCGTTGAGATTTATCTCCGCAAAATTCCCCGCCCTGCCCACGGTCAGTAGGGGACACCGATGGGCTTGGAAAGGCCGCCGTCCGTCGGATGGGACGTTAATCTGTAGCCTCGTGTGCGGGAGAGCCATACCCTGTGCACGTTAAAGAACACACTAGATAGCCTTGACAGGAGGCTACCATCTGTCTCTCAACAGCTGTTCCAGTGGGACCCCTCCCTAACCTTCTCTGAGCCTTCGGGGTCCTTGTGACCTGGCCATTGTGCGGGAGAGCCATACCCTGTGCATGTTAAAGAACACACTAGATAGACTTGACAGGAGACTACCATCTGTCTCCCAACAGCTGTTCCAGTGGGACCCCTCCCTAACCTTCTCTGAGCCTTCGGGGTCCTTGTGACCTGGCCATTGTGCAGGAGAGCCATACCCTATTCATGTTAAAGAACACACTAGATAGCCTTGACAGGAGGCTACCATCTGTCTCCCAACAGCTGTTCCAGTGGGACCCCTCCCCCAACCTTCTCTGAGCCTTCAGGGTCCTTGTGACCTGGCCATTGTGCAGGAGAGCCATACCCTGTTCACGTTAAAGAACACACTAGATAGCCTTGACAGGAGGCTACCATCTGTCTCCCAACAGCTGTTCCAGTGGGAACCCTGCCCCAACCTTCTCTGAGCCTTCGGGGGTGACCTGGCCATTTACCCATTATGTGTTAAAAAAAGTGCCGTTCAGAGGTAAAACAACCAAAGAATCCACTGACAGCTATTAAAGCCTCAGGTCAAAACCATCCAGCATATTCTTTAACTAACACAGAGTATAACTCTCCTGTACAAGGCTCCACGGCTTAACGTCAGATCCTAAGGACGGCGTCCTTTTCAAGTCCATCGGTGTTCCCTATTGACCCAGGGTAGGGTAGTTGTTTAGCGGAGAGAAATCTCAACAACTCCTGCGCTCTGAGACCTTCGGAGGTCATTGAGGCCTGGCCCTTTAGCCGTGGGGTGGGGGTGGCTCAGTCGGTAGCGCGCCAGGCTCATAATCTGTAGTTCCCAGGTTCGAGTCCCAGCTGGGACAGCGTTGAGATTTATCTCCGCAAAATTCCCCGCCCTGCCCACGGTCAGTAGGGGACACCGATGGGCTTGGAAAGGCCGCCGTCCGTCAAATGGGACGTTAAGCCGTGGCCCCGTGTGCGGGAGAGCCATACCCTGTGCACGTTAAAGAACATGCTGTATGGCCTTGACGGGAGGCTACCATCTGTCTTCCAACAGCTGTTCCAGTGGGTTCCCTCCCTCAACCTTCTCTGAGCCTTCGGGGTCCATGTGACCTGGCCATTTAGCCCATGGTGTGCAAAAAAGTGCGGCTCAGAGGTAAAACAACCCAACCCTTTAGCCCATTGTGTCCAAAAAGGATTCCAACACAATTTAAATCCGAAATTTAACAGTTACACATCAACTAAAGGCCGATAAGCCTGTCAGCAACTGAATAATACTTATAAGATGAATTATTTAACTACTTGAAACAAAAAAGAATGGATTGTCCAAATGGCATCTTTGATGGTCACGGTTGCAAAGGAAGACCTGTAATCATTGCTACGTAAAGAAAAAGCGCCGATCTCAGCCAACATTAATATCTGACGTAAGAGAAACTCTTTGGGGGAATCACGTGAAACAGAATCGACGGTTACAGATGAGAACTCTAAACACGAACGTTTGCGTGACTTGAAACAACAGATGATATCACGTGTACCAGCCTCTTTTGGGATATATAAATTTATCTCATTCAATTTCTGTAAAACGTATGCTAATGTCCCGTAAAACATGTGCCGGGGGATGTTCTTTTAATACGTGGGAATATTCGGCTTGGAATATTTTTATCAGTCAGCGGGTTTTTTTTTTGCGCAAAATGGGATAATTGGTCAAGTTGGTTTGTTTTGCCTCTGAGCGGCGGGGCGGGGGTGGCTCAGTCGGTAGCGCGCCAGGCTCGTAATCTGTAGTTCCCAGGTTCGAGTCCCAGCTGGGTCAGCGTTGAGATTTATCTCCGCAAAATTCCCCGTCTTGCCCACGGTCAGTAGGGGACACCGATGGGCTTGGAAAGGCCGCCGTCCGTCGGATGGGACGTTAAGCCGTGGCCCCGTGTGCGGGAGAGTCATACCCTGTGCACGTTAAAGAACACGCTGGATGGCCTTGACGGGAGGCTACCATCTGTCTCCCAACAGCTGTTCCAGTGGGTCCCCTCCCCCAACCTTCCCTGAGCCTTCGGGGTCCATGTGACCTGGCCATTTAGCCCATGGTGTGCAAAAAAGTGCCGCTCAGAGGTAAAACAACCCAACACAACCCAACCCTCTGAGCGGCACTTTTTTGCACACCATGAGCAAATTGGCCAGGTCACATGGACCCCGAAGGCTCAGAGAAGGTTGGGGGAGGGGACCCACTGGAAAAGCTGTTGGGAGACAGATGGGAGCCTCCCGTCAAGGCCATCCAGTGTGTTCTTTAACGTTAGGTTGTTTTACCTTAGTTGTTACACAGTAGGCAATGTGGTGGGCTACTAAACTACAGTTCCCAGGTTCGAATCTCGCCTTGGCCAGCATTCAGATTTATCTCCGCTAAACTTCCCACCCTGTCCTCAGTCAGAAAGAGGACAGCGGGGGAAGGCCGCCATCCTTAGAATATGGGAATGGCCGCCATCCCATATTCATCATATTAGAATTGGGAAGGCCGCCATCCTTAGAATAGGACGTTAAGGAGTGCTCGTCGGTGTGTGGGAGGGTCATGCCCTCTGCATGTTAAAGAACACGCTGGATGGCCTTGACGGGAGGTTTCCATCTGTCTCCAAACAGCTGTTCCAGTGGGTCCTTCCCCCAACATTTTATGAGCCCTCAGTGTCCTTGTGACCTGGCCATTGTGCAGGAGAGCCATATCCTGTGCACGTTAAAGAACACGCTGGATGGCCTTGACGTGAGGCTATCATCTGTCTCCAAACAGTTGTTCCAGTGGGTCCCTTCCCCCAACACTTTTGAGTCCTCATTGTCCTTGTGACCTGGCCATTGTGCAGGAGAGCCATACCCTGTGCACGTTAAAGAACACGCTGGATGGCCTTGACGTGAGGCTATCATCTGTCTCCAAACAGTTTTTCCAGTGGGTCCATTCCCCCAACATTTTTGAGTCCTCAGTGTCCTTGTGACCTGGCCATTGTGCAGGAGAGCCGTACCCTGTGCACGTTAAAGAACACGCTGGATGTCCTTGACGTGAGGCTATCATCTGTCTCCAAACAGTTGTTCCAGTGGGTCCCTTCCCCCAACATTTTTGAGTCCTCAGCGTTCTTGTAACCTGGCCATTGTGCAGGAGAGCCATACCCTGTGCACGTTAAAGAACACGCTGGATGTCCTTGACGTGAGGCTATCATCTGTCTCCAAACAGTTGTTCCAGTGGGTCTCTTCCCCCAACATTTTTGAGTCCTCAGCGTCCTTGTAACCTGGCCATTGTGCAGGAGAGCCATACCCTGTGCACGTTAAAGAACACGCTGGATGTCCTTGACGTGAGGCTATCATCTGTCTCCAAACAGTTGTTCCAGTGGGTCCCTTCCCCCAACAGTTTTGAGTCCTCAGTGTCCTTGTGACCTGGCCATTGCGCAGGGGAGCCATACCCTGTGCACGTTAAAGAACACGCTGGATGGCCTTGACGTGAGGCTATCATCTGTCTCCAAACAGTTGTTCCAGTGGGTCCCTTCCCCCAACATTTTTGAGTCCTCAGTGTCCTTGTGACCTGGCCATTGTGCAGGAGAGCCATACCCTGTGCACGTTAAAGAACACGCTGGATGACTTTGACGTGAGGCTATCATCTGTCTCCAAACATCTGTTCCAATGGGTCCCTTCCCCAAACATTTTCTGAGTCCTCGGTGTCCTTGTGACCTGACCATTTAACCCATTGTGTGGAAAAAAACCGCCGCTCAGATGTGAACACCCTCCCCTTAAATCTGAAACTTTTTTACCTGTTTCAAAACCCAAAACACTTTCTATGCATAATTTTATCCCCATATGCTTCATGTCCGATACAAAAAATAGATTATAAAAAAGAACCATAAAATCTTATTCCACAGAGTATATCATTTTAACAATTCCTGTTCACTCGAATATTTTAGTAACTGCGAGACTTTATTCAAATCTTAGTCTCACACTCCCTCCCCCTCAACACACGTAGCTAAATTCTGAGAGCCTCCCCGAAACGGAATTGTTGACCCCCCCCCCCCCCCCGAAACTAAATCACTGGGCACGTGCCTGCCAGCATTCAATGTCTTTCGAGGTTTTCACTACCGCTACATGAGTGAGTTTGTGCTTATAATGGGAAATCATGTATTTGGAATTCATAGGACTCAAATCCGGATAATAGGGGTTCATATTATTGAGGTTCGGATAATTAGAATTCATATTATTGAAGTCATGTAATTGGAATTCATAAGACTGAGATCGGGATAATAGGGGGTTCATATTATTGAGTTTCGGTTAATTAGAATTCATATTATTGAAGTCATGTAATTGGAATTCATAAGACTGAGATCCTGATAATAGGGGTTCATATTATTGAGGTACGGTTAATTAGAATTCATATTATTGAAGTCGTGCAATTGGAATTCATAAGACTGAGATCCTGATAATAGGTGGTTCATATTATTGAGGTTCGGTTAATTAGAATTCATATTATTGAAGTCATGCAATTGGAATTCATAAGAGTGAGATACGGATAATAGGGTGTTCATATAATTGATTTTCGGATAATTAGAATTCAAATTATTGAAGTCATGTAATTGGAATTCATAAGAGTGAGATCCGGATAATAGGGGTTCATATAATTGAGGTTCGGATAATTAGAATTCATATTATTGAAGTCATGCAATTGGAATTCATAACACTGAGATCCGGATATAGGGGGTTCATATTATTGAGGTTCAGATAATTAGAATTCATATTATTGAGCTTCGGATAATTAGAATTCATATTATTGAAGTCATGTAATTGAAATTCATAAGACTGAGATCCGGATAATAGGGTTCATATTATTGAGGTCATGTAATTGGAATTGATAAGACTGACATCCGGATGATAGGGGTTCATATTATTGAGGTCCGGTTATTAGAATTCATAAAACTAAGATCTGGATAATGGGGTTCATATTATCGGGGTCCGGATAATTTGAATTCTGTAATCAACCGAAAATGTGAATGTGACCAAAAATGTTGAGGTCACGATAAGATGAATTCACATTTTTGTGAGGTCACGATAAGATGAATTCACATTTTTGAGGTCCTGATAATTAATTCCCATTATTCAGTTTCGGATAATAAGATTCATATTGATGAAGTCCGCATAATTGGAATTCATATGAGTGAGATCCGAATAATAGGATTTCGCATTACTCCGTTGCGAATAATCAGAATTATATTATTCTCGTATTCCCATATCCTTTAGAAATATTGGAAGGACAAATTAAGGTCATTCCAATAAGGTCCGCGACATATGACGTCACGCAACTTGAGCCCATTGGAGGCAATAAAATAGACAAAGAAGATGCTGAAGAGAAGTAGTCAAGGATGCTATCAGAGTACGAAAGATGATGAAGAGTGATTGTAAGAGGAGAGAATGAGGGAAAAGAAGAAAGATAGCTATTATTAGTGAATAGAAGTATCGAGAATCAAGCTGTAGATATTGACGAAGTCTTAGTCGAGGAGGAACTATTGAGGCAGGATTCATCCTCCGTTAGGTGAGTCAGCTGGTGTTCTTGAGAGAAGATGTAGTTCTAGGAGGGAGGATGGGGATTGCAGGAGGGGAATGAAGAGCGCGAGAGAATCATTGCTGGGTCCAGCAAGGGAGAAGATGAACTGATTAGAAACGGACGGTGAGTTCAGCATGAAGAGGTATGATTGCATGGCAACAGAAAAATTGTCCGCACTTCATTCTTGGGATGCTGTATGACAGAGGATGGGGATGAGGAGGAAGAAGAAGAAGAATCACATGTGGTAATCAGGTAACTAATGGCGTATGGAGGAAAGGAAAAATAATCACTAATTAGTTTCCTCGTAAGGAGGTAAAAATCAATCATTGATGAAGAATAGAATTGTCTGTGATGGATAAAAAAAATATCAAAGAGATAAATTGCCAAAAAATATGAGGTTTAGTTATTAGAGAATGATATTGAAAAATGTATTTTAATGAAATACTGCCGGAAAATGCGCTACTAAACTATTATTAAACTATTAATAACATAGCAAAGGGGGTTATCCTCCCACTCACTTAGGGGTTCGAATAGCGTATGCTTTCGAAGAAATCCCTGGACGGAAACATTCCAATCAGACACATTAAAAAAAAAAGTCTTCAATTTCAATACAGCTACAGTCACTCAAAAAAATATCCGAACACTACGGTTGATTACAGAATTCAGGAAAAAATATCTGGCAACGATTTTTTTTTATAGAAATTAGTGATCTGACAGCCTTCGTGTACGTACAGTCGCTCAAAAAAGTATCCGAACACTATGGTTGATTACAGAATTCAGCAAAAAATATCTGGCAACGATTTTTTTTTTAGAAATTAGTGATCTGGTAATCTTCGAGTACAATTGCTCAAAAAAGTATCCGAACACTATGGTTGATTTCAGAATTCAGAGAAAATATCTGGCAACGATTATTTGTTTTAGAAATTAGTGATCTGGCAACCTTCGTGTACGTACAGTCGCTCAAAAAAGTATCCGAACACTATGGTTGATTACAGAATTCAGAAAAAATATCTGGCAACGATTTTTTTTTTAGAAATTAGTGATCTGGCAACCTTCGTGTACGTACAGTTGCTCGAAAAAGTATCCGAACACTATGGTTGATTTCAAAATTCAGTGAAAATATCTGGCAACGATTTTTTTTTTCAGAAATTAGTGATCTGACAACCTTCATGTACGTACAGTCGCTCAACAAAGTATCCGAACACTATGGTTAATTTCAGAATTCAGAAAAAAAATCTTGCAATGTTTTTTTTTAGAAATTAGTGATCTGGCAACCTTCGTGTACGTACAGTCGCTCAAAAAAGTATCCGAACACTATGGTTGATTACAGAATTCAGAAAAATAATCTGGCAACGGTTTTTTTTTAGAAATTAGTGATCTGGCAACCTTCGTGTACGTACAGTTGCTCGAAAAAGTATCCGAACACTATGGTTGATTTCAAAATTCAGTGAAAATATCTGGCAACGATTTTTTTTTCAGAAATTAGTGATCTGACAACCTTCATGTACGTACAGTCGCTCAACAAAGTATCCGAACACTATGGTTAATTTCAGAATTCAGAAAAAAATATCTTGCAATGTTTTTTCTTAGAAATTAGTGATCTGGCAACCTTCGTGTATGTACAGTCGCTCAAAAAAGTATCCGAACACTATGGTTGATTACAGAATTCAGAAAAATAATCTGGCAACGGTTTTTTTTTAGAAATTAGTGATCTGGCAACCTTCGTGTACGTACAGTCGCTCAAAAAAATATCCGAACACTATGGTTGATTACAGAATTCAGAAAAAATATCTGGCAACGATTTTTTTTTGGAAATTAGTGATCTGGCAAGCTTTGTGTACGTACAGTCGCTCAAAAAAGTATCCGAACACTATGGTTGATTTCAGAATTCAGAAAAAATATCTGGCAACGATTCTTTTTAGAAATTAGTGATCTGGCAATCTTGTACAGTCGCTCAAAAAAAAATATCCGAACCCTATGGTTGATTACAAACTTCAGGGAAAAAAATCTGGCAACGATTTTTTTTTTTAGAAATTAGTGATTTGGCAACCTTCGTGTACAGTCGCTCAAAAAAGTATCCGAACACTATGGTTGATTACAGGATTCAGAAAAAAATCTGGGAACGATTTTTTTTAGAAATTAGTGATCTGGCAACCTTCGTGTACACGAAGTGGGGTGGCTCAGTCGGTAGCGCGCCAGGCTCGTAATCTGCAGTTCCCAGATGCGAGTCCCAGCTGGGTCAGTGTTGAGATTTATCTCCGCAAAATTCCCCTCCCTGCGCACGGTCAGTAGGGGACACCGATGGGCTTGGAAAGGCCGCCGTCTGTCGGATGGGACGTTAAGCCGTGGCCTCGTGTGCGGGAGATCCATACCCTGTGCCCGTTAAAGAACACGCTGGATGGCCTTGACGGGAGGCTACCATCTGTCTCCCAACAGCCATTCCAGCGTGTCCCCTCCCCCAACCTTCTCTGATCCTTCGGGGTCCATGTGACCTGGCCATTAAGCCCATGGTGTGCAAAAAAGTGAGGCTCAGAGATAAAACAACCGAACCCAGTCTCCCAAAGTCTCTGCTCACATCATGCTCTAAAACTAACTCCCCCCGAAAAAAGGGCCTTCCCAGTTTGAACACAGCTACACAGTCTCATGATTTTCCCAAAGGACTCACCCAACCTCGATGCATACCGAAAATAATCCACCCACCAAAAAAGGAGTATCTTCCATATTTCAAAACAGTCCAACCCATACACGAAAAAAAAAAGGCATCTTCCTAGTTTTAAAAAAAGGTAACAATGACATTCAACGTGAGGTAAGAATCGATTGAAAGATGACTCCCATGTATCCCCTCCTCCATCCTCGCCATCACCACAATAGCATCCTTCCTTCCTTCCTTCCCATCTCTCTCACCTTTCCATTTCCTCATCATCCTCTTCGCATCCTCCTCTTCCCCTTCCAGGAGTTAGTGGCTTCATACTTCGCGGCAGGTATCTGTCCCGTCAGGCGCCAGGTCAGCTCTCTTCCTCTTTAATAAAGGATTCTGACTTCTTCTATATCCTCACTGGTAATGAGGTTCGCGGAGTCCACATCCTACGATTGGACGAAACTTCTTCGAGATAACGTCGGCTTTTGTCTTCGTCTCTCTCTCTCCTTACACTTCCTTCATCACCGCTCTCTTCCACTTCTTTCTCTGCTCTCTCTTCTTCCTCTTCTTTCTCTGCTCTCTCTTCTTCCTCTTCTTTCTCTGCTCTCTCTTCTTCCTCTTCATTTACATCTGCTTTTTCTTGTCTCTAGCATCACAAAATAGCATTTTTCACTCCTACTTACGCATTCATACATCATACATCGTTTCATAGTTTGGCTTATGGTTTTGTCTAAGATGAAAGCATAAAGGATGCTATATTATTTAAAATCTTCTTATGATAATTCGTAACTATTTTTTGCCCTCCGAGGAGGGTTTCAGTCGCGTGAGAGGTAAAAAAACAAAACAAAGAAGACGATCTTGTTCACGTTGCGTAGCCTTGTTATTATTTACGTTAAATACAGTCGCTCAAAAAAGTATCCGAACACTGGGGTTGAATACAGAATTTAGAAAAAATATCTGGCAATGATTTTTTCTTTTTAGAAATTAGTGATTGGCAACCTTCGTGTCACGTGACACGAAGGTTGCCAGATCACTAATTTCTGAAAAAAAAAATCGTTGCCAGATATTATTTCCGAATTCTGTAATCAACCATAGTGTTGTAGTAAACATTTCTATAATCAACCATAATGTTCAGATACTTTTTAGAATGATTGTACACAAAGTTGCCAGATCACTAATTAAAAAAAATCGTTCCCAGATATTTTTTCTGAATTCTATAATCAACCATAGCGTTTGGATATTTTATTGAGCGACTGTACATTTTCGTATCTGATTTGAGGAATAGGGAATTTTCTTAGGGTATTTTATCTCTGAGGGGCACTTTTTCCGCACAATGGAGTTAAATGGCCAGGTCACAAGGACCCCGAAGGCTCAGAGAAGGTTTGGAGAAGGGGACCCACTTGACAGCGGTTAGGTAGCCTCCTATTAAGGCCGTTCAGTGTGTTCTTTAAAGTGCACAAAATGTGACTCTTAAGCAAACGGGACCACGACTTAACGTCCCATCCGACGGACGGTGACCTTTCCAAGCCCATCGGTATCCCTTATTGACTAAGAGTTTGCGGAGATAAATCTCAACGCTTGCTCATTGGGATTCGAACCTGGGAACTGCAGATTAAGAGCCTGGCGCCCTACCGACTGAGCCAACCCCGTTCTTTGGGAATAGGCGAGTAATCTTTTTGGGAAACGTCTATAATTCCGACTGGGTGTGATTTTTCACCTGTAAGCGATACGTTTTCCCACACAATGGGTTAAATGGTAGGTCACAAGAACCCCGGGGGATCATTTTGAACTTCTATCATCAGAGTTGGGTTGGGTTGTTTTACCTCTGAGCGGCACTTTTGTGCACACCATGGGCTAAATGGCCAGGTCACATGGACCCCGAAGGCTCAGATTGGTTGGGAGAGAGGACCCACTGGAACAGCTGTTGGGAGACAGATGGTAGCCTCTCGTCAAGGCCATCCAGCGTGTTCTTTAACGTGCACAGCGTATGGCTCTCCCGCACACGGGGCCACGGCTTAACGTCCCATCCGACGGACGGCGGCCTTTCCAAGCCCATCGGTGTCCCCTACTGACCGTGGGCAGGGCGGGGAATTTTGCGGAGAAAAATCTCAACGCTGACCCAGCTGGGACTCGAACCTGGGAACTACAGATTACGAGCCTGGCGCGCTACCGACTGAGCCACCCCCGCCCCCTCTATCATCAGAAGGCACAAAGTTCGAAATTTAAAGAAAAAATTTCGTTCTCTGTGAAAAGGAGCATCCGATGCTCGCCATAAGTGACTTATTTAATTATATTATTATGTTTTAGTTCTATTCTAATTTATAAAACCAGTTTCGATAAATTAAGGAACAGCCATTTAATGGAAAAATGTGACCGGTGATAAATTAAAGTTCATCATCAAAATCTATTTAAATCTCGATTTTCAACAATATTCGTTCAGTATTTAAAGATTTATGGTAGTTAGAATATTTAACAATGAATTAACTCTTTTTGTAGAGCCAGGCTCGTAATCTGTAGTTCCCAGGTTCGAGTCCCAACTGCGTCAGCGTTCAGATTTATCTCCGTAAACTCCGCGTCCTGCGCACGGTCAGTAGGGGACACTGATGGGCTTGGAAAGGCCGCCGTCCGTCGGATGGGACGTTAAGCCGTGGCCCCGTGTGTGGGAGAGCCATACCCTGTGCACGTTAAAGAACACACTGGATGGCCTTGACGGGAGGCTACCATCTGTCTCCCAACAGCTGTTGCAGTGGGTCCCCTCCCCCAACCTTCTCTGAGCCTTCGGGGTCCATGTGACCTGGCCATTTAGCCCATGGTGTGCAAAAAAGTGCCGCTCAGAGGTAAAACAACCCAACCTTTTCGTAGAAATCATTGATAATTTTCAAATATTAAAAAAATTACGTAAACTTCTACAATGAAAATTTATTTTTGTAAATGGTTTGAAAGAATAACTTATTATTTAAGCTTCGATTAATATCTGAGACAGTTCTTAGAACTCATTACTCTTTTAAATATTTCATATAACTCTAGTTATTGAACAAATATTCTGGAAAAAAAAATCCCGATTTTTATAGATTTGATTGTAATTTTTATCTTCCGTCACATTTTTTTTCTCTAAAATGCATATTTCAGAATTTACAGACTTTTGAAGGGGCGGGGGTGGCTCAGTCGGTAGCGCGCCAAGATCGTAATCTGCAGTTCCCAGGTTCAAAACCCAGCTGGGTCAGCGTTGAGATTTATCTCCGCAAAACTCCCCGCCCTGCCCACGGTCAGTAGGGGACACCAATGGACTTGGAAAGACCGCCGTCCGTCGGATGGGACGTTAAGCCGTGGCCCCGTGTGCGAGAGAGCCATACCCTGTGCACGTTAAAGAACAAGCTGGATGGCCTTGACGAGAGGCTACCATCTCTCTCCCAACAGCTGTTCCAGTGGGACACCTCCCCCAACCTTCTCTGATCCTTCGGGGTACCTGTGACCTGGCCATTTAGCTAATGGTGTGCAAAAAAGTACCGCTCAGAAGTAAAACAAGCCAACGTTAAAGAACACGCTGGATGGCCTTGACGGGAGGTTACCATCTGTCTCCTAACAGCTGTTCCAGTGGGTCCCCTCCCCCAACTTTCTCTGCGCTTTCGAGGTCCTAGTGACCTATCCATTGAGCTTTCGAGGTTCTAGTGATCTGTCAATTGAGTTTTCGATGTCCTTGTGAGCTGGCCGTTGAGCTTTCTAAGTCCTTGAGACTTTGTCATTGAGCTTTCGAGGGCCTTGTGACCTGGCCATTTAGCTTTCTAGGTCTTTGTGACCTGTCCATTGAGCTTCCGAGGTCCTTGTGACCTGTCCATTGAGCTTTCTAGGTCCTTGTGATATATACATTGAGCTTTCTAGGTCCTTGTGACCTGTACATTGAGCTTTCGAGGTCCTTGTGACCTGGCCATTGAGCTTCCGAATCATTGTGACCTGATCATTGAGCTTTCGATGTCCTTGTGACCTGGCCATTGAGCTTTCTAGGTCCTTGTGACCTGTACATTTAGCTTTCTAGGTCCTTGTGACCTGTCCATTGAGCTTCCGAGGTCCTAGTGACCTGTCCATTGAGCTTTCTAGGTCCTTGTGATATGTACATTAAGTTTTCGAGGTCTTCGTGACCTGGCCATTGAGCTTCCGAATCATTCTGACCTGGTCATTGAGCTATCGATGTCCTTGTGACCTGGCCATTGAGCTTTCGATGTCCTTGTGACCTTGCCATTGAGCTTCCGAGTCCTTTTGACCTGGCCATTGAGCTTCCGAGTCCTTGTGACCTGTCCATTGAGCTTTCTAGGTCCTTGTGATATATACATTGAGCTTTCTAGGTCCTTGTGACCTGTACATTGAGCTTTCGAGGTCCTTGTGACCTGGCCATTGAGCTTCCGAATCATTGTGACCTGATCATTGAGCTTTCGATGTCCTTGTGACCTGGCCATTGAGCTTTCTAGGTCCTTGTGACCTGTACATTTAGCTTTCTAGGTCCTTGTGACCTGTCCATTGAGCTTCCGAGGTCCTAGTGACCTGTCCATTGAGCTTTCTAGGTCCTTGTGATATGTACATTAAGTTTTCGAGGTCCTCGTGACCTGGCCATTGAGCTTCCGAATCATTCTGACCTGGTCATTGAGCTATCGATGTCCTTGTGACCTGGCCATTGAGCTTTCGATGTCCTTGTGACCTGGCCATTGAGCTTCCGAGTCCTTTTGACCTGGCCATTGAGCTTCCGAGGTCCTTGTGACCTGTCCATTGAGCTTTCTAGGTCCTTGTGATATATACATTGAGCTTTCTAGGTCCTTGTGACCTGTACATTGAGCTTTCGAGGTCCTTGTGACCTGGCCATTGAGCTTCCGAATCATTGTGACCTGATCATTGAGCTTTCCATGTCCTTGTGACCTGGCCATTGAGCTTCCGAGGTCCTAGTGACCTGTCCATTGAGCTTTCTAGGTCCTTGTGATATGTACATTAAGTTTTCGAGGTCTTCGTGACCTGGCCATTGAGCTTCCGAATCATTCTGACCTGGTCATTGAGCTATCGATGTCCTTGTGACCTGGCCATTGAGCTTTCGATGTCCTTGTGACCTGGCCATTGAGCTTCCGAGTCCTTTTGACCTGGCCATTGAGCTTCCGAGGTCCTTGTGACCTGGCCATTGAGCTTTCGATGTCCTTGTGACCTGGCCATTGAGCTTCCGAGTCCTTTTGACCTGGCCATTGAGCTTCCGAATCCTTTTGACCTGGCCATTGAGCTTCCGAGGTCCTTATGACCTGGCCATTGAGCCCTTTATGTCCAAAAAAGCGCCGCTCAGAGGTAAAACAACCGAATTAGGACATTAAATGAACCATGAGAAGAGTGGGTGACGAAACTCGAGGGAAAAAATCGCATTTACGTTAATGAAACTCTTATTAAAGACACGTGGAGAAGTTTCGAAGAGACGAGCTGTTCCTCCTGCCATACGTGATTAGAAAATTTTCTCTCCAAAGGAAATAGATCAATAGATTAAAAAGAAAGGAAGGTAAGTGAAATTCTAATGCTAGTCTACGATCCGTCTCGAGATTTTCCGGAAATCTAAAATCAGTAGAAACTTCGTGCTTTGCATGCACCGAACACCTACGATCGCAGGTTTCGATAAAGTTTCGCTGATATGGGGATTCGAGTTGGGTTGGGTTGTTTTACCTCTGAGCGGCACTTTTTTGCACACCATGGGCTAAATGGCCAAGTCACAAGGACCCCGAAGGCTCAGAGAAGTTTGGGGGAGAGGACCCATTGGAAGAGCTGTTTTGAGACAGATGGTAGCCTCCCGTCAAGGCCATCCAGCGTGTTCTTTAACGTGCACAGGGTATGGCTCTTCCGCACACGGCTCCACGGCTTAAAGTCCCATCCGACGGACAGCGGCATTACCAAGCCCATCGGAGTCCCCTACTGACCGTGGGCAGGGCGGGGAGTTTTGCTGAGATAAATCTCAACGTTGACCCAGCTGGGACTCGAACCTGGGAACTGCAGATTACGAGCCTGGCGCGCTACCGACTGAGCCACCCCCGCCCCTATGGGGATTCGAGAAGGGAGATGTCTTAAAAGATGAAAGAAAGTCAGCTGATGATAATTAATCATCATCCGATAATTATCACATGACTTTTGCTTATAGGGAGATGCGAAACATGCTTCAGTTTACATAATGGATCTCGAATTGATGTTGAGAGTTAAAAAAAATTACAGCAAAATTTAATACAGTAGGGCTGTCTTATATCTGATTGGCACATAATGGGATAAATGGACAGGTCACAAGGACCCCAACGGCTCAGGGGAGGTATCCCACAGGAAAGATGTTAGTAGATTTATGGGAGCATCTAGTCAGCGTTTAACATCCAGCGTGTTCTTTAACGTGCATAGGGTATGGCTCTCTCCCGCACAATGGCCAGGTCACAAGGACCCCGAAGGCTCAGAGAAGGTTGGGGGAGGGGACCCACAGGGACAGCTGTTGGGAAACAGATGGTAGCCTTCCGTCAAGGCCATCCAGCGTGTTCTTTAATGTGCACAGGGTATGGCTCTCATGTATACGGGGTCACGGCTTAACGTCCCATCCGACGGACGGTGGCCTTTCCAAGCCCATCGGTGTCCCCTACTGACCGTGGGCAGGGCGGAGAATTTTGCGGAGATAAATCTCAACGCTGACCCAGTTGGGTTGGATTGGATTGTTTTACCTATGAGCGGCACTTTTTTGCACACCATGGGCTAAATGGCCAGGCCACAAGGATCCCGAAGTCTCAGAGAAGGTTGGGGGAGGGGACCCACTGGAACAGCTGTTGGGAGACAGATGGTAGCCTCCCGTCAAGGCATCCAGCGTGTTCTTTAACGTGCACAGGGTATGGCTTTCTCGCACACTGGGCCACGGCTTAACATCCCATCCGACGGACGGCGGCCTTTCCAAGCCTATCGGTGTCCCCAATGACCGTGGGCAGGGCGGGGAAATTTTTGCGGAGATAAATCTCAACGCTGACCCAGCTGGGACTCGAACCTGGGAACTACAGATTACGAGCAAGGCGCGCTACCTACTGAGCCACCCCCGCCCCGACTCAGCTGGGACTCGAACCTGGGAACTACAGATTACGAGCCTGGCGCCCTACCAACTGAGCTACCCCCGCCCCAAAACTGTAGGAAAACTTAAGGCTAAGTTATAGACAGAACAACTAACGAATTATTGATCATCGATAAAAGTCCAGAAAACTTCATTCGGAATTTCCTAACAAAGCTGTCACGGAGTGAAAACAATTACTAGTGACGTAGAACCAACAATTAACGAATTGAATTTCCATTCTTTGTTGCAGGGTCAACAATATGAAGTTTTAAAGATAATTTGTCGCTAGCAACAATAATATTTGAGAGTCGAGAAACAATGGATTAATTCTAGAAATTTATTTAATGTAAATAAACTGATTTCAGGCTATTGGGTGCTGTTATTATTTCGTCGATAAATATTCTGAGTTTATTAAGAGACATTAATGCTTAATGATTTTTCTATGTTTTGTTTCATCTGCTAGTTTGAATACTGTATGTAACTCAAATTATATTGGTTTTAATATTTTAAGGGATTTGGGTTGGGTTGTTTTACCTCTGAGCGACACTTTTTTGCACACCATGGGCTAAATGGACAGGTCACTTGGCCATTTAGCCCATGGTGTGCATTCCCCCAACATTCTCATGAACATGGTATTCATTCCCCCAACATTCTCTGAGCCTTCGGGGTCCAGGTGAACTGGCCATTTAGCCCATGGTGCGCAAAAAAGTGCCGCTCAGAGGTAAACAACCCAACCCAATTCCTGTGACCTGGACAGTTAGCCCATTGTGTACAAAAAAGTATCGCTCAGAGGTAAAACAACCCAACCCAATTCTTGTGACCTGGACAGTTAGCCCATTGTGTGCAAAAAGTGTTGCTCAAATGTAAAACAACCCAACCCAATTCTGGTGGCCTGCACAGTTAGCCCATTGTGTGCAAAAAAGTGTCGCCCAGAAGTAAAACAACCCAACCTAATTCTTGTGACCTGTACAGTTAGCCCATTGTGTGCAAAAAGTGTCGCTCAAATGTAAAACAACCCAACCCAATTCTGGTGGCCTGCACAGTTAGCCCATTGTGTGCAAAAAAGTGTCGCTCAGAGGTGAAACAACCCAATTCTTGTGACCTGGACAGTTAGCCCATTGCGTACAAAAAAGTATCGCTCAGAGGTAAAACAACCCAATCCAATTCTTGTGACCTGGACAGTTAGCCCATTGTGTGCAAAAAGTGTCGCTCAAAGGTAAAACAACCCAACCCAATTCTGGTGGCCTGCACAGTTAGCCCATTGTGTGCAAAAAAGTGTCGCTCAGAGGTGAAACAACCCAACCCAATTCTTGTAACCTGGAGAGTTAGCCCATTGTGTGCAAAAAGTGTCGCTCAAAGGTAAAACAACCCAACCTAATTCTTGTGACCTGTACAGTTAGCCCATTGTGTGCAAAAAGTGTAGCTCAAATGTAAAACAACCCAACCCAATTCTGGTGGCCTGCACAGTTAGCCCATTGTGTGCAAAAAAGTGTCGCTCAGAGGTGAAACAACCCAATTCTTGTGACCTGGACAGTTAGCCCATTGTGTACAAAAAAGTATCGCTCAGAGGTAAAACAACCCAACCCAATTCTTGTGACCTGGACAGTTAGCCCATTGTGTGCAAAAAGTGTCGCTCAAAGGTAAAACAACCCAACCCAATTCTGATGGCCTGCACAGTTAGCCCATTGTGTGCAAAAAAGTGTCGCTCAAAGGTAAAACAACCCAACCCAATTCTTGTGACCTGGACAGTTAGCCCATTGTGTACAAAAAAGTATCGCTCAGAGGTAAAACAACCCAACCCAATTCTTCTGACCTGGACAGTTAGCCCATTGTGTGCAAAAAGTGTCGCTCAAAGGTGAAACAACCCAACCCAATTCTTTTGACCTGGACAGTTAGCCCATTGTGTGCAAAAAGTGTCGCTCAAAGGTAAAACAACCCAACCCAATTCTGGTGGCCTGCACAGTTAGCCCATTGTGTGCAAAAAAGTGTCGCTCAGAGGTGAAACAACCCAACCCAATTCTTGTGACCTGGACAGTTAACCCATTGTGTACAAAAAAGTATCGCTCAGAGGTAAAACAACCCAACCCAATTCTTGTGACTTGGACAGTTAGCCCATTGTGTGCAAAAACTGTCGCTCAAAGGTAAAACAACCCAACCGAATTCTGGTGACCTGCACAGTTAGCCCATTGTGTACCAAAAAGTATCGCTCAGAGGTAAAACAACCCAACCCAATTCTTGTGACCTGGACAGTTAGCCCATTGTGTGCAAAAAGTGTCGCTCAAAGGTAAAACAACCCAACCCAATTCTGGTGGCCTGCACAGTTAGCCCATTGTGTGCAAAAAGTGTCGCTCAAAGGTAAATCAACCCAACCCAATTCTTGTGACCTGGACAGTTAGCCCATTGTGTGCAAAAAGTGTCGCTCAAAGGTAAAACAACCCAACCCAATTCTGGTGGCCTGCACAGTTAGCCCAATGTGTGCAAAAAAGTGTCGCTCAGAGGTGAAACAACCCAACCCAATTCTTGTGACCTGGACAGTTAGCCCATTGTGTACAAAAAGTGTCGCTCAAAGGTAAAACAACCCAACCCAATTCTGGTGACCTGCACAGTTAGCCCATTGTGTGCAAAAAAGTGTCACTCAAAGGTAAAACAACCCAACCCAATTCTGGTGGCCTGCACAGTTAGCCCATTGTGTGCAAAAAAGTGTCGCTCAGAGGTGAAACAACCCAATTCTTGTGACCTGGACAGTTAGCCCAATGTGTGCAAAAGAGTGTCGCTCAGAGGTGAAACAACCCAACCCAATTCTTGTGACCTGGACAGTTAGCCCATTGTGTGCAAAAAGTGTCGCTCAAAGGTAAAACAACCCAACCCAATTCTGGTGGCCTGCACAGTTAGCCCAATGTGTGCAAAAAAGTGTCGCTCAGAGGTGAAACAACCCAACCCAATTCTTGTGACCTGCACAGTTAGCCCATTGTGTGCAAAAAAGTGTCACTCAAAGGTAAAACAACCCAACCCAATTCTGGTGGCCTGCACAGTTAGCCCATTGTGTGCAAAAAAGTGTCGCTCAGAGGTGAAACAACCCAATTCTTGTGACCTGGACAGTTAGCCCAATGTGTGCAAAAGAGTGTCGCTCAGAGGTGAAACAACCCAACCCAATTCTTGTGACCTGGACAGTTAGCCCATTGTGTGCAAAAAGTGTCGCTCAAAGGTAAAACAACCCAACCCAATTCTGGTGGCCTGCACAGTTAGCCCAATGTGTGCAAAAAAGTGTCGCTCAGAGGTGAAACAACCCAACCCAATTCTTGTGACCTGCACAGTTAGCCCATTGTGTGCAAAAAAGTGTCACTCAAAGGTAAAACAACCCAACCCAATTCTGGTGGCCTGCACAGTTAGCCCATTGTGTGCAAAAAAGTGTCGCTCAGAGGTGAAACAACCCAATTCTTGTGACCTGGACAGTTAGCCCAATATGTGCAAAAGAGTGTCGCTCAGAGGTGAAACAACCCAATTCTTGTGACCTGGACAGTTAGCCCATTGTGTGCAAAAAGTGTCGCTCAAAGGTAAAACAACCCAACCCAATTCTGGTGGCCTGCACAGTTAGCCCATTGTGTGCAAAAGAGTGTCGCTCAAAGGTAAAACAACCCAACCCAATTCTGGTGGCCTGCACAGTTAGCCCATTGTGTGCAAAAGAGTGTCGCTCAAAGGTAAAACAACCCAACCCAATTCTTGTGACCTGGACAGTTAGCCCATTGTGTGCAAAAGAGTGTCGCTCAAAGGTAAAACAACCCAACCCAATTCTTGTGACCTGCACAGTTAGCCCATTGTGTGCAAAAGAGTGTCGCTCAAAGGTAAAACAACCCAACCCAATTCTTGTGACCTGCACAGTTAGCCCATTGTGTGCAAAAAATTGTCGCTCAGAGGTAAAACAACCCAATCTAACTGCAAGGCTCTCTCCACTTCCTTCCGATAGTGACGTAGTTATTCCACCGAAAAGCATAAAACAAGAATGCGAGAAGAGGAGAGTAGTAACTCTGAACTCAGCTCCATCCTCTCCTCAGGGCATCTTCCTCCATTTCGACCCATAAGCACCGAGTGGAGTACAGAGAGCTTTCCCGGATAGACTCAGCTCCATCTTCAACGAGAGGCTTGCCGACATTTCAGCGTCGTGCTGTGCGAACGAACATCGCTCGTCATTGCTCGCTACGATGATCATTTTTCTCCGCCTCGTGATGTCAGAGCGCGTTCTTTATTCCGGTTACAAGGAAAGAGCTCGTGCTTCGGCCATTTCTCCGCATCATCGAAGAGATCCCTGGATGTAGAGGACGCTTGTTGAGTCCGGTTCATGTTGTACGATCGCACGAGTTTTACATCGAAGACGAAAAGACTCGCCCAGAGAAGCCACTTGAATGATTTAGTGTTTCCGTCTGTCACTTGCATACGTGGTTAGTCCCTAAGTTTGGACTGGGTGGATTGGGTTGTTTTACCTCTGAGCGGCACTTTTTTGCACACAATGGGCTAAATGGCCAGGTCACAAGGACCCCGAGTGCTCAGAGAAGGTTGGGGGAATGGAACCCATTGGACAGCTGTTGGGAAACAGATGGTAGCTTCCTGTTGGGTTGGGTTGTTTTACCTCTGAGCGGTACTTTTTTGCACACAATGGGCTAAATGGCCAGGTCACAAGGACCCCGAGTGCTCAGAGAAGGTTGAGGGAAGGGAACCCATTGGACAGGTATTGGGAGACAGATGGTAGCTACCTGTTGGGTTGGGTGGTTTTACCTCTGAGCGACACTTTTTTTGCACACAATGGGCTAAATGGCCAGGTCACAAGGACCCCGAGTGCTCAGAGAAGGTTGGGGGAAGGGAACCCATTGGACAGGTATTGGGAGACAGATGGTAGCTTCCTGTTGGGTTGGGTTGTTTTACCTCTGAGCGGCACTTTTTTGCACACAATGGGCTAAATGGCCAGGTCACAAGGACCCCGAGGGCTCAGAGAAGGTTGGGGGAATTGAACCCATTGCACAGATATTGGGAGACAGATGGTAGCTTCCTGTTGGGTTGGGTTGTTTTACCTCTGAGCGGTACTTTTTTGCACACAATGGGCTAAATGGCCAGGTCACAAGGACCCCGAGGGCTCAGAGAAGGTTGGGGGAATTGAACCCATTGGACAGATATTGGGAGACAGATGGTAGCTACCTGTTGGGTTTTTTTACCTCTGAGCGACACTTTTTTTGAACACAATGGGCTAAATGGCCAGGTCACAAGGACCCGAGGGCTCAGAGAAAGTTGGGGGAATTGAACCCATTGGACAGGTATTGGGAGACAGATGGTAGCTTCCTGTTGGGTTGGGTTGTTTTACCTCTGAGCGGCACTTTTTTGCACACAATGGGCTAAATGGAAGGTCACAAGGACCCGAGGGCTCAGAGAAAGTTGGGGGAATTGAACCCATTGGACAGGTATTGGGAGACAGATGGTAGCTTCCTGTTGGGTTGGGTTGTTTTACCTCTGAGCGGCACTTTTTTGCACACAATGGGCTAAATGGCTAGGTCACAAGGACCCCGAGGGCTCAGAGAAGGTTGGGGGAATTGAACCCATTGGACAGATATTGGGAGACAGATGGTAGCTACCTGTTGGGTTGTTTTACCTCTGAGCGACACTTTTTTTGCACACAATGGGCTAAATGGCCAGGTCACAAGGACCCAAGGGCTCAGAGAAAGTTGGGGGAATTGAACCCATTGGACAGGTATTGGGAGACAGATGGTAGCTTTCTGTTGGGTTGGGTTGTTTTACCTCTGAGCGGCACTTTTTTGCACACAATGGGCTAAATGGCCAGGTCACAAGGACCCGAGGGCTCAGAGAAAGTTGGGGGAATTGAACCCATTGGACAGGTATTGGGAGACAGATGGTAGCTTCCTGTTGGGTTGGGTTGTTTTACCTCTGAGCGGCACTTTTTTGCACACAATGGGCTAAATGGCCAGGTCACAAGGACCCCGAGGGCTCAGAGAAGGTTGGGGGAATTGAACCCATTGGACAGATATTGGGAGACAGATGGTAGCTACCTGTTGGGTTGTTTTACCTCTGAGCGACACTTTTTTTGCACACAATGGGCTAAATGGCCAGGTCACAAGGACCCGAGGGCTCAGAGAA
Organism: Ryuthela nishihirai; assembly: GCA_038380435.1. Lineage (NCBI taxonomy): Eukaryota > Metazoa > Arthropoda > Arachnida > Araneae > Heptathelidae > Ryuthela > Ryuthela nishihirai. The sequence continues at coordinate 22,024,339 of JAWZYU010000031.1, read as the reverse complement.
AGTTGGGGGAATTGAACCCATTGGACAGGTATTGGGAGACAGATGGTAGCTTCCTGTTGGGTTGGGTTGTTTTACCTCTGAGCGGCACTTTTTTGCACACAATGGGCTAAATGGCCAGGTCACAAGGACCCCGAGTGCTCAGAGAAGGTTGGGGGAAGGGAACCCATTGGACAGGTATTGAGAGACAGATTGTATCTACCTGTTGGGTTGGGTTGTTTTACCTCTGAGCGACACTTTTTTTGCCCACCATGGGCTAAATGGCCAGGTCGCAAGGACCCCGAGTGCTCAGAGAAGGTTGGGGGAAGGGAACCCATTGGACAGGTATTGGGAGACAAATGGTAGCTTCCTGTTGGGTTCGGTTGTTTTACCTCTGAGCGGCACTTTTTTGCACACAATGGGCTAAATGGGCAGTTCACAAGGACCTCGAGAGCTCAGAGAAAGTTGGGGGAACGGAACCCATTGGAACAGCTGTTGGGAGACAGATGGTAGCTTCCTGTTGGGTTGGGTTGTTTTACCTCTGAGCGGCACTTTTTTGCACACAATGGGCTAAATGGCCAGGTCACAAGGACCCCGAGGGCTCAGAGAAGGTTGGGGGAAGGGAACCCATTGGACAGGTATTGGGAGACAGATGGCAGCTACCTGTTGGGTTGGGTTGTTTTACCTCTGAGCGACACTTTTTTTGCCCACAATGGGCTAAATGGCCAGGTCACAAGGACCCCGAGTGCTCAGAGAAGGTTGGGGGAAGGGAACCCATTGGACAGGTATTGGGAAACAGATGGTAGCTTCCTGTTGGGTTGGGTTGTTTTACCTCTGAGCGGCAATTTTTTGCACACAATGGGCTAAATGGCCAGGTCACAAGGACCCCGAGGGCTCAGAGAATGTTGGGGGAAGGGAACCCATTGGACAGGTATTGGGAGACAGATGGTAGCTTCCTGTTGGGTTGGGTTGTTTTACCTCTGAGCGGCACTTTTTTGCACACAATGGGCTAAATGGCCAGGTCACAATGACCCCGAGGGCGCAGAGAAGGTTGGGGGAAGGGAACCCATTGGACAGCTGTTGGGAGACAGATGGTAGCTTCCTGTTGGGTTGGGTTGTTTTATCTCTGAGCGGTACTTTTTTGCAGACAATGGGCTAAATGGCAAGGTCACAAGGACCCCGAGAGCTCAGAGAAGGTTGGGGGAAGGGAACCCATCGGACAGGTATTGGGAGACAGATGGTAGCTACCTGTTGGGTTGGGTTGTTTTAACTCTGAGCGTCACTTTTTTTGCCCACAATGGGCTAAATGGCCAGGTCACAAGGACCCCGAGTGCTCAGAGAAGGTTGGGGGAAGGGAACCCATTGGACAGGTATTGGGAGACAGATGGTAGCTTCCTGTTGGATTGGGTTGTTTTACCTCTGAGCGGCACTTTTTTGCACACAATGGGCTAAATGGCCAGGTCACAAGGACCCCGAGGGCTCAGAGAAGGTTGGGGGAAGGGAACCCATTGGACAGGTATTGGGAGACAGATGGTAGCTTCCTGTTGGGTTGGGTTGTTTTACCTCTGAGCGGCACTTTTTTGCACACAATGGGCTAAATGGCCAGGTCACAAGGACCCCGAGTGCTCAGAGAAGGTTGGGGGAAGGGAACCCATTGGACAGGTATTGAGAGACAGATTGTATCTACCTGTTGGGTTGGGTTGTTTTACCTCTGAGCGACACTTTTTTTGCCCACCATGGGCTAAATGGCCAGGTCGCAAGGACCCCGAGTGCTCAGAGAAGGTTGGGGGAAGGGAACCCATTGGACAGGTATTGGGAGACAAATGGTAGCTTCCTGTTGGGTTCGGTTGTTTTACCTCTGAGCGGCACTTTTTTGCACACAATGGGCTAAATGGGCAGTTCACAAGGACCTCGAGAGCTCAGAGAAAGTTGGGGGAACGGAACCCATTGGAACAGCTGTTGGGAGACAGATGGTAGCTTCCTGTTGGGTTGGGTTGTTTTACCTCTGAGCGGCACTTTTTTGCCCACAATGGGCTAAATGGCCAGGTCACAAGGACTCCGAAGGCTCAGAGAAGGTTGGATAAGGGGACCCACTGGAACAGCTGTTGGGAGACAGATGGTAGCCTACCGTCAAGGCCATCCAGCGTGTTCTTTAACGTGCACAAGTTATGGCTCTCCAGCACAAAAGACCATGGATTAAAGTTCTAATAGACGGACGGCGGCCTTTCCAAGCACATCGGTGTCCGCTACTGACCGTGGGCAGGGCGTGGAATTTTCCAGATATAAATATCAACGCTGATCCAGTTGGGACTCGAACCTGGGAACTCCACTCCCGACCCAACATTGGACGCATTCTAATTAAATGACCGTTGACTGTACATAAACCAGAGCCTTAAGCTGATAGGCAACAGATACATGGAACGAGATTTATGAGCATCCACAACTCACTCTTCGAAGGTGCAAGCACATGATTGGCCAACGACCTGTCAATCATCCAATGATCGATGAGAACGTTATAAGCGTCAACCAATGATTGATGAGAACTATTATTTGAATGTCGATTGTGCACTTTCATCTTATCGTATCGCGCAGAATCAGAGACAGAAAAATAGGACTAGGCTCGGACAGGTCACTGACAGATAAAGAAATAAATTCATTTTTAATTAAAAAAAATATTAAATAAATAAATACCTGCTTGGGTTGTTTTACCTCTGAGCGGCACTTTTTTGCACACCATGGGCTAAATGGCCAGATCACATGGACCCCGAAGTCTCAGAGAAGGTTGGGGGAGGGGACCCACTGGAACAGCTGTTGGGAGACAGATGGTAGCCTCCCGTCAAGGCCATCCAGCGTGTTCTTTAACGTGCACAGGGTAATGGCTCTCCTGCACAATGGCCAGTTCACAAGGACCCCTAAGACTCAGAGAAGGTTGGGGTAGGGGACCCACTGGAACAGCTGTTGGGAGACAGGTGGTAGCCTCCCGTCAAGGCCATCCAGCGTGTTCTTTAACGTGCACAGGATATGGTTCTCCCGCACACGGGGCCACGACTTAACGTCCCATCCGACGGACGGCGGCCTTTCCAAGCCCATCGGTGTCCCCTACTGACCGTGGGCAGGGCGGGGGAATTTTTGCGGAGATAAATCTCAACGCTGACCCAGCTGGGACTCGAACCTGGGAACTTCAGATTACGAGCCTGGCTCGCTGCCGACTGAGCCACCCCCGCCCCAAATACTTGCTGAAGCAGTTGTCTACCACATAGGTGTGACAGGAGCCTGTCACTTTAATACGTCACAGAGAAGATCTGTGAGGAATGAAGGTCTTCAGGAGAAATAAAATACAAATATCCAGCCTTTACCGGATATTTTTAAAAGTATGTTTTTTAATAATTATACTGGTGACTATTTATTCTATTAATTATTAGTAACAGGTTCAGAGTTGTTTAATATAATTTTTATACATTCAAAACTAATCAACAAAATAATTTTATAATGCTTTAGAACGAAGATTTATGAACGAAGACTTGACGGTAGTTAAATTTGCAAAATATTTTTCTCTTAAAAAATTTAGGCAAGAATATTTTTTTTCATTTTTACCATTAACTGTCCATGCTCAGACTTATCTAAGAGTCCTTGCCACATAAACATTTATAAACATTTTGTAACATGAAATAAAAAATTAACGATTGAACATTAATGAATTGAGTTATTTTTTATCTCTTGACAGAGTGACTCTTGCACACAATGCAAGAGTGCACACAATGCTCTGAGTTGCACACAATGCTCTGAGTGGGTGGGTCACAAGAACCCCTAAAGGGGTCAGAGTGATGATTGTGAAAGGTGTTCCCTGTTTGGCATTATAAAAATATGGCTTTGGGTTGGGTTCTTTTACCTCTGAGCGACACTTTTTTGCACACAATGGGCTAAATGGCCAGGTCACATTGACCCCGAAGGGTCAGAGAAGGTTGGGGGAGGGGACACACTGGAACAGCTGTTGGGAGACAGATGGTAGCCTCCCGTCAAGGCCATCCAGAGTGTTCTTTAATGTTGGGTTGTTTTACCTCTGAGCGGGACTTTTTGCACACCATGGGCTAAATGACCAGGTCACATGGACCTCAAAGGGTCAGAGAAGGTTGGGAGAGGGGACCCACTGGAACAGCTGTTGGGAGACAGATGGTAGCCTCCCGTCAAGGCCATCCAGCGTGTTCTTTAACGTGCACAGGGTATGGCTCTCCTGCACAATGGCCAGGTCACAAGGACCCCGAAGGCTCAGAGGAGGTTGGGTGAGAGGACCCATTGGAACGGCTGTTGGGAGACAGATAGTAGCCTCCCGTCAGGGCCATCCAGCGTGTTCTCTAATGTTGGGTTGTTTTACCTCTGAGCGGCACTTTTCTGCACACCATGGGCTAAATGGCCAGGTCACATGGACCCCGAAGGCTAGGAGAAGGTTGAGGGAGGGGACCCACTGGAACAGCTGTTTGGTAGACAGATGGTAGCCTCCCGTCAAGGCCATCCAGCGTGTTCTTTAACGTGCACAGGGTATGCTCTCCCGCACACGGAGTCACGGCTTAACGTTCCATCCGACGGGCGGCGGTCTTTCCAAGGCCATCAGTGTCCCCTACTGACCATGGGCAGGGCGGGGAGTTTTGCGGAGATAAATCTCAACGCTGACCCAGCTGGGACTCGAACTTGGGAACTACAGCCATTCGCGCTACCGACTGAGCCACCGCCGTCGTTGAACACTATTGTTATGTCGCTGAACATGAATTGTTATTTTTTATGTCATAACAGAGTGACTCTTGCACACAATGAGTTCAGTGGGTGGGTCACAAGAATCCCTGAACGGGTCAGAGTGATTATTGTGAAAGGTGTTCCCTGTTTGGCATTAAAAAAATATGGCAATACTTTTCTTGTTTTCGTTTCTGTTCTAGCAGTCATTCCAAGAAAATATTCGTGTCAAAGATTCTGTAAATAAAATGATTATGCTATAATGTGCCGCGAAGGTTTAACAAGAGCAAATCAATATGATACGCCAGAGAGAATGACGCCAGCTCGTTATCTGTAGTTCCCAGGTTCGAGTCCCAGCTGGGTGAGCGTTGAGATTTATCTCCGCAAAATTCTCTACCCTGCCCACGATCAGTAGGGGACACCGCTGGGCTTGGAAAGGCCGCCGTCCGTCGGATGGGACGTTAAGTCGTGGCCCCGTGTGTGAAAGAGCCATACCCTGTGCACTTTAAAGAACACGCTGGATGGCCTTGACGGGAGACTCCCATCTGTCTCCCAACAGATGTTCCAGTGGGTCCCCTCCCCCAACCTTCTCTGAGCCTTCGGGGTCCTTGTGACCTGGCCATTTAGCCCATGGTGTGCAAAAAAGTGCCGCTCAGAGGTAAAACAATCCAACCCTAATAAACAACCTCCAGAAAATATATATGCCCCCCCCCACAACCCCCATATGCTGGGAGTACAGTCGCTCAAAAAAGTATTCGAACATTACGGTTGATTACAGAATTCAGAAAAAAAATCGTTGCCAGATATTTATTCTAAATTCTGTAATCAACCGTAGTGTTCGGATATTTTTTTTTGAGCGACTGTACATTATTTGGCTTTTATAAAATCTTTACCTTCAGATTGTTTAAAAAAAGAATTTACCAACCAAAATCAAGTGAGCGCTTAAAATGCACAGAGGTAGCAGTAACATCAATTGACTTGCCCTCTATTCTTAAGTGGGGGCGGGGGTGGCTCAGCCGGTAGCGCGCCAGGCTCGTAATCTGTAGTTCCCAGGTTCGAGTCCCAGCTGGGTCAGCGTTCAGATTTATCTCCGCAAAAATTCCCCGCCCTGCCCACGGTCAGTAGGGGACACCGGTGGGCTTGGAAAGGCCGCCGTCCGTCGTATGGGACGTTAAGCCGTGGCTCCGTGTGCGGGAGAGCCATACCCTGTGCACGTTAAAGAACACGCTGGATGGCCTTGACGGGAGGTTAGCATCTGTCTCCCAACAGCCGTTCCAGTGGGTCCCCTCCCCCAACCTTCTCTGAGCCTTCGGGGTCCATGTGACCTGGCCATTTAGCCCATGGTGTGCAGAAAAGTGCCGTTCAGAGGTAAAACAACCCAACTCTATTCTTAAGTGAATTCCTTTTTAAGCAATACATCTGCCTGATTTGTTAGCCAAACACAATAAATAAATGTAATAAACCGAAATTAAATTATAATGAATCGAAACTGTTTTGTTTGGCGTCAATAATAACACGCCCAAAGAATTACAGATATTAATTCCAACAACCAACAAGGCGTACGTTATCTCATTAACGCGAAAAAGAAGACGCACTTTTCGCACAATAATTACGTAAAGTCACAGTGGTAAAAGCTTGTCTGTCGACTACATTATTCAAACTTTCTGTTGTTCAGTTTAATAAACGCCATCGAGGTTTAGAAAACTGAAGGCTTTCCTGTCTCTAAGAAAGATTGCTTGCAATGCAGTATAGATAACATCAATTTGCTTACATACAACGCTGAAGATTACACTGGAAACAGTTTTATTGAAGTGTTTCAAATCCCCAAATAATCCTGCTGTCAAGCTAATTACACTGTAGCCTTGCTGTGCGAGATAAAATGCCCATTGTAAATATATTCCGCATGGTAAGAACATTGAAGTTTTCGCATTTACTCCAACATAACGCCGACTATACACTCGCATGAGTCGTTACTTGAGAAGAATAGCGGAAAGGATTGCGTGCAGGATTTTACTAGAGGCGGTGTTGCTGTTATTCACCTGAAAATGTGCTTGAGCATTGATTTAAATATAGGTCGATAAATAGATATTTGGTTTCTATATGCATGCACGTAAATTTATGCATGGAACTGTTTATGAATTCATGGTTTTTTCGAAATTGTAATTGTAAACATTTCTCAATAAAGGTATGTTGTATTTCTTTAGTTTTTTTAAGTTTCCATGGAAACCACATCGGGTTGGGTTGTTTTACCTTTGAGCGGCACTTTTTTGCACACCATGGGCTAAATGGCCAGATCACATGGACCCTGAAGGCTCAGAGAAGGTTGGGGGAGGGCACCCACTGGAACAGTTGTTGGGAGACAGATGGTAGCCTCCGGTCAAGACCATCCAGCGTGTTATTTAACGTGCACAGGGTATGGCTCTCCCGCACACGGAACCACGGCTTAACGTCCCATCCGACGGACGGCGGCCTTTCCAAGCCCATCGGTATCCCCTACTGAACGTGGGCAGGGCGAAGAATTCAGCGGAGATAAATCTCAACGCTGACCCAGCTGGGACTCGAACCTGGGAACTACAGATTACGAGGAACTGTTTATGAATTCATGGTTTTTTCGAAATTGTAATTGTAAACATTTCTCAATAAAGGTATGTTGTATTTCTTTAGTTTTTTTAAGTTTCCATGGAAACCACATCGGTATATAAAGAAATAAATTGGAAAGTTTATTAAGGGGTTGCGTTGTTCTATTTCTGTGAAGCAGTTTCCTGCATTAAATGGGTAGGTTACGTAGATACGAAAGCATCAGCGATAACGCAAACCAAATTTGATACGTCAAGACTTGGTTGGGTTGTTTTACCTCTGAGCGGCGCTTTTTTTGCGCACAATGGGCTGAATGGCCAAGTCACAAGGACCCCGGAGGCTCAGAGAAGGTTTCGGAATGTGGATGTGTAGGGATATTGCTTATTGTAAATTTTAAAGTAGGGGGAGACGATAGCACGCCAGGTTGGTAATCTGCAGTTCTCAGGTTGGTAATCTGCAGTTACCAGGTTCATAACTTGCAGTTACAAGGTTGGTAATCTGCAGTTCCCATTTTCGTAACCTGAAGTTCCCAGGTCCGCAATCTGTAGTTCCCAGGTTGGTGATCTGCAGTTCTTAGGTTCGTAACCCGTAGTTCCCGTTTTCGTAACCCGCAGTTCCCATTTTCGTAACCTTCAGTTCCCAGGTTGGTAATCTGCAGTTCCCATTTTCGTAACCTGCAGTTCCCAGGTTGCTAATCTGCAGTTCCCATTTTCGTAACCCGCAGTTCCCAGGTTCGTAACCCGTAGTTCCCATTTTCGTAACCTGCAGTTCCCAGGTTGGTAATCTGCAGTTCCCATTTTCGTAACCCGCAGTTCCCATTTTCGTAACCTTCAGTTCCCAGGTTGGTAATCTGCAGTTCCCATTTTCGTAACCCGCAGTTCCCATTTTCGTAACCTTCAGTTCCCAGGTTGGTAATCTGCAGTTCCCATTTTCGTAACCCGCAGTCCCCATTTTCGTAACCTTCAGTTCCCAGGTTGGTAATCTGCAGTTCCCAGGTTGGTAATCTGCAGTTCCCAGGTTGGTAATCTGCAGTTCCCATTTTCGTAACTGAAGTTCCCAGGTTGCTAATCTGCAGTTCCCATTATCGTAACCCGCAGTTCCCATTTTCGTAACCTTCAGTTCCCAGGTTGGTAATCTGCAGTTCCCATTTTCGTAACCCGCAGTTCCCATTTTCGTAACCTTCAGTTCCCAGGTTGGTAATCTGCAGTTCCCAGGTTGGTAATCTGCAGTTCCCATTTTCGTAACTGAAGTTCCCAGGTTGCTAATCTGCAGTTCCCATTATCGTAACCCGCAGTTCCCATTTTCGTAACCTTCAGTTCCCAGGTTGGTAATCTGCAGTTCCCATTTTCGTAACCCGCAGTTCCCATTTTCGTAACCTTCAGTTCCCAGGTTGGTAATCTGCAGTTCCCATTTTCGTAACCTGAAGTTCCCAGGTTGCTAATCTACAGTTCCCATTTTCGTAACCCGCAGTTCCCAGGTTCGTAACCCGTAGTTCCCATTTTCGTAACCTGCAGTTCCCAGGTTGGTAATCTGCAGTTCCCATTTTCGTAACCTGAAGTTACCAGGTTCGTAACCCGCAGTTCCCATTTTCGTAACCTGCAGTTCCCAGGTCCGCAATCTTCAGTTCCCAGGTTCGTAACCCGCAGTTCCCATTTTCGTAACCTGTAGTTCCCAGGTTGACAATCTGCAGTTCCCATTTTCGTAACCCGCAGTTCCCATTTTCGCAACCTGAAGTTCCCAGGTTCGTAACCCGCAGTTCCCATTTTCGCAACCTGAAGTTCCCAGGTTCGTAACCCGCAGTTCCCATTTTCGTAACCTGTAGTTCCCAGGTTGACAATCTGCAGTTCCCATTTTCGTAACCCGCAGTTCCCATTTTCGCAACCTGAAGTTCCCAGGTTCGTAACCCGCAGTTCCCATTTTCGCAACCTGAAGTTCCCAGGTTCGTAACCCGCAGTTCCTATTTTCGTAACCTGTAGTTCCCAGGTTGACAATCTGCAGTTCCCATTTTCGTAACCCGCAGTTCCCATTTTCGTAACCTTCAGTTCCCAGGTTGGTAATCTGCAGTTCCCATTTTCGTAACCTTCAGTTCCCAGGTTGGTAATCTGCAGTTCCCATTTTCGTAACCTGAAGTTCCCAGGTTGCTAATCTACAGTTCCCATTTTCGTAACCCGCAGTTCCCAGGTTCGTAACCCGTAGTTCCCATTTTCGTAACCTGCAGTTCCCAGGTTGGTAATCTGCAGTTCCCATTTTCGTAACCTGAAGTTACCAGGTTCGTAACCCGCAGTTCCCATTTTCGTAACCTGCAGTTCCCAGGTCCGCAATCTTCAGTTCCCAGGTTCGTAACCCGCAGTTCCCATTTTCGTAACCTGTAGTTCCCAGGTTGACAATCTGCAGTTCCCATTTTCGTAACCCGCAGTTCCCATTTTCGCAACCTGAAGTTCCCAGGTTCGTAACCCGCAGTTCCCTTTTTCGCAACCTGAAGTTCCCAGGTTCGTAACCCGCAGTTCCCATTTTCGCAACCTGAAGTTCCCAGGTTCGTAACCCGCAGTTCCCATTTTCGCAACCTGAAGTTCCCAGGTTCGTAACCCGCAGTTCCTATTTTCGTAACCTGTAGTTCCCAGGTTGACAATCTGCAGTTCCCATTTTCGTAACCCGCAGTTCCCATTTTCGCAACCTGAAGTTCCCAGGTTCGTAACCCGCAGTTCCCATTTTCGTAACCTGTAGTTCCCAGGTTGACAATCTGCAGTTCCCATTTTCGTAACCCGCAGTTCCCATTTTCGCAACCTGAAGTTCCCAGGTTCGTAACCCGCAGTTCCCATTTTCGCAACCTGAAGTTCCCAGGTTCGTAACCCGCAGTTCCTATTTTCGTAACCTGTAGTTCCCAGGTTGACAATCTGCAGTTCCCATTTTCGTAACCCGCAGTTCCCATTTTCGTAACCTTCAGTTCCCAGGTTGGTAATCTGCAGTTCCCATTTTCGTAACCTTCAGTTCCCAGGTTGGTAATCTGCAGTTCCCATTTTCGTAACCTGAAGTTCCCAGGTTGCTAATCTACAGTTCCCATTTTCGTAACCCGCAGTTCCCAGGTTCGTAACCCGTAGTTCCCATTTTCGTAACCTGCAGTTCCCAGGTTGGTAATCTGCAGTTCCCATTTTCGTAACCTGAAGTTACCAGGTTCGTAACCCGCAGTTCCCATTTTCGTAACCTGCAGTTCCCAGGTCCGCAATCTTCAGTTCCCAGGTTCGTAACCCGCAGTTCCCATTTTCGTAACCTGTAGTTCCCAGGTTGACAATCTGCAGTTCCCATTTTCGTAACCCGCAGTTCCCATTTTCGCAACCTGAAGTTCCCAGGTTCGTAACCCGCAGTTCCCATTTTCGCAACCTGAAGTTCCCAGGTTCGTAACCCGCAGTTCCCATTTTCGCAACCTGAAGTTCCCAGGTTCGTAACCCGCAGTTCCTATTTTCGTAACCTGTAGTTCCCAGGTTGACAATCTGCAGTTCCCATTTTCGTAACCCGCAGTTCCCATTTTCGCAACCTGAAGTTCCCAGGTTCGTAACCCGCAGTTCCCATTTTCGCAACCTGAAGTTCCCAGGTTCGTAACCCGCAGTTCCCATTTTCGTAACCTGAAGTTCCCAGGTTCGTAACCCGCAGTTCCCATTTTCGCAACCTGAAGTTCCCAGGTTCGTAACCCGCAGTTCCCATTTTCGCAACCTGAAGTTCCCAGGTTCGTAACCCGCAGTTCCCATTTTCGTAACCTGAAGTTCCCAGGTTCGTAACCCGCAGTTCCCATTTTCGCAACCTGAAGTTCCCAGGTTCGTAACCCGCAGTTCCCATTTTCGCAACCTGAAGTTCCCAGGTTCGTAACCCGCAGTTCCTATTTTCGTAACCTGTAGTTCCCAGGTTGACAATCTGCAGTTCCCATTTTCGTAACCCGCAGTTCCCATTTTCGCAACCTGAAGTTCCCAGGTTCGTAACCCGCAGTTCCCATTTTCGCAACCTGAAGTTCCCAGGTTCGTAACCCGCAGTTCCCATTTTCGTAACCTGAAGTTCCCAGGTTCGTAACCCGCAGTTCCCATTTTCGCAACCTGAAGTTCCCAGGTTCGTAACCCGCAGTTCCCATTTTCGCAACCTGAAGTTCCCAGGTTCGTAACCCGCAGTTCCCATTTTCGCAACCTGAAGTTCCCAGGTTCGTAACCCGCAGTTCCCATTTTCGTAACCTGAAGTTCCCAGGTTCGTAACCCGCAGTTCCCATTTTCGCAACCTGAAGTTCCCAGGTTCGTAACCCGCAGTTCCCATTTTCGCAACCTGAAGTTCCCAGGTTCGTAACCCGCAGTTCCCATTTTCGTAACCTGAAGTTCCCAGGTTCGTAACCCGCAGTTCCCATTTTCGCAACCTGAAGTTCCCAGGTTCGTAACCCGCAGTTCCCATTTTCGCAACCTGAAGTTCCCAGGTTCGTAACCCGCAGTTCCCATTTTCGTAACCTGCAGTTCCCAGGTTGGTAATCTGCAGTTCCCATTTTCGTAACCTGAAGTTACCAGGTTCGTAACCCGCAGTTCCCATTTTCGTAACCTGCAGTTCCCAGGTCCGCAATCTTCAGTTCCCAGGTTCGTAACCCGCAGTTCCTATTTTCGTAACCTGTAGTTCCCAGGTTGACAATCTGCAGTTCCCATTTTCGTAACCCGCAGTTCCCATTTTCGCAACCTGAAGTTCCCAGGTTCGTAACCCGCAGTTCCCATTTTCGCAACCTGAAGTTCCCAGGTTCGTAACCCGCAGTTCCCATTTTCGCAACCTGAAGTTACCAGGTTCGTAACCCGCAGTTCCCATTTTCGTAACCTGAAGTTCCCAGGTTCGTAACCCGCAGTTCCCATTTTCGCAACCTGAAGTTCCCAGGTTCGTAACCCGCAGTTCCCATTTTCGCAACCTGAAGTTCCCAGGTTCGTAACCCGCAGTTCCCATTTTCGTAACCTGCAGTTCCCAGGTTGATAATCTGCAGTTCCTATTTTCGTAACCCGCAGTTCCCATTTTCGTAACCTGAAGTTCCCATTTTCGTAACCTGCAGTTCCCATTTTCGTAACCCGCAGTTCCCATTTTCGTAACCTGCAGTTCCCATTTTCGTAACCAGCAGTTCCCAGGTTCGTAATCTGCAGTTCCCATTTTCGTAACCTGAAGTTCCCATTTTCGTAACCTGCAGTTCCCATTTTCGTAACCCGCAGTTCCCATTTTCGTAACCTGCAGTTCCCATTTTCGTAACCCGCAGTTCCCAGGTTCGTAACCTGCAGTTCCATTTTCGTAACCTGAAGTTCCCATTTTCGTAACCCGCAGTACCATATTTGCTACTTCTCTAGTAAAGACGACAAAGAACTATTTACAATGGACATTTCTGTTTCCGAAAAATGGAAGCAAACTATAATTGATACTTCAGTACGCAAAGATGTCAATAGAGCAGACTTATAAGTTACATAATATGGGCGGGTTGTGTTGTTTTGCTTCTGAGCGGCACTTTTTTGCAACAATGGGCTAAATGGCCAGGTCACATGGACCCCGAAGGCTCAGAGAAGTTTGGGGAAGGGGACTCACTGGAACAGCTGTTGGGAGACAGATGGTAGCCTCCCGTCAAGGCCATCCAGTGTGTTCTTTAAGGTGCACAGGATATGGCTCTCATGCACAATGGCCAGGTCACAAGGACCCCGAAGGCTCAGAGAAGGTTGGGTGAGGAGACCCACTGGAACAGCTGTTGGGAGACAGATGGTAGCCTCCTGTCAAGGCCATCCAGTGTGTTCTTTAACGTGCACAGGGTATGGCTCTCCTGCACAATGGCCAGGTCACAAGGACCCCGAAGGCTCAGAGAAGGTTGGGTGAGGGGACCCACTGGAACAGCTGTTGAGAGACAGATGGTAGCCTCCCGTCAAGGTCATCCAGTGTGTTCTTTAACGTGCACAGGGTATTGTTCTCGCACGCACAGGGTCACGGCTTAACGTCCCATCCAACGGACGGCGGCCTTTCCAAGCCCATCGGAGTCCCCTACTGAGCGTAGGCAGGGCAGGGAGTTTTGCGCAGATAAATCTCAACTCTGACCCAGCTGGGACTCGAATCTGGGAACTACAGATTACGAGCCTGGCGCGCTACCGACTGAGCCACCCCCGACCCTAATAACGAAGGATTAGTTTGGATCTCACAATTAGAATAGTTTCTTTAGTGAATAACTGGAATTGAGTGAAGAATTATTGCTCTAATACCAAGCAGTAGCTTTCACAAATGATCATCATCATTGGATTAATGGGTAGGAAATAGGATTGATAAGGATGGAGGAGAATGATAAGGATGCTGAGGAGGACTATTTATGAGGAGCTTACGATTTACCTTAATTAACGCAGAGATACTTCACTATCTGATTTATATTGCAAAGCCAATTAATTGGTGCCGAAGATAGCTTGGGGCTGAGAGCAAATCGGTTACGACTTACGATGACGGAGGTTCATGGTTCAGTTTCCAATAATCCAATGAATTCTGGTGTGTTTTGTATTGATTGGTTTTTAACTTGATGAAGATAAAGTGAGATTAAAATGTTTTGCTTCATATAAATGAAAATAAGATGGGTTGGGTTGGGTTGTTTTACCTCTGAGCGGCACTTTTTTGCACACCATGGGCTAAATGGCCAGGTCACATGGACCCCGAAGGCTCAGAGAAGGTTGGGGGAGGGGACCCACTGGAACAGCTGTTGGGAGACAGATGGTAGCCTCCCGTCAAGGCCATCCATCGTGTTCTTTATCGTGCACAGGGTATGGCTCTCCCGCACACGGAGCCACGGCTTAACGTCCCATCCGACGGACGGTGGCCTTTCCAAGCCCATCGGTGTCCCCTACTGACCGTGGTCAGGGCGGGGAATTTTGGGGAGATAAATCTCAACGCTGACCCAGCTGGGACTCGAACCTGGGAACTACAGATTACGAGCCTGGCGCGCTACCGGCTGAGCCACCCCCGCCCCTGAAAATAAGATGGATTGAATACTTATGTTTAATAAGGGGCGATGGTTGTTCTTTCCGTAGCGATCCAGATTCATAATCTGAACTTCCCAGGTTCGAGTCCCATCTTATCTCCCCAAAAACCCCAGCATCTACTCGGTCACTAGCGGACACCGATCGGCTTGGAAAGGCCGCCATTCGTCTGATGGGACGTTAAGCCGTGGCCTTGTGTGCGGTTGGTTTGTTCTACCTCTGAACGGAACTTTTTTTGCACAAAATGGGCTAAATGGCCAGGTCACAAGGACCCCGAAGGCTCAGAGATTGTTGGGGAAGAGGACCCACTGGAATAGCTGTTGGGAGACAGATGGTAGCCTCCCATCAAGGCCATACAGCGTGTTCTTTAACGTTGAGTTGTTTTACCTCTGAGCGGCACTTTTCTGCACACCATGGGCTAAATCGCCAGGTCACAAAGACCCAGAAGGCTCAGAGAAGGTTGTGGGAGGGGACCCACTGGAACAGCTGTTGGGAAGCAGATGGTAGCCTCCCGTCCAGCGTATTCTTTAGCGTGCATAGGGAATAGCTCTCCATACAGGGGCCACGGCTTAACGTCCCATTCGATGAACGGCGGCCTTTCCAAGCCCATCGGTGTCCCCTACTGACCGTGGGCAGGGCGGGGAGTTTTGCGGAGATAAATCTCAACGCTGACCCAGCTAGGACTCGAACCTGGGAACTACAGATTACGAGCTTGGCGCGCTACCGACTGAGCTACCCCCGCCCCCAGCCCATTGTGTGCAGAAAACTGCCGCTCAGAGGTAAAAAAACCAACTTTCTCTCCTCTTCCTCACTCTCTCATTAGAAGGACCACTTAATCAGCGCCCCTTGCAGTTGATCTTTCCCGCACTTCTCTAAAAATTTAATAAAGAAATAGCCACCGGTATCATAACAAAATCATCGTGTCTAAGTCTCATCGTTACAAGAGGACCGTAATCCTCTACCTTTTAACAATGACAGTGCCCAAAGTAGTGATTAGCCGCAACAAATTTCCTTTATGATAACACACGCAAGAAAAAAAAGTAAAAAAAAAACACCATATCAATTAATAAACATGAAGAAAAAAACCCCGAAAATGTCATTTCATGAACGTTATAAGAAATAATAACAAAAGTCCTCTCATTAAACCCAAATGTATCATCGAAGAACAACATCGCCCTTAATAACCACGTTGTAATTTAGAATCCTCCATCTTTATTTATTTCTTCCAGTATACACCGGTGGAAGTATCCCCCCCCCATCTTTTCGTCCCCTGCCAAAGCCATTCTCCATTCAACGCATCACTCCAAGATGACGCATGTTCAATGGCCTCCAAGTAATTGCAAATAGCCGCACATAAAAGGCATTCTTCCGCCTCAAAATGTAATCACCTCTCCATTAAGATCATTAAATCCCCTCGCTACCATCATCAAAATACTCCCCCTCCCACTTTCTCCTCACCATCCTCTTGGCATCCATCTACACTTCTCTCATTCTCCTCCTCCTCTCTCATCCCTCCCCCCCCCTCCTCCTCCTCCTCCTCCTCCTCATCTCTTCCCCTTCCTCTCCTCCTCTTCGTCTCTCACTCCAACTCCCCTCATCATCTACCCCCCTCCTCCTCCTCCTCCTCTTCGTCAGCCCCTCCCCTCCCCCTCCTCTCTCATTCCTCTCCTCCTCTCCGTCTCTCACTCTACCTCCCCTCATCATCTACCCCTCCTCTCTCATCCCTTCATCTTCCTTCCTCCTCCATCTTCTCGTTCTTTTACCCCCCTCCCTTCTCTCCACTCTAGGCCCTCATTTACTTCATCTCCATCTCACATACACAGACAAAGCGATAAACCTTCGTCAAAGCTTTTGATTTTTAAAGAAACCACTTTTTGGCCGACACTTAAAGTGCAACACGAAAAAATGTGAATTTAATTTTGATGCTTTGGGGAAGAAGGATGACGAAAGGATGAAACAAATTGACGAATCGCTGCTTGTGATTCTCTTAATACTGAAACAGCAGAGTGAAAGATTAAATGAAAATTTTGAAATGAAAATAATCTTCGAAATAAAGTAATTAAAATTGTGATATTTCGCTTTACGGATTGTGAGAAAGTTAGAAATTTCAAAGAAGCTGAGAAGTTGTCAGCAATTAAGTAGATTGCTAAAATCGTATTGGTATTAGAGGAAGATAGGGAGACAATATTTTCTTTTTTTTTTGTGGGGGGGGGGGGGGTTCAAGAAGTCAGTTTATAGATAAAGAGTTGTTTAACCTTTGACTGGCACTTTTTCTGCATAGTCGGGCGCTAAATGGCCGGGTCACAAGAACCCGAAAGGCTAAAAAAGTTGGGAAAGGGATCTATTTCAGAGTTGCTGGATAGTTGTATAGAAAAGATCCATTGAACAGAAAGGGAACAACTGGACAGTTGTTTTGGGGAGGAGCCAATAGACAGGAAGGGAACAACTGGACAGTTGTTTTGGGGAGGAGCCAATAGACAGGAAGGGAACAACTGGACAGTTGTTTTGGGGAGGAGCCAATAGACAGGAAGGGAACAACTGGACAGTTGTTTTGGGGAGGAGCCAATAGACAGGAGGGGAACAACTGGACAGTTGTTTTGGGGAGGAGCCAATAGACAGGAGGGGAACAACTGGACAGTTGTTTTGGGGAGGAGCCAATAGACAGGAGGGAAACAACTGGACAGCTGTTTTGGGGAGGAGCCAATACACAGGAAGGGAACAACTGGACAGTTGTTTTGGGGAGGAGCCAATACACAGGAAGGGAACAACTGGACAGTTGTTTTGGGGAGGAGCCAATAGACAGGAAGGGAACAACTGGACAGTTGTTTTGGGGAAGAGTCAATAGATAGGAAGGGAACAACTGGACAGTTGTTTTGGGGAGGAGACAATAGACAGGAAGGGAACAACTGGACAGTTGTTTTGGGGAGGAGCAAATAGACAGGAAGGGAACAACTGGACAGTTGTTTTGATGAGGAGCCAATAGACAGGAAGGGAAAAACTGGACAGTTATTTTGGGGAGGAGCCAACAGACAGGAAGGGAACAACTGGACAGTTGTTTTGGGGAGGAGCCAACAGACAGGAAGGGAACAACTGAACAGTTGTTTTGGGGAGGAGCCAACAGACAGGAAGGGAACAACTGGACAGTTGTTTTGGGGAGGAGCCAATAGATAGGAAGGGAAAAACTGGACAGTTGTTTTGGGGAGGAGCCAATAGACAGGAAGGGAACAACTGGACAGTTGTTTTGGGGAGGAGCCAATAGACAGGAAGGGAACAACTGGACAGTGGTTTTGGGGAGGAGCCAATAGACAGGAAGGGAAAAACTGGACAGTTGTTTTGGAGAGGAGCCAATAGACAGGAAGGGAAAAACTGGACAGTTGTTTTGGGGAGGAGCCAATAGACAGGAAGGGAGCAACTGGACAGTTGTTTAGGAAGGAGTCACTGAGCAAAAAAGAAACAACTGGACAGTTGTTTAGGAAGGAGTCACTGAGCAAAAAAGAAACAACTGGACAGTTGTTTAAGAAAAAAGAACTGGATAGTTATTTTGCATTTAAAATTTTTTACTTATGCATTTCTGAAATTCAATTTATTTTACCAGTTGAATACATTTTTTTCCATTTTTAAATTGTAATTTTCTTTTCGTAGGTTAAATCACTGCCACCGACAAGCATAGCTGTAGACAATTGGGAATCGATTCAATCTCCGCAAAACTCTTGGTCCTACCCTCGGTCAGTAGGGGACACCAATGTGCAGCCGCCGAAAGGTAAAGACCGCCGTCCGTCGCATGGGACGTTAAGCCGTGGCCCTGTATGCTGGAGAGACATACCCTACGCACGTTAAAGAACATGCTGGAAGCCCTTGCGCAGGAGGAGGAGGAGAGGAGGAGAGGGTAGATGATGAGGGGAGTTGGAGTGAAAGACGAAGAGGACGTGAGGAATGAGAGAGGAGGGGGAGGGGAAGAGCTGAGGAGGAGGAGGAGGAGGAGAGGAACTGAGAGAGGAGGAGGAGGGGAAGGGCTGAGGAGGAGGAGGGGGAGGGGTGGGACTGAGAGAGGAAGAGGAGGAGAAGGAGAATGAGAGAAGTGTAGATGGATGCGAAGAGGATGATGAGGAGAAAGTTGGAGGGGGAGTATTTGGCTGACATCTGTTTCCCAACAGCTGACCAGTGAGTCCCATTTCTCCAACCTTCTCTGAGTCCTCAGGGTCTTTGTGACCTGGCCATTTAGCCCATATATTTGAAAAAAAGTGCCGCTCAGAGGTAAAACAACCCAACTACGTACTACACGCAAATTAAATCTACACTATTGAACGTCGTTTCACTGCCGTCAGAAAAACGGGTTTGAACAACGTTACCCCGACGTGGGGCGGTGGTGGCTCAGTCGGTAGCGTGCCAGGCTCGTAATCTGTAGTTCCCAGGTTCGAGTCCCAGTTGGGTCAGCGTTGAGATTTATCTCCGGAAAATTCCCTGCCCGCCCACGGTCAGTATGGGACACCGATGGGCTTCCAAAGGCCATCGTCAATCGGATGGGACGTTAGATCGTGATCACGTGTGCGGGAGAGACATACCCTGTGCACGTTAAAGAACACGCTGGATGGCCTTGACGGGAGGCTACCATCTGTTAAACAGCTGTTCCAGTGGGTCCCCTCCCCCAACCTTCTCTGAACCTTCGGGGTTCTTGTGACCTGGCCATTGTGCGGGAGAGCATACCCTGTGCACGTTAAAGAACACATGGATAGCTTTGACAGGAGGCTACCATCTGTCTTCCAACAGCTGTTCCAGTGGGTCCCCTGCCCCAACCTTCTCTGAGCCTTCGGGGTCCTTGTGACCTGGCCATTGTGCGGGAGAGCCATACCCTGTGCACGTTAAAGAACACATTGGATAGCCTTGACAGGAGGCTACCATCTGTCTCCCAACAGCTGTTCCAGTGGGTCCCCTCCCCCAACCTTCTCTGAGCCTTCGGGATCCATGTGAACTGGCCATTTTGCCCATGGTGTGCCAAAAAGTGCCGCTCAGAGGTAAAACAATCCAACCCAAGTAACCCCGAAAAAAAACGTGAATTTACTCTGCTAATATTATATTTTGTATTACTTCAAATTTTTTGGAGAACATATAAGAGTTTTTTTTTTATTTTAATTTTTTCTGTTTAAAGATTTTCCTTTTCAGCAGCTTCGAAACCATTTCCTTAGAAGAGGTTTCGAACAGGGATTTCGTGTTAAAAAAATCAACAAAAAATGTACCACGGTTCTGGGTGGCCAGCAAAGGAAGTGGGATTACTGAAACTCAGAAAGAGTATTCTGGTAAAGCTTCAGCGATTTTGTCTGCGGTAAAACAATGTTTTGGTAAAGCCTGAAGTGATTTTGTTGGCAAAGCCTCCACGATTAGTTTAGCATTACAAGTTAGCTGAGGCTACATTTTCTTCCCTTTTTTTTCACTTTGGCTATCGATTATATCATGAGGAACTCAATGCGAGGGAAAGACCCCAAAGCTCAGGAAGGTTGGGGGAGGGGAATCACTGGAAGAGCTGTTGGGAGACAGATGGTAGCCTCCCGTCAAGGCCATCCAGAGTGTTCTTTAATGTTGGGTTGTTTTACCTCTGAGCGGCACTTTTTTGCACACCATGGGCTAAATGGCCAGGTCACAAAGACCCCGAAGGTTCAGAGAAGGTTGGGGGAGGGGAATCACTGGAAGAGCTGTTGGGAGACAGATGGTAGCCTCCCGTCAAGGCCATCTAGAGTGTTCTTTAATGTTGGGTTGTTTTACCTCTGAGCGGCACTTTTTTGCACACCTTGGGCTAAATGGCCAAGTCACAAGGACCCCGAAGGCTCAGAGAAGGTTGGGGGAGGGGACCCATTAGAACAGCTGTTGGATGACAGATGGTAGCCTCCCGTCAAAGCCATCCAGCGTGATCTTTAATGTTGGGTTGTTTTACCTCTGAGCGGCACTTTTTTGCACACCATAGGCTAAATGGCCAGGTCACAAGGACCCCGAAGGCTCAGAGAATTTTGGGGGAGGTGACCCATTGGAACAGCTGTTGGATGACAGATGGTAGCCTCCCGTCAAGGCCATCCAGCGTGATCTTTAATGTTGGGTTGTTTTACCTCTGAGCGGCACTTTTTGGAACACCATGGGCTAAATGGCCAGGTCATAAGGACCCCGAAGGCTCAGAGGAGGTTGGGGGAGGGGACCCATTGGAACAGCTGTTGGGAGACAGATGGTAGCCTCCCGTCAAGGCCATCCAGTGTGTTCTTTAACGTGCACAGGGTATGGCTCTCCCGCACACGGAGACACGGCTTAACGTCCCATCCAACGGACGGCGACCTTTCCAAGCCCATCGATGTCCCCTACTGACCGTGGAAGGGCGGAGAATTTTGCGGAGATAAATCTCAACGCTGACCCAGCTGGGACTCGAACCTGTGAACTGCAGATTACGAGCCTGGTGCGCTACCGACTGAGCCACCCCCGCCCGGAAATCCTCTCGAAAGATTATCTTCTAAATCTTTCACCATTTTTGCAGTTCCTTATATTCCGAATTCTTCACCAATTTTAGTTTTTCCTCTTTCTCGGAAATCTTCACGGATGATTATCTTCCGAATCACTTAACATCACTTCTCTTCCTCCAGGATCGCCTTCTTCTCGTTATCACCTCTGCCGCATCATTAAGTAATAGGAGAACTCTTACTCGCTCTCGCTATCATAGCATTCACGTCAGAATCTGGATCATCGCGAGCACTAATGGCTGACCGTGTCTCACTCATCGAATACTGATGATCAATATGGCGAAAGAAAACAACAACCGGACTTGAGCAGTTGGATCCTTATGTGCCAGAAAAAAAACGAAAAGGAAAACTTTTGTTTCAAGGTAACGACATAGTTTCTTGTTGATTTTTTTACATTTTTTCTTATTTTTCATTAATGTTTTCTGGAGTGATTGGATAAAACATTTAAATTGCTATTAAATGGAGAGAGATAGGATTATTTAAATGAAATATTTGACTTACTGTCCTCTCATCTATATAGAGGGGCGGGGGTGACTCAGTCGGTAGCGCGCCAGGATCGTAATCTGTAGTTCACAGGTTCGAGTCCCAACTGGGTCAGTGTTGAGATTTATCTCCGAAAAATTTTCCGTCCTGCCGACGATCAGTAGGGGACACCGATGGGCTTGGTAACAGGCCGCTTTTCGTCGGATGGGACGTTAAGCCGTGTCCCCGTGTGCGGGACAGTCATAACCTGTGCACGTTAAAGAACACGCTGGATGGCCTTGACGGGAGGCTACCATCTGTCTCCCAACAGCTGTTCCAGTGGATCCCCTCCCCCAACCTTCTCTGAGCCTTCGGGGTCCATGTGACCTGGCCGTTTAGCCCATGGTGTGCAAAAAAGTGCCGCTCAGAGGTAAAACAACCCAACATTAAAGAACACGCTGCATGGCCTTGACGGGAGGCTACCATCTGTCTACCAACAGCTGTCCCAGTGGGTCCCCTCCCCCAACCTTCTCTGAGCCTTCGGGGTCCTTGTGACCTGGCCATTGTGCAGGAGAGCCATACCCTGTGCACGTTAAAGAACACGCTGGATGGCCTTGACGGGAGGCTATCATCTATCTCCCAACAGCTATTCCAGTGGGTTCCCTCCCCCAACCGTCTCTGAGCCATCGGGATCCATGTGACCTGGCCATTTAGCCAATAGTGTGCAAAACAGTGCCGCTCAGAGGTAAAACAACCCAACCCATCTAAATAGCACTGAAATTGGGATATTTTATCTCTGAAAGGTGTTTGGTTTTCACACAATGTGCTAATAGACAAGATCAGGACCCAAAGTTGGGTAAGTGAAAGGAGTACAGTCGCTCAAAAAAAATATCCGAACACCATGGTTGATTACAGAATTCAGAAAAAATATCTGATAACGTGTCTTAGCATTACCGAATCGTAATTAGTGATCTGGCAATTATTGAGCTGTGAATATGATTTTCTGTTGAGAATTGAGCTGTTTTACCTCTGGGTGGCACTTTTTTTTGCACACAATGGCCAGGTCACAAGGACCTCGAAAGCTCAGAGAACGTTGGGGTGGGGGGGGGACCTATTGGAACAGATGTTGGGAGACAGATGGTAGCCTCCCGTCAAGGCCATCCAACGTGTTCTTTAACGTTGGGTTGTTTTACCTCTGAGCGGTAGTTTTTTTGCACACCATGGGCTAAATGGCCAGGTCACAAGGATCCCGAAGGCTCAGAGAAGGTTGGGGGAGGGGATCCACTGGAACAGCTGTTGGGAGACAGATGGGAGTCTCCCGTCAAGGCCATCCAGCGTGTTCTTTAACGTTGGGTTGTTTTACTTTTGAGCGGCACTTTTTTTGCACACCATGGGCTAAATGGCCAGGTCACAAGGATCCCGAAGGCTCAGAGAAGGTTGGGGGAGGGGATCCAATGGAACAGCTGTTGGGAGACAGATGGGAGCCTCCCGTCAAGGCCATCCAGCGTGTTCTTTAACGTTGGGTTGTTTTACCTTTGAGCGGCACTTTTTTTGCACACCATGGGCTAAATGGCCAGGTCACAAGGACTCCGAAGGCTCAGGGAAGATTGGATAAGGGGACCCACTAGAACAGCTGTTGGGAGACAGATGGTAGCCTCCCGTCAAGGCCATCCAGCGTGTTCTTTAACGTGCACAGGGTATGGCTCTCCAACACCCAGGGCCACGGCTTAAAGTTCTAATAGACCGACGGTATTATCAATTCCTTGCAACATGCCATCACTACTTGTCTCTCAAACACACAAGGAACAAAAAAATAAAGAAAAAAAAAAAAACCGTTTCGGTTTCTCATTTTTTTGCCTGAAGTATCTGAAGATTGATTTACGTTACGTACTTTTTCTTTACGGCAACGTTAAGCAATGTACAACGATGCCTTACGTCGAAAAGCATAGGAGGTCGTTTCATGGGTACCAATACCCGTGGTGCGCATCACACAAGCTCTGATGGCGTTGGCCGGTCAGTAATACTGGAATCGATGAAATCCTCAATGGAACGTTAGATTCCTATATTAGGTCCAGAGGTCACGTAAGAACGACTTGGCTGCAGGAATATAAAGATTTAACTCTCGAAAAGGGAATATGCCGAATTCATTCTGAAACATGAAATCCATAATGGGAGAAAAACATGACAGAGGGTTCGGTTGTTTTACCTCTGAGCGGCACTTTTTTGCACACCATGGGCTAAATGGCCAGCTCACATGGACCCCGAAGGCTCAGAGAAGGTTGGGAGAGGGGACCCACTGTTGGGAGACAGATGGTAGCCTCCCGTCAAGGCCATCCAGCGTGTTCTTTAACGTTGGGTTGTTTTACCTCTGAGCGGCACTTTTTTGCACACCATGGGCTAAATGGCCAGCTCACATGGACCCCGAAGGCTCAGAGAAGGTTGGGAGAGGGGACCCACTGTTGGGAGACAGATGGTAGTCTCCCGTCAAGGCCATCCAGAGTGTTCTTTAACGTGCACAGGGTATGGCTCTCCCAAACACGGAGCCACGGCTTAACGTCCCATTCGACGGACGGCGGCGTTTCCAAGGCTATCGGTGTCCCCTACTGACCATGGGCAGGGAATTTTGCGGAGATAAATCTCAACGCTGACCCAGCTGGGACTCGAACCTGGGAACTATAGATTACGAGCCTGGCGCGCTACCGACTGAGCCACCCCCGCCCCGTCATGACAGAGGAGTTGACCTGAATTTTGAATTGTGTATGATCGTTTATATTTTCTAACTGTTTTGGGTTGCGATTCTTCCGAAGGCAATTTTTTACAGAAAATGGGCTTAATTTTCAGGTCACTAGGACCCCAAAGGTTAATGGAAGCGGATCCACTGGATAGAAGGATGACGGAAAGGTCCTGTAAGGCCATCTCCAGCGTATTGTTTAACGTGTGCAAGGTGTGATCTCCTGAACACGAGAGAGGCAGGTCTCAGTCGTTATCGTGTCGATATCTTAATCTGCAGTTCCAGGTTCGAGTTCCGTCTGGAGCAGTGTTGAGAATTATCTCCGCGAAATTTCCCGACCTGACTTCGGTCAATAAAAGAAACGATGGGCTTGAAAAGGCCGCCGTCCATCGGATGGGACGTAAAGCCGCGGTTCCGTGTGCGGGAGAGACATATCCTGGGCACGTTAAAGAACACGCTGGATGGCCTTGACGGTAGGCTACCATCTGTCACCCAACAGCTGTTCCAGTGTGTCCCCTTCCCCCCAACCTTCTCTGAGCCTTCGGGGTCCTTGTGACCTGGCTGTTTAGCCCATGATGTGCAAAAAAGTGCCACTCAGAGGTAAAACAAAAACCATCTGTCTCCCAACAGCTGTTCCTGTGGGTTCCCTTCCCCCAAACTTCTCTGAGCCTTCGGGGTCCTTGTGACCTGGCCATTTAGCCCATGGTGTGCAAAAAAGTGCCACTCAGAGGTAAAACAACAAACTGTTCCAGTGGGTCCCCTTCCCCCAACCTTCTCTGAGCCTTCGGGGTCCTTGTGACCTGGCTGTTTATCCCATGCTGTGCAAAAAAGTGCCGCTCAGAGGTAAAACAACAAACCATCTGTCTCCCAAAAGCTGTTCCAGTGGGTCCCCTTCCCCCAAACTTCTCTGAGCCTTCGGGGTCCTTGTGACCTGGCCATTTAGCCCATGGTGTGCAAAAAAGTGCCACTCAGAGGTAAAACAACAAACTGTTCCAGTGGGTCCCCTTCCCCCAACCTTCTCTGAGCCTTCGGGGTCCTTGTGACCTGGCCATTTAGCCCATGGTGTGCAAAAAAGTGCCACTCAGAGGTAAAACAACAAACTGTTCCAGTGGGTCCACTCCCCCAACCTTCTCTGAGCCTTCGGGGTCCTTGTGACCTGGCTGTTTAGCCCATGGTGTGCAAAAAAGTGCCACTAAGAGGTAAAACAACAAACCATCTGTCTCCCAACAGCTGTTCCTGTGGGTTCCCTTCCACCAAACTTCTCTGAGCCTTCGGGGTCCTTGTGACCTGGCCATTTAGCCCATGGTGTGCAAAAAAGTGCCACTCAGAGGTAAAACAACAAACTGTTCCAGTGGGTCCCCTTCCCCCAACCTTCTCTGAGCCTTCGGGGTCCTTGTGACCTGGCTGTTTATCCCATGCTGTGCAAAAAAGTGCCACTCAGAGGTAAAACAACAAACTGTTCCAGTGGGTCCACTCCCCCAACCTTCTCTGAGCCTTCGGGGTCCTTGTGACCTGGCTGTTTAGCCCATGGTGTGCAAAAAAAGTGCCGCTCAGAGGTAAAACAACCCAACCTGTGGATATAATTAACAGCTATTAAAACTAGTTAAAGACTCTAAAAATGCGAATCGTTAACATTCATCAATACCTAAAGAGAATATTTAATATATCACTAAAAGCATAAAATTCGATATCTACAAAGGTACAGATGACAAAGAGAAAATATAAAAAAAAAATCCCCGCCTTAAACAGAAAATCCAAAGAGCAGATCAAAATAGATCAACACATAAAGAAATCAAACTGATTTAGAAGAATCGCAAAACGAAGAAAGAATGATCTTTGTAGTATTTCAGAAAA
Source organism: Ryuthela nishihirai (assembly GCA_038380435.1). NCBI lineage: Eukaryota > Metazoa > Arthropoda > Arachnida > Araneae > Heptathelidae > Ryuthela > Ryuthela nishihirai. Next base: position 21,998,528 of record JAWZYU010000031.1, on the reverse strand, counting down.
TACAAAACTTCTCATCCTAGAAAAGATTTTTTTTATTCACAAGTCAAGGATTCACGTTCCCATTCCCAACCATCTTCTATTCATCTCACTTCTCCTTATATTTCACAACTAACAGCTTATCTTGCATTTTTTTTACCTTTTGTTGACCCTCTATAAAAATCACTTGGATAGGTAATGGTACGAAATGGCCACCACACATATAAAAAAAAAACATAATAAAAAAAAAAGCTGTAAAACAGAAAAACTTGGCAACGCCAGTAAAATACAGTTACTATAGAGAACCTCGTGTTGAACGGCCACACAGAGAGCGGTTTGAAAGATTTAACTTTCTTAAAGTTTCGAGATATACTAGCGTCTTCGAAGAAAACCATCAATAACAACAGAGGTGACGTCACAGCAATCTGGGACGTGTGCAGTGATTGCACACTCTTTAGTTTTTCGTGACGTCACCTCCATTGTTTGGAATGTTCCGATTTAAGACTGCGTAAGTTTGGTAGAGTTGATAACGCTGAAACAGCTTAAGCCGCTTTTATGTGTGGTCAGAAGCATATGGATAAAGAGGATAGCTGTCGGAGAATAGCGCAAAAGGACAAAACTGAAAAGAGTGTCCGGATTCGTGGTGTCGCGATAAAGGTAAAACACTGACTGAAAAGAACAATTTTTTACCTGGGAGTTTCTTTCTATGGAACATAGAAAGGCTCTTCAGTTGCAAATTCCCTCTTTTCTGAAAGAGGAATTTTGAAGTAATGCTGGTGTTTTAGAAGAATAAAGCGAAAAAGAGGATTGAAGTTGAAAAGATTTGCAAGGAGTGATAGGATACAAAAAATATTTATTTCCTTAGCGGTAGCAGAACATCACGTAGCTGGTGTTTGAATCATACATTGGAAGAATGCGAAGAAAATAATCGTCTTTCCTGTTTAAAAGAGGACTCAATCTAGCCCTTTGAATAAAGCCAATCTAGCCAATTGAATAAAGTTGTGTTTTTCCACGCTTTGTTAAGTGATATTATAATCAGGACGTATCTACGTGCCCTGATTATAATATCACATTAAGGATAAAAGTGGAATCTTGTCCGCCATTGGGGCGGGGGTGGCTCAGTCGGTAGCGCACCAGGCTCGTAATCTGTAATTCCCAGGTTCGAGTCCCAGCTGGGTCAGCGTTGAGATTTATCTCCGCAAAATTCCCCGCCCTGCCCACGGTCAGTAGGGGACACCGATGGGCTTGGAAAGGCCGCCGTCCGTCGGATGTGACGTTAAGCCGTGGCTCCGTGTGTGGGAGAGCCATACCCTGTGCACGTTAAAGAACACTCTGGATGGCCTTGACGGGAGGCTACCATCTGTCTCCCAACAGCTGTTCCAGTGGGTCCCCTCCCCCAACATTCTCTGAGCCTTCGGGGTCCATGTGACCTGGCCATTTAGCCCATGGTGTGCAAAAAAGTGCCGCTGAGAGGTAAAACAACCCAACCCAACACTTGTCCACCATTTTGGGAATGCTAGCAAAGGTAATGGGGGCCAAAAATTATTAAACTAGTGCATTTTTCACGAATTGAAAAAAAAAAACAGTTTAAAACGAAGGACAAAATATTACACTGCAATGGAAATACAGTCCCCCCTGCCGGGGGGGGGAGGACTTTTTTTTCTAGATTTCTAGTTTGACTAGAAACTGTTATAATAATGTTATAGCAATATTTAAACCTCTGGCGCTCTTTTGGACTAATGAACTAACTAAATGCCAGGTTACAAGGATCCCACAGAAATTAATTTTACACAGCATGAACAGGTTTCAGGGTTGTGTTGGGTTGGAGAGACTTCTGAGAGGCACGTTTTTGCACACAATGGGTAAATGACCAGGTCACAAGGACCCCGAAGGCTCAGAGAAGGTTGGGGGAGAGGATCCACTGGAACAGCTGTTGGGAGAAAGATGGTAGCCTCCCGCCAAGGCCATCCAGCGTGTTCTTTAACGTGCACAAGGTATGTCTCTCCCACACAATGGCCAGGTCACAAGGACCCCGAGGGCTCAGAGAAGGTTGGGGAAGTGACGCACTGAAACAGCTGTTGGGAGACAGATGGTAGCCTCCAGTCAAGGTCATCCAGCGTGTTCTTTAACGTGAAGAGGGTGTGGCTCTCCTGCACAATAGATAGGTCACAAGGACCCAGACGGCTCAGAGAAGGTTGAGGAAGTGACGCACTGAAACAGCTGTTGGGAGACAGATGGTAGCTTCCCGTTAAGGCCATTCAGCGTGTTCTTTAACGTGCACAGGTACTGCTCTCCTGCACAATGGCCACGTCACAAGGACCCAGAGGGCTCAGAGAAGGTTGGGGAAGTGACCCACTGGAACAGCTGTTGGGAGAATGATGGTAACCACCAGTCAAGACCATCCAGCGTGTTCTTTAACGTGAAAAGGGTATGGATCTCCCGCACAATGGCCACGTCACAAGGACCCCGAGGGCTCAGAGAAGGTTTGAGGAGGAGACCCACCGGAATAGCTGTTGGGAGAGAGATGGTAGCCTCAAGGTCATCCAGCGTGATTTTAACGTGCACAGGGTATGTCTCTCCCGTACACGGAACACAGCTTAACTTCCCATCCGACGGACTGATACCTTTCTATAAAGGAATACCTTCGGTGTCCCCTTCTGACCGTGGCAGAGTGTGGTGTTTTGCGGAGATATATCTCACATAACTCCGACCTGCTGTCAGTGAGAAAGGGAGCATCGATCGACCATAGAAGGCCGCCGTCCGTCGGATGGACTTTAAGCTCTGGACCTGTGTAGAAGAAAGCAGTACCCTGTGCACGTTAAAAAACAAGTTGGATAGCCTCCACGTGAGTCTTCCATTTATGTCCTAATAGCTATCTGGGTGTGTACTGTCCACATGAACTGATCTTGTTATTACGAACATTGTACAGTCGCTCAAAAAAGTATCCGAACCCCATGGTCGATTACAGAATTCAGAAAAAATATCTGGCAACGATGTTTTTAGAAATTAGTGATCTGGCAACCTTTGTGTAAATCAGTATGGTTGAGTACAGAATTCAGAAAAAATATATGGCAACGATTTTTTTTTAGAAATTAGTGATCTGGCAACCTTTGTGTAAATAAGTATGGTTGATTACAGAATTCAGAAAAAATATATGGCAACGATTTTTTTTAGAAATTAGTGATCTGGCAACCTTCGTGTAAATAAGTATGATTGATTACAGATTTCAGGAAAAAATATATGGCAACGATTTTTTTTAGAAATTAGTGATCTGGCAACCTTTGTGTAAATCAGTATGGTTGATTACAGAATTCAGAAAAAATATATGGCAAAGATTTTTTTTAGAAATTAATGATCTGGCAACCTTCGTGTAAATAAGTATGATTGATTACAGATTTCAGGAAAAAATATATGACAACGATTTTTTTTAGAAATTAATGATCTGGCAACCTTCGTGTAAACAAGTATGATTGATTACAGATTTCAGGAAAAAATATATGACAACGATTTTTTTTAGAAATTAATGATCTGGCAACCTTCGTGTAAATAAGTATGATTGATTACAGATTTCAGGAAAAAATATATGACAACGATTTTTTTTTTAGAAATTAGTGATATGGCAATCTTCGTGTAAATCAGTATGGTTGATTACAGATTTCATAAAAAATATATGGCAACGATTTTTTTTGGAAATTAGTGATCTGGCAACCTTCGTGTAAATCAGTATGTTTGATTACAGAATTCAGAAAAAATATATGGCAAAGTTTTTTTTTTTAGAAATTAGTGATATGGCAACCTTCGTGTAAATCAGTATGGTTGATTACAGAATTCAGAAAAAATATATGGCAACGATTTTTTTTAGAAATTAGTGATCTGGAAACCTTCGTGTAAATCAGTATGTTTGATTACAGAATTCAGAAAAAATATATGGCAAAGATTTTTTTAGAAATTAGTGATCTGGCAACCTTCGTGTAAATAAGTATGATTGATTACAGATTTCAGGAAAAAATATATGGCAACGATTTTTTTTTTAGAAATTAGTGATATGGCAACCTTCGTGTAAATCATTATGGTTGATTACAGAATTCATAAAAAATATATGGCAACGATTTTTTTAGAAATTAGTGATCTGGCAACCTTCGTGTAAATCAGCATGTTTGATAACAGAATTCAGAAAAAATATATGGCAAAGATTTTTTTTATTAATTAGTGATCTGGCAACCTTCGTGTAAATAAGTATGATTGATTACAGAATTCAGGAAAAAATATATGACAACGATTTTTTTTTTAAATTAGTGATCTGGCATCATCATCATCATCATCATCATCATCATCATCATCATCATCATCATCATCATCATCATCATCATCATCATCATCATCAAGCAGCCATGGGCTACGGAGGTCCAACCAGACCACGCAGTTTAATTCTCCAAGCATATCTGTGCTGAGCTACATCTGCTGCATCTGGCCACTGCACACCAATTCTAACAAGGTCCTGTTTGACATTGTCTGCCCACCGCATCCTAGGTCTCCCCCTCCTTCTGAGACCTCTAGGCACACTGTTCATAACCCTATTCGCCAATCTATAATTATCCATACCGGCAACATGGCCAAACCAACGGAGTCTCTCTCTGCACAATATGTTGCTTAAAGGAGGTTGCAAACTCCTTTGCCTAACCTCATCATTAGTTACAAAGTTAAACCACCTAATACCCAAGATACTGCGTAAGCATCTAGAATCAAAAGCATCTAGTTTCCTGTTATCATGTTTACACAGCGTCCAGGTTTCACTACCATAACTAACCCTAGAAAGAACCAAACTATTATACAGTCTAATTTTAGTCTTTAGGTGTATTCGCCTATTTCTCCACACTCTCCATAGGTTCTTAAATGTCCCGGCAACAATCCCTATTCGTCTGTTAATCTCTTGCCGCACATCACCATTATCTGTTTACATAGCTCCCAAGGTAATTAAACTGAGACACCTGCTCAAGACTGCAACCATTCAGATTAACTGAATCACAACCTGCCTGACCAATTTTCATCACTTTAGTTTTCTCTCTGTTTATAATCAAACCTACTCTACTACCAGTCTCATCAACAGCACGAATGAAAGAGTTCATCTCATCGACATCATTTGCCAAAAGGGCTAAATCATCAGCATGATCTAAATCAGAAATTTTCGTATCTCCAGCCCATTTAAGGCCAAAATCTTTCCCTTGAAGTGAATTTCGCATAACATAATCAACAACCAAACTAAAGAGAAAAGGAGATAAAATGCACCCTTGTCGAACACCAGAAGTAATGCTAAACCAATTGCTACAAGACTTACCAACTCTCATACACGACTCAGTGTTATTATAGAGAGCTTTCATTATGTTAACTAACTTGTCTGGTATACCATATGATCTCACAATCAACCACAAATTTTGACGATCAACAGAGTCGAAAGCCTTTTTGAAATCAACAAAGCTAGCAACCAAAGGTTTCTGAAACTCTAAACATTTCTCAAGAATCTGTCTAAGTGAAAATATCTGATCTACACATCCCCTACCACTTCTGAATCCATATTGCTCATCACGCAATTGCCTGTCAACCAGATTCTTAATTCTATTAAGCACAATCATGGAAAGAACTTTACCTGGAACAGAGAGTAGGCTGATACCCCTATAGTTATCACAAGAACTGCGATCACCTTTTTTGAAAATAGGGATAATAATAGCTCTGGTAAAATCTTTAGGAACCATGCCTTTATCATAAAAGTTATTCAAAATTTCAGTCATCCAAGTGGTAACCGAAACATTCCCAGCTCTGAGCATTTCTGTAGTAATTTCATCTACCCCTGGGGATTTATGAAGTTTAAGTTTAGAAATAGCCAACTAACTTCAGATTGTGTTATAGGGCCAACATTAAAGCCAACAATGCATCTATCATCATTGCAAACAATGGGAGTAGAACTAACCACATTGTTTAGAACATCACTGAAATGCTCAGCCCACCTAGCCATGACAGAATCCTCACCTTCTATAACCTTACCTTGTTTATCCTTCAATCCTTGTATGCCTGTCCGTTTTCTACCACATAAAACATTAACTATCTGGTACAGCTCTCTGCTGTTGTGCTGCCTAACTGCTTCCTCAGCTTTGTCAGCCAAACCATCAAGCCAAAGATTCTTATCAGTAGCTAACTGATCCTTTACACGTTTATTAAGCTCTCTGTAATCCTTTCTATTAGGACTAGTAGGGTACTGATTAAAGACATTCCTGCAGTTCCTTCTTTCTGAAATAAGGTCAAGTGCCTTATCACTTAAATAATTCTGCCTCCTCTGTTCCTTTTTTCCTAAAAGAGTACTGTTAGTTTCGAAAAAAGCCTTTAAAAATGGCCCCATTCTTCCTCAACTTCAGTATTAAGCAAACCATGACTGTCATAATGACTAAGTAACCTATCATGGTAAGCTTTAGCTATAACTGGGTCTTTCAGAGCTTCAGTATTAAAGGTGAATTTTTTAACCCTAGCACAACACTTTTTAAGTTTAAGTTGCAAGACACTTTTAACAAGGTAATGGTCAGATCCAATTTAAGCTCCCCTATATGCCCTGGTATTTCTAACAGAACTAGCCCATTTGCTGTTAATTAATATATAATCAATCATATTCCTATGCAGCCCATCAGGTGAAACCCATGTGTATTTATGTATGTCGCGGTGTTTGTAATATGTGTTAGTTATTCTGAAACCATTGAGTTTACTGACCTGTAGGAGACGTTGCCCATTGCCATTACAGCTACCAATGCCAAAAGGGCCTATCACCCCTCCCCAAAGATCAGAGTCAGTACCAACTTCGGCATTGAAGTCACCTAGAACAAGGGTAATATCTCCTTTCTTGACAGAATTCAAAATATCCTGAAGTTATCCGTAAAACCTATCCTTCTCATCCTCATCAGCATCCTCAGTGGGGGCATAACAGCAGATAACATTCAAATCTTTAATGCTTGTCTGAAATTTTGCTGTAAGAAACCTTTCATTAATGCACTCACATCCTAGAAGAGCATCACTAGCGTGTCTGCTGAGCAGCAGACCCACTCCTTGGTGATGCTTTCCATCCTCCTTCCCTGTAAAGAGAAATTTAAAGTTATTTTTAAGTATCTCACCTTTACCTGTCCATCTGGTCTTTTGCAAGCCTAGAATATCTAGGTTATAGCGCTGGAATTCCTGCATGAGGACATCAAAAAATAATCTCTATGTAATGTCCTCACGTTCCTGCAGAGAGAAAATGATTAGTAGGATTTTTAAAGAAATTAGGTTTATTGAGATTGGTAGGGCCAACAATATCAAACAGCCCCCTGATCGCAGGCATGGGGCAAAGACCTGTTCCTCCTCTGCTAAAGTCTGAAGTCACCAATGCTGGTAGGAACATCAGGCACCACCTTTTCAAGTGGACTTTTTCAAGAGCCACATGGCCTGCCTGAGACACATTACTCCAGTTTAGGCTTGACGATGCCCAACTAGCTAAGTAAGGTTCAGGTACCTGCGATGGCCTCTGATTAGGATTATCCACCAGCTGATATAAGGTATACCAGCTGGTGGTATACCTTATATCACTTCTGTTCACTTAGAGCTGGCAACCCAGAAGCAAACAGAAAACACAGTGGCAGACTCTCCCTCGACAGAGGCCCACCAGTGCAGCAAGTCCAGGATCAATAATCAAGCTCAAATCCATAAACAAGTCCAGTCTAGTAAGTATAAATGGTCAGCACCAGGACCCTGTGAAGTTGACCACTCCTCAGCAGGGTTGGAAAAAAAGAAAAAGGTGGCCATAGATGACCAGATCAGTAGGGCATACTGAACTGGCAGCCCTCCCCTTCCGTTCCCTTCCAAAAGAGAATCTCTATTGAAAGGTACTAACGGCCTGCACCACGAGAAGGCGGGGTCGGACATTAGGTGCTAGACCTGGCCGGTTCTGTGCATCATCACTAGGGATTGGTGCACAGCTCTCCTTCCAGTTTACGCCTAGCTACCATTTACAGATCCGTTCGGCACCATCGTTGCCATATATTTTTTTCTGAATTCTGTAATCAACCATACTGATAGCATTATAGTTGATTACAGATTTCAGAAAAAATATATGGCAACGATTTTTTTTAGAAATTTGTGATCTGGCAACCTTCGTGTAAATCAGTATGGTTGATTACAGAATTCAGAAAAAAATATATGGCAACGATTTTTTTAGAAATTAGTGATCTGGCAACCTTCGTGTAAATCAGTATGGTTGATTACAGAATTCAGAAAAAAATATATGGCAACGATTTTTTTTAGAAATTAGTGATCTGGCAACCTTTGTGTAAATCAGTATGGTTGATTACAGAATTCAGAAAAAAATATATGGCAACGATTTTTTTAGAAATTTGTGATCTGGCAACCTTCGTGTAAATCAGTATGGTTGATTACAGAATTCAGAAAAAAATATATGGCAACGATTTTTTTTAGAAATTTGTGATCTGGCAACCTTCGTGTAAATCAGTATGGTTGATTACAGAATTCAGGAAAAAATATATGGCAACGATTTTTTTAGAAATTAGTGATCTGGCAACCTTCGTGTAAATCAGTATGGTTGATTACAGAATTCAGAAAAAAATATATGGCAACGATTTTTTTTAGAAATTAGTGATCTGGCAACCTTCGTGTAAATCAGTATGGTTGATTACAGAATTCACGAAAACATATATATGGCAACATTTTTTTTAGAAATTAGTGATCTGGCAACCTTCGTGTAAATCAGTATGGTTGATTACAGAATTCAGAAAAAATATATGGGAAAGATTTTTTTTAGAAATTAGTGATCTGGCAACCTTCGTGTAAATCAGTATGGTTGTTTACAGAATTCAGAAAAAAATATATGGCAACGATTTTTTTAGAAATTTGTGATCTGGCAACCTTCGTGTAAATCAGTATGGTTGATTACAGAATTCAGAAAAAAATATATGGCAACGATTTTTTTAGAAATTAGTGATCTGGCAACCTTCGTGTAAATCAGTATGGTTGATTACAGAATTCCGAAAAAAATATATGGCAACGATTTTTTTTAGAAATTAGTGATCTGGCAACCTTCGTGTAAATCAGTATGGTTGATTACAGAATTCAGGAAAAAATATGTGGCAACGGTTTTTTTAGAAATTAGTGATATGGCAACCTTCGTGTAAATCGGTATGGTTGACAGGAAAAAATATATGGCAAAGATTTTTTTTAGAAATTAGTGATCTGGCAACCTTCGTGTAAATCAGTATGGTTGATTACAGAATTCAGAAAAAATATATGGCAAAGATTTTTTTTAGAAATTAGTGATCTGGCAACCTTCGTGTAAATAAGTATGGTTGATTACAGAATTCAGAAAAAATATATGGCAACGATTTTTTTTAGAAATTAGTGATCTGTCAACGTTCGTGTAAATCAGTATGGTTGATTACAGAATTCAGAAAAAATATATGGCAACGATTTTTTTTAGAAATTTGTGATCTGGCAACCTTCGTGTAAATCAGTATGGTTGATCACAGAATTCAGGAAAAATATATGGCAACGATTTTTTTAGAAATTAGTGATCTGGCAACCTTCGTGTAAATCAGTATGGTTGATTACAGAATTCAGAAAAAATATATGGCAACGATTTTTTTTTTAAATTTGTGATCTGGGAACTTTCGTGTAAATCAGTATGGTTGATTACAGAATTCAGAAAAAATATATGGCAAAGATTTTTTTTAGAAATTAGTGATCTGGCAACCTTTGTGTAAATCAGTATGGTTGATTACAGAATTCAGAAAAAATATATGGCAAAGATTTTTTTTAGAAATTAGTGATCTGGCAACCTTTGTGTAAATCAGTATGGTTGATTACAGAATTCAGAAAAAATATATGGCAAAGATTTTTTTTAGAAATTAGTGATCTGGCAACCTTTGTGTAAATCAGTATGGTTGATTACAGAATTCAGAAAAAATATATGGCAAAGATTTTGTTTAGAAATTAGTGATCTGGCAACCTTCGTGTAAATCAGTATGGTTGATTACAGAATTCAGAAAAAATATATGGCAAAGATTTTTTTTAGAAATTAGTGATCTGGCAACCTTTGTGTAAATCAGTATGGTTGATTACAGAATTCAGAAAAAATATATGGCAAAGATTTTTTTTAGAAATTAGTGATCTGGCAACCTTTGTGTAAATCAGTATGGTTGATTACAGAATTCAGAAAAAATATATGGCAACGATTTTTTTTAGAAATTAGTGATCTGGCAACCTTTGTGTAAATCAGTATGGTTGATTACAGAATTCAGAAAAAATATATGGCAAAGATTTTTTTTAGAAATTAGTGATCTGGCAACCTTCGTGTAAATCAGTATGATTGATTACAGAATTCAGAAAAAATATATGGTAACGATTTTTTTAGAAATTAGTGATCTGGTAACCTTCGTGTAAATCAGTATGATTGGTTACAGAATTTAGAAAAAATATATGGCAACGATTTTTTTTAGAAATTAGTGATCTGGCAACCTTCGTGTAAAGCAGTATGGTTGATTACAGAATTCAGAGAAAATATATGGCAAAGATTTTTTTAAAAAAATTAGTGATCTGGCAACCTCTGTGTAAATCAGTATGGTTGATTACAGATTTCAGAAAAAATATATGGCAACGATTTTTTTTTAGAAATTAGTGATCTGGCAACCTTCGTGTACAGTACACACTAAAAAATATCCAAACACTACGATTGATTACAGAATTCAGAAAAAATATCTGGCAACGATTTGTTTTTAGAAATAATGATGTGGCAACCTTCGTGTCACGTGACACGAAGGTTACCAGATCACTAACTTCTAACAAAATCGTTGCCAGTTTTTTTTCTGAATTCTGTAATCAACCTTAGTGTCCGGATATTTTTTTGAGCGATTGTACCTGATTAAATAGCATCTCAGTGTGTATATAAAAGGATAAAAAATTAGTTTTTATGAAGCTTTGCGTCTGAAAATAATTTTTACACCTCGTTTATCAATACATAATGGGTTTCAACGGGGAAATAGGTTCGTTACAGGGAATTCGAATTCATTTTAAGGCCAACTTTTTGAAACATAACCGTTCTGTAAATAAAGGGCGATCTCTACTCCTCAAAAACTTATATTTTTGTTTCTTGATAAAAAATATTTTCCTGATTCCTTAAAAAAATGCTTTTAATTCATCACTCATTAGAAACGTTCTTCTTTTTTGTTTTTTAAAAGCAGCATTTCTTATACCGCTCTTTAAGTATTTTTTTTAACTGGTGATCCGTCACTAAATTCGGATTTATCAACCCTGGTCTAGATATAAAATTGATTATTTTATGATGAAAAAGTATATCATATTTTCTCCGACAGATGGCACCACGTATTTACCATTCATCCATCTATCCATATATGCATACATTAAAAATCCTCATATAGTCACGGGCCACAGAGGTCTATCAGACTCTATAATTTTCCTCTCCAGAAACTGTCTGTCCTGAGGTATAGCTAGCTGCATTTGCCTAGTGTAGGCCAATTCTAGTCAGGTCCTAACTCTAATGACTGTATTAATCATTGTAGTGTTCCTTGTAGTGCTTCTCCCTAACAATAATAGGGGCGGGGTGACTCAGTCGGTAGCGCGCCAGTCTCGTAATCGGTAGTTCCCAGGTTCGAGTCCCAGCTGGGTCAGCGTTGAGATTTATCTCCGCAAAATTCTCCACCCTGCCCACGGTCAGTAGGGGACACCGATGGGCTTGGAAAGGCCGCCGTCCGTCAAATGGGACGTTAAGTCGGTGCCCCGTGTGCGGGAGAGCCATACCCTGTGCACGTTAAAGAACACGCTGGATGGCCTTGACGGGAGGCTACTATCTGTTTCCCAACAGCTGTTTCAGTGGGTCCCCTCCCCCAACATTCTCTGAGCCTTCGGGGTCCGTGTGACCTGGCCATTTAGCCCATGGTGTGCAAAAAAAGTGCTGCTCAGAGGTAAAACAACCCAGCGTTAAAGAACACGCTGGATGGCCTTGACGGGAGGCTACCATCTGTCTCCCAACAGCTGTTCCAGTGGGTCCCCTCCCCCAACCTTCTCTGAGCCTTCGGGGTCCATGTGACCTGGCCATTTTGCCCATGGTGTGCAAAAATGTGCCGCTCAGAGTTAAAACAACCCAACCCTAACAATAATAAATATGGCACGCATTTATGTATTTGTCTTTAAATTTAACAATTTTTATTAGCGAGCAAAATCTTGTATTATTTTCCCATAATTGTAAAAAATGAATCGAGATTTAAAACGCTTCTTTAATACTAATTAATAAATGAAAAATTGTAGTATTTCTCTATAATTGTAATTATTAATCCAAGACATTGTAGCAGTTCTCTCTAATTGTAAATAATGAACTAAAATAGTGTAATATTTAATTGATGAAACGAAATCATTTAGTAATTCTCTCTAATTGAAATTAATAAACAATATATTGTAGTATATCTTTCTAATTTTAATTAATTATCCAAGATCTTCTAGTATTTCTCTACTTGAAATTATCCAAGACCTTGTATTATATCTCTCTCTAATTGTAATTAATTATCCAAGATCTTGTTGTATTTCTCTCTAATTGCAATTATCCAAGACCTTGTAGTGTATATCTCTCTACTTGTAATTAATTTTTCAAGATGTTGTAATATTTCTCTCTAATTGCAATTATCCAAGACCTTGTAATGTATATCTCTCTAATTGTAATTAATTATCCAAGATCTTGTTGTATTTCTCTCTAATTGCAATTATCCAAGACCTTGTAGTGCATATCTCTCTACTTGTAATTAATTTTCCAAGATGTTGTAATATTTCTCTCTAATTGCAATTATATATATATCTCTAATTGCAATTATCCAAGACCTTGTAGTGTATATCTCTCTAATTGTAATTAATTATCCAAGATCTTGTTGTATTTCTCTCTAATTGCAATTATCCAAGACCTTGTAGTATATATCTCTCTAATTGTAATTAATTATCTAAGATCTTGTAATATTTCTCTCTAATTGCAATTATATATATCTCTAATTGCAATTATCCTAGACCTTGTAGTGTATATCTCTCTAATTGTAATTAATTATCCAAGATCTTGTTGTATTTCTCTCTAATTGCAATTTTCCAAGACCTTGTAGTGTATATCTCTCTACTTGTAATTAATTTTTCAAGATGTTGTAATATTTCTCTCTAATTGCAATTATCCAAGACCTTGTAGTGTATATCTCTCTAATTGTAATTAATTATCCAAGATCTTGTTGTATTTCTCTCTAATTGCAATTATCCAAGACCTTGTAGTATGTATCTCTCTAATTGTAATTAATTATCTAAGATCTTGTAATATTTCTCTCTAATTGCAATTGTCCTAGACCTTGTAGTGTATATCTCTCTAATTGTAATTAATTATCCAAGATCTTGTTGTATTTCTCTCTAATTGCAATTGTCCTAGACCTTGTAGTGTATATCTCTCTAATTGTAATTAATTATCCAAGATCTTGTTGTATTTCTCTCTAATTGCAATTATCCTAGACCTTGTAGTGTATATCTCTCTAATTGTAATTAATTATCCAAGATCTTGTTGTATTTCTCTCTAATTGCAATTATCCAAGACCTTGTAGTGCATATCTCTCTACTTGTAATTAATTTTCCAAGATGTTGTAATATTTCTCTCTAATTGCAATTATATATATCTCTAATTGTAATTATCCAAGACCTTGTAGTGTATATCTCTCTAATTGTAATTAATTTTCCAAGATCTTGTTGTATTTCTCTCTAATTGTAATTATCCAAGACCTTGTAGTGTATATCTCTCTACTTGTAATTAATTTTCCAAGATGTTGTAATATTTCTCTCTAATTGCAATTATCCAAGACCTTGTAGTGTATATCTCTCTAATTGTAATTAATTATCCAAGATCTTGTTGTATTTCTCTCTAATTGCAATTATCCAAGACCTTGTAGTATATATCTCTCTAATTGTAATTAATTATCTAAGATCTTGTAATATTTCTCTCTAATTGCAATTATATATATCTCTAATTGCAATTATCCTAGACCTTGTAGTGTATATCTCTCTAATTGTAATTAATTATCCAAGATCTTGTTGTATTTCTCTCTAATTGCAATTTTCCAAGACCTTGTAGAGTATATCTCTCTACTTGTAATTAATTTTTCAAGATGTTGTAATATTTCTCTCTAATTGCAATTATCCAAGACCTTGTAGTGTATATCTCTCTAATTGTAATTAATTATCCAAGATCTTGTTGTATTTCTCTCTAATTGCAATTATCCAAGACCTTGTAGTATGTATCTCTCTAATTGTAATTAATTTTCCAACATGTTGTAATATTTCTCTCTAATTGCAATTATATATATCTCTAATTGCAATTATCCAAGACCTTGTAGTGTATATCTCTCTAATTGTAATTAATTATCCAAGATCTTGTTGTATTTCTCTCTAATTGCAATTATCCAAGACCTTGTAGTATACATATATCTCTCTAATTGTAATTAATTATCTAAGATCTTGTAATATTTCTCTCTGATTGCAATTATATATATCTCTAATTGCAATTATCCAAGACCTTGTAGTGTATATCTCTCTACTTGTAATTAATTATCCAAGATCTTGTTGTATTTCTCTCTAATTGCAATTATCCAAGACCTTGTAGTGTATATCTCTCTACTTGTAATTAATTTTCCAAGATGTTGTAATATTTCTCTCTAATTGCAATTATATATATCTCTAATTGCAATTATCCAAGACCTTGTAGTGTATATCTCTCTAATTGTAATTAATTATCCAAGATCTTGTTGTATTTCTCTCTAATTGCAATTATCCAAGACCTTGTAGTATACATATATCTCTCTAATTGTAATTAATTATCTAAGATCTTGTAATATTTCTCTCTGATTGCAATTATATATATCTCTAATTGCAATTATCCAAGACCTTGTAGTGTATATCTCTATACTTGTAATTAATTTTCCAAGATCTTGTTGTATTTCTCTCTAATTGTAATTATCCAAGACCTTGTAGTGTATATCTCTCTACTTGTAATTAATTTTCCAAGATGTTGTAATATTTCTCTCTAATTGCAATTATATATATCTCTAATTGCAATTATCCAAGACCTTGTAGTGTATATCTCTCTAATTGTAATTAATTATCCAAGATCTTGTTGTATTTCTCTCTAATTGTAATTATCCAAGACCTTGTAGTGTATATCTCTCTAATTGTAATTAATTATCTAAGATCTTGTAATATTTCTCTCTAATTGCAATTATCCAAGACCTTCTAGTGTATATCTCTCTAATTGTAATTAATTATCCAAGATCTTGTTGTACTTCTCTCTAATTGCAATTATCCAAGACCTTGTAGTGTATATCTCTCTACTTGTAATTAATTTTCCAAGATGTTGTAGTATTTCTCTCTAATTGCAATTATCCAAGACCTTGTAGTATATATCTCTCTAATTGTAATTAATTATCGAAGACCTTGTTGTATTTCTCTCTAATTGCAATTATCCAAGACCTTGTAGTGTATATCTCTCTAATTGTAATTAATTATTCAAAATCTGGTATTATTTCTCATTAATTGCAACCATTCAAGAACTTGTATTATATGTCTCTCTAATTGTAATTAGTTATCCAAGATTTCTGTAGCATTTCTCTCTAATTGTAATTATCCAAGACCTTATAGTTTATCTCTCTCTAATTATAATTAATGAAGCAAAAATAGTGTTCTCTCTAAATGTAATGACTATTCAAAACATTGAACACTCTATCTGTAATCTAATTAAATCGAACGACAACTTACCAGGAATATTTCACAAGAGGCAAACTCCCTGCGAGTTGAAAGTCTCGAGCAAAGTATTATTCCAGAAAAGGAAGATGATGATCCTGAAGAAGGATCCGAAGGTAATAATCCGTAAAAATGATGCTGGGAGAACTGAACAAGATTCACTTCACCTGAAATGAAATAAATAAATGCCGTATGACTATAGATATATAGATATATATAGAATATAGATGGATAGATTAAAATGTGGTGGGAAGGTTAGAAATACTTTAACTATGGGTCTCCTGCTATCCCAAACAAAAATGGGACGGGTAAATCACAATGTAGGAAACAAAAATTAAAGCTTTTCTGAAGTTTTATTTTTTAATTTTTATAGTTCATGTAAAACACAATTTTCTTGAACAGTCAATATTTCATATTGTAGATTGAACTGCGCTTTTCTTTTTCCTTTTTTTTAAAGAGAAATCCCAAACGAAGGTCGAATTTAGATTGTGTTTATTATAAAACTTTCTTCCAAGGAACTGAGAAGCAAGGTCTGAATTTTTAATCTAGTTCTTCTACTATAGATTCATAACCCAACGTTGCATAGAAAGAGTACAGGGCTCTATAACTGAAAATAATTCGTGTCAGGGCTCGATAACTGTGAAAATAATTTGGACAAGGGTTCCATAACTGTGAAAATGGTTGGGGCCTGGGCTCCATAGCTGTGAAAATAATTCGGACAAGGGCTCCGTAACTGTGAAAATAATTCGGGCCTCGGCTCCATAACTGTGAAAATAATTCGGGCCTCGGCTCCATAACTGTGAAAATAATTTGGACAAGGGCTCCATAACTGTGAAAATGGTTGGGGCCTGGGCTCCATAACTGTGAAAATAATTTGGACAAGGCTCCATAACGGTGAAAATAATTCGGGCCTCGGCTCCATAACCGTGAAAATAATTCGGGCAAGGCTCCATAACTGCTAAAATAATTCGGGCCTCGGCTCCATAACTGTGATAATAGTTCGGGCCTCGGCTCCATAACTATGAAAGTAAATCGGGCCTCGGCTCCATAACTGTGAAAATAATTCGGGCCTCGGCTCCATAACTGTGAAAATAATTAGGGCCTCGGCTCCATAACTGCGAAAATAATTCGAGCCTCGGCTCCATAACTGTGACAATAATTCGGGCCTCGGCTCCATAACTGTGACAATAATTCGGGTCTCCGCTCCATAACTGTGAAAATAATTCGGGCAAGGGCTCCGTAACTGTGAAAATAGTTCGGGCCTCGGCTCCATAACTGTGAAAATAATTCGGGCAAGGGCTCCATAACTGTGAAAATAATTCGGGCAAGGGCTCCATAACTGTGAAAATAATTCGGGCAAGGGCTCCATAACTATGAAAATACTTCGGTTTTGGCTCCATAATTGTAAAAATATTTTAGGCTTGGGCTCGACAACTGCGAATAAAACTCGGACAAGGGTTCCATAACTGGGAAAATAATTCGGGTCAGGGTCCATAACTGGGAAAATAATTCGGGTCAGGGTCCAAAACTGGGAAAATAATTCGGGTCAGTGTCCATAACTGCGAAAATAATTCGGGTCAGGGTCCATAACTGGGAAAATAATTCGGGTCAGGGTCCAAAACTGGGAAAATAATTCGGGTCAGTGTCCATAACTGCGAAAATATTCGGGCCTCGGCTCCATAACTGTGACAATAATTAGGGCCTCGGCTCCATAACTGCGAAAATAATTCGGGCCTCGGCTCCATAACTGTGACAGTAATTAGGGCCTCGGCTCCATAACTGCGAAAATAATTCGGGCCTCGGCTCCATAACTGTGACAATAATTAGGGCCTCGGCTCCATAACTGCGAAAATAATTCGGGCCTCGGCTCCATAGCTGTGACAATAATTCGGGTCTCGGCTCCTAACTGTGAAAATAATTCGGGCAAGGGCTCCGTAACTGTGAAAATAATTCGGGCAAGGGCTCCGTAACTGTGAAAATAGTTCGGGCCTCGGCTCCATAACTGTGAAAATAATTCGGGCCTCGGCTCCATAACTGTGACAATAATTAGGGCCTCGGCTCCATAACTGCGAAAATAATTCGGTCCTCGGCTCCATAACTGTGACAATAATTAGGGCCTCGGCTCCATAACTGCGAAAATAATTCGGGCCTCGGCTCCATAACTGTGACAATAATTAGGGCCTCGGCTCCATAACTGCGAAAATAATTCGGGCCTCGGCTCCATAACTGTGACAATAATTAGGGCCTCGGCTCCATAACTGCGAAAATAATTCGGGCCTCGGCTCCATAACTGTGACAATAATTCGGGTCTCGGCTCCATAACTGTGAAAATAATTCGGGAAAGGGCTCCGTAACTGTGAAAATAGTTCGGGCCTCGGCTCCATAACTGTGAAAATAATTCGGGCAAGGGCTCCATAACTGTGAAAATAGTTCGGGACTGGGCTCCATAACTATGAAAATACTTCGGTTTTGGCTCCATAATTGTGAAAATATTTTAGGCTTGGGCTCGACAACTGCGAAAAAAACTCGGAGAAGGGCTCCATAACTGGGAAAATAATTCGGGTCAGCGTCCATAACTGGGAAAATAATTCGGGTCAGGGTCCATAACTGCGAAAATAATTCGGGCCTCGGCTCCATAACTGCGAAAATAGTTCGGGCCTCGGCTCCATAACTGCGAAAATAGTTCCGGCCTCGGCTCCTTAACTGTGAAAATAATTCGGGCCTCGGCTCCATAACTGTGAATATAATTCGGACAAGGGCTCCATAACTGCAAAAATTACTCAGACCCGAGCTCCAAAATTGAAAAGAGTTGAAGCTCGCACCCAGTAAGTGTGAAAATTGTTCGGCTCAGGCAAAGTACCCGAGAAAATGGTTCAGGCAGCAAGATCAATACTTTCTTCGTCGGGCATAAAAATTTGAGATGTAAATCATCTCTAACATAGAGTTAACTCAATAACATAAATAAATAAATATTCCTTCAAGCAGTTGGCTCGTCACAGAGATCTGACAAACCGCCCTGAAAAAGTTGACGTATTATTTACGGTAATGGGGTTTTTCCGCATAGTAAGGTACAATGCCACCAAACTAACGTACAGTTTTAGTTGTACAGTCCGTCAAAAAAATATCCGAGCACTATGGTTGATGACAGAATTCAGAAAAAATATCTGGCATTGATTTTGTTTAGAAATTAGTGATCTGGCAACCTTCGTGTCACGTGATTACAGAATTCAGAAAAAACATCTGGAGCATGTACAGCAACTGTACACGATCCAGTTTCCGTTCACAGCAAACTGGAGCGTGTGCATTAACTGCACACGCTCCAGTTTGCTGTGAACGGTAACTGCACACGCTCAATATTTCCGTGAGTGAGCCCACACGATCTAGGTCTTTGTGAGCTCACACGATCCAATGTGCTGTGAACATTAACCGCAACCGCTCCAGTTTGCTGTGAATGGTAACTGCACACGCTCAATATTTCCGTGAGTGAGCCCACACGATCTAGGTCTTTGTGAGCTCACACGATCCAAGGTGCTGTGAACATTAACCGCAACCGCTCCAGTTTGCTGTGAACGGTAACTGCACACGCTCAATATTTCCGTGAGTGAGCCCACACGATCTAGGTCTTTGTGAGCTCACACGATCCAATGTGCTGTGAACATTAACCGCAACCGCTCCAGTTTGCTGTGAATGGTAACTGCACACGCTCAATATTTCCGTGAGTGAGCCCACACGATCTAGTATCAAAATAATATGACCACCTACAGTCGCTCAAAAAAATATCCGAACATTATGGTTGATGACAGAATTCAGAAAAAATATCTGGCAATGATTTTGTTTAGAAATTAGTGATCTGGCAACCTTCGTGTCACGTGACACGAAGGTTGCCAGATCACTAATTTCTAATAAATTCGTTGCCAGATATTTTTTTTCTGAATTCTCTCATCAACCATAGTGTTCGGATATTTTTTTGAGCGACTGTACGGAATAATAAATATAGTAGAAATATTCTCACTGCAAATAATTAGAATTGGAAACTAATAGACGACGCATATTTTATTTATTTATTTATGTAAATTATCTATTTCACATATCTTTGGAATACTGCTATTATTTTGGCAACCACTTTTACGTATTCAGTTAAAATTCGGATGATAGAATGATATATGCACCATGGACAACACAACAATAACGTAAAATATATGTATTAACTGTTCTGCAGGCGAGGGTGGCTCAGTCGGTAACGCGCAGGCTCGTAATCTGTAGTTCCCACGTTCGAGTCCCAGATTTATCTCCGCAAAATTCCCCGCCCTGCCCACGGGCAGAAGGGGACACCGATGGAATTGTAAAGGCCGTCGTTCGTCGGATGGGACGTTACGTCGTGGTTCCGTGTTCGACACAGCATCCCCTGTGCACGTTAAAGAACACGCTGGATGGCCTTAACGGGAGGCTACTATCTGTCTCCCAACAGCTGTTCCAATGGGTCTCCTTCCCCAACCTTCTCTCAGACTTCGGGGTCCTTGTGACCTGGCCATTGTGCGGGAGAGCCATCCCCTGTGCACGTTAAAGAACACGCGGGATGGCCTTGACGGGAGACTACCATCTGTCTCCCAACACTCTTCCAGTGGGTCCCCTCCACCAATATTCTCTGAGCCTTCGGGGTCACAGGGTACCTGGCCATTTAGCCCATGGTGTGCAAAAAAGTGCCGCTCAGATGTAAATCAACGCAACCCAACAGCTGTTCCAGTGGGTACACTCCCCCAACCTTCTCTGAGCCTTCTGGGTCCTTGTGACCTGGCCATTTAGCCCATGGTGTGCAGAAAAGTGCCGCTCAGTACCCACTGGAACAGCTGTTGGGTTGGGTTGGGTTGATTTACCTCTGAGCGGCACGATTTTTGCACACCTTGGGCTAAATGACCAGGTCACAAGGACGCCAAAGGCTCAGAGAAGGTTGGGGGAAGGGATCCACTGGAACAGCTGTTGGGAGACAGATGGTAGTCTCCCGTCAATGCCATCCAGCGTGTTCTTTAACGTGCACAGGGTATGGCTCTCCCGCATACGGGGCCACATTTTAACGTCCCATCCGACGGACGGCGGCATTTCCAAGCCCATCGGTGTCCCCTATTGACCGTGGGCAGGGCGGGGAATTTTGCGGAGATAAATCTCAACACTGACCCAGCTGGGACTCGAACTTGGAAACTAGAGAGTACGAGCCTGGCGCGCTACCGACTGAGCCACCCCCGCTCCGATTTATCCGGGGCTCGAACTTAGGTCCTTTAGTCAGTAGCCAAGCGCGCTAATCACTGAGCTTTAACGAACGTTGTCGAAAATAAATATTTGATTAAATTTGATTATAATCGTTAATTTATCATTAAACTTATTTCCTCATTAAATGCATAGTTTAGAAACTACAGAGCTTCAAAGTTAGATCTCCACTGACCTAACATGCATATCCTCTAAATATTTTAGCAGGGCATTGAATATTAGAACGGGTCTTATATAACCTTTCACCACATAAATATAAACGTACCTACCTCGACAATCAATCCTATCATCCCATTAACCTATCCAGTCGAGTTTCTTGCAGCGACATCAGATTTCGCAACCGCACTCCAAACTGGAAGGGGCGGGGGTGGCTCAGTCGGTAGCGCGCCAGGCTCGTAATCTGTAGTTCCCAGGTTCGAGTCCCAGCTGGGTCAGCGTTGAGATTTATCTTCGCAAAATTCCCCGCCCTGCCCACGGTCAGTAGGGGACACCGATGGGCTTGGAAAGGCCGCCGTCCGTCGGATGGGACGTTAAGCCGTGGCCCCGTGTGCGGGAGAGACCTACCCTGTGCACGTTAAAGAACACGCTGGAAGGCCTTGACGGGAGGCTACCATCTGTCTCCCAACAGCTGTTCCAGTGGGTCCCCTCCCCCAACCTTCTCTGAGCCTTCGGGGTCCTTGTGACCTGGCCATTTAGCCCATGGTGTGCAAAAAAGTGCCGCTCAGAGGTAAAACAACCCAACCCAAAGCCACATAAATATAAACGTACCTACCTCGAAAATCAATCCCATCATTCCATTAACCTATCCAGTCGAGTTTCATACAGAGACATCAAATTTCGCAACCGAACTCCAAACCTCCAAACTGGAAAACCACCACGCCGACCGCTAGGCCTCGCTCGGCAGCAAGAATTGTTCGTCGGCATTGATTTATGCGAAGGGGGAGGGAAAACAGCGCGTGTGGCGGCTGCGTAAGAGCAGAATCCTCGACGCAAACGTCAAATGATTGCTCCTAACACATCTTCGCAAAACTATGCGACCTCTCATCTGGAAGTGGCACAATGTGGTTATAAACAGAGAGCGCGGACACGAGAGAGGAGTATCCTCTTCCATCCTCCCCCTCTCCAAAACGAAGCGGAGAAACAGATTCCGACTTTATCCACCGTCCAGCCAAGTCTCTCCCCCCCCCAGTGAATAATTGTGGGAAAATTTTGTGTCATATTTACATGGCAGCATGATGAGAAACTGAACCGACCTCGTAATGTCACGATGCTGGTGATCAGTTAGTGATGAAGCGTGGGTAAGGGAATCCTCCCACTAGATGCTCCGAACACACTCGTTCTCTTGTCCAGACGATGTAGCTGCAATTTATAATGTGCATGATAAATCAGCAAAGAATTGACCGCGAATGAATTGGCAAACACAGCCGTGACGTAAATGGTCACCTGATATATGCTAGTTAATTGGCTTGTTTCCGGAAGTCGAAGGAGAGACAGGACCGATAGACAGATGGGTTGGGTTGTTTTACCTCTGAGCGGCACTTTTTTGCACACATGGGCTAAATAGCCAGGTCACAAGGACCCCGAAGTCTCAGAGAAGGTTGGGTGAGGGGACCCACTGGAACAGCTGTTGGGAGACAGATGGTAGCCTCCCGTCAAGGCCATGCAGCGTGTTCTATAATGTTGGGTTGTTTTACCTCTGAGGGGCACTTTTTTGCACACCATGGGCTAAATGGCCAGGTCACATGGACCCCGAAGGCTCAGAGAAGGTTGAGGGTGGGGACCCACTGGAACAGCTGTTGGGAGACAGATGGTAGCCTCCCGTCAAGGCCATGCAGCGTATTCTATAATGTTGGGTTGTTTTACCTCTGAGCGGCACTTTTTTGCACACATGGGCTAAATGGCCAGGTCACATGGACCCCGAAGGCTCAGAGAAGGTTGAGTGTGGGGACCCACTGGAACAGCTGTTGGGAGACAGATGGTAGCCTCCCGTCAAGGCCATCCGGCGTGTTCTTTAACGTGCACAGGGTATGGCTCTCCCGCACACGGGGCCACGGCTTAAAGTCCCATCCGACGGACGGCGGCCTTTCCAAGCCCATCGGTGTCCCTTACTGACCGTGGGCAGGGCGGGGAATTTTGCGGAGATAAATCTCAACGCTGACCCAGCTGGGTCAGCGTTGAGATTTAAGCTGGGACTCGAACTGGGGCTCGAACCTGGGAACTCGAACTGGGACTCGAACCTGGGATTCGAACCTGGGAACACAGATTATGTCAGCGTTGAGCGTTGACACTGGGACTCGAACCTGGGAACTCGATTCGAGTTTGGGACGCTGGGGCTCGAATCTGGGAACTACAGATTACCGATAGACGGAAGGACAGACGGCATACAAATTTATTCGTTTCTTTATTCTGTGTATATTTAGGTATGCTCTGAGCGACTTTTTTTGCACACATTGGGCTAAAGAGCCAGGTCACAAGGACCCCAAGGGTTCAGAGAAGGTTCGGTGATTGGATAGTGTTGCTTCTGAGTAGCACTTTTGTTTGGACACATTGGACTAAATGGCCAGGTCACATGGACCCCAAGGGTTCAGAGGAGGTTCGGTGATTGGGTAGTTTTGACTCTGAGCGTCACTCTTTTGGACACATTGGGCTAAATGGCCAGGTCATATGGACCCCAAGGGTTTACATTACACATTGGGATAAATGGCAACGTCACAAGGACCCCTAGGATTCAGAGAAGGTTCGGTGATTGTGTAGTTTTGACTCTGAGCGGTACTTTTTTTGAACACATTGGGCTAAATGGCCAGGTCACGTGGACCCCAAAGGTTCAAAGAAGATTCAATGATTGGGTAGTGTTGCCTCTGAGCAGCACTTTTGTTTGGACACATTGGGATAAATGGCAAGGTCACAAGGACCCAAGGGTTCAGAGGAGGTTCGGTGATTGGGTAGTTTTGACTCTGAGCGTCACTCTTTTGGACACATTGGGCTAAATGGCCAGGTCACATGGATCCCAAGGGTTTGCATTACAAGTTGGGATAAATGGCAAGGTCACAAGGACCCCTAGGAATTAGAGGAAGTTCGGTGATTGCGTAGTTTTGACTCTGAGCGGCAGTTTTGTTTGGAAACATTGGGCTAAATGGCAAGGTCACAAGGATCCCTAGGATTCAGAGAAGGTTCGGTTATTGTGTAGTTTTGACTCGGAGCGGTACTTTTTTGGACACATTGGGCTAAATGGCCAGGTCACGTGGACCCCAAAGGTTCAAAGAAAATTCAATGTTTGGGTAGTGTTGCTTCTGAGCAGCACTTTTGTTTGGACACATTGGGATAAATGGCAAGGTCACAAGGACCCCAAGGGTTCAGAGGAGGTTCGGTGATTGGATAGTTTTGACTCTGAGCGGCACTTTTGTTTGGACACATTGGGCTAAATGGTCAGGTCACATGGACCCCTAGGATTTAGAGAAGGTTCGGTGATCGGGTAGTTTTGACTCTGAGCGGCAGTTTTGTTTGGAAACATTGGGCTAAATGGCAAGGTCACAAGGACCCCTAGGATTCAGAGAAGGTTCGGTGATTGTGTAGTTTTGACTCTGAGCGGTACTTTTTTGGACACATTGGGCTAAATGGCCAGGTCACGTGGACCCCAAAGGTTCAAAGAAAATTCAATGATTGGGTAGTGTTGCTTCTGAGCAGCACTTTTGTTTGGCCACATTGGGATAAATGGCAAGGTCACAAGGACCCCAAGGGTTCAGAGGAGGTTCGGTGATTGGATAGTTTTGACTCTGAGCGGCACTTTTGTTTGGACACATTGGGCTAAATGGTCAGGTCACATAGACCCCTAGGATTTAGAGAAGGTTCGGTGATCGGGTAGTTTTGACTCTGAGCGGCAGTTTTGTTTGGACACATTGGGCTAAATGGCAAGGTCAGAAGGACCACAAGGGTTCAGAGGAGGTTCGGTGATTGGGTAGGTTTGACTCTGAGCGTCACTCTTTTGGACACATTGGGCTAAATGGCTAGGTCACATGGACCGCAAGGGTTTACATTACACATTGGGCTAAATGACCAGGTATAATGGACCCCTAGGATTCAGAGAAGGTTCGGTGATTGGGTAGTTTTGACTCTGAGCGGCACTCTTTTAGACACATTGGGCTAAATGGCAAGGTCACAAGGACCCCAAGGGTTCAGAGGAGGTTCGGTGATTGGGTAGTGTTGCCTCTGAGTAGCACTTTTGTTTGGAAACATTGGGCTAAATGGCCTGGTCACAAGGACCCCTAGGATTCAGAGAAGGTTCGGTGATTGTGTAGTTTTGAATCTGAGCAGTACTTTTTTGGACACATTGGGCTAAATGGCCAGGTCACGTGGACCCCAAAGGTTCAAAGAAGATTCAATGATTGGGTAGTGTTGCCTCTGAGCAGCATTTTTGTTTGGAAACATTGGGCTAAATGGCAAGGTCACAAGGACCCCAAGGGTTCAGAGGAGGTTTGGTGATTGGGTAGTTTTGACTCTGGACGGCACTTTTGTTTGGACACATTTGGCTAAATGGCAAGGTCACAAGGACCCCAAGGGTTCAGAGGAGGTTCGGTGATTGGGTAGTTATGACTCTGAGCGGCACTTTTGTTTGGACACATTGGGCTAAATGGCAAGGTCACAAGGACCCCAAGGGTTCAGAGGAGGTTCGGTGATTGGGTAGTTATGACTCTGAGCGGCACTTTTGTTTGGACACATTGGGCTAAATGGCAAGGTCACAAGGAAACCCAAGGGTTCGGAGAAGAGTCAATGATTGGGTAGAGTTGCCTCTGTGTAGCTATTTTGTTTGGACACATTGGGCTAAATGGCAAGGTCACAAGGACCCCAAGGATTCAGAGGAGGTTCGGTGATTGGGTAGTTATGACTCTGAGCGGCACTTTTGTTTTGACACATTGGGCTAAATGGTAAGGTCACAAGGACCCCAAGGGTTCAGAGAAGATTCAATGATTGGGTAGTGTTGCCTCTGTGTAGCACTTTTGTTTGGACACATTCGGCTAAATGGCAAGGTCACAAGGAGTCGAAGGGTTCAGAGGAGGTTCGGTGATTGGGTAGTATTGCCTCAGAGCAGAACTTTTGTTTAGACATGTTAGACTTAATGATTTATTAGATACATTAGACACATTAGGCAGTAACGATTTCATCCACAAATATTGACCGAAAAATGGAAACATTCCCATATTAAGTTATTCCCATGTAAAGATCTATAATTTCTACAATAAGTTTAAGAATATAGGATTTGACAAATCTAAATCTCATTCAACTCTGTCTAAATCTCTATTTTAACTATATCTTTTGGGTATGTGAAGAGCTACTTAAGCTCGAACACCAAAGTCAGGCCTCCTAATGCAATTACTGAGAGAACTATTCGCATTATATTTTTTATTGAAGGATGGGGGAGGGGACCCACTGGAACAGCTGTTAGATGACCTCCCCACCCAGCTGTTAGATGTACCCTCCCGTTAAGGCCATCCAGTGTGTTCTTTAACGTGCACAGGGTATAGCTCTCCCGCACACGAGGCTACAGATTAACGTCCCATCCGACGGACGGCGGCCTTTCCAAGCCCATCGGTGTCCCCTACTGACCATGGGCAGGGCGGGGAATCTTGTGGAGATAAAGCTCAACGCTGACCCAGCTGGGACTCGAACCTGGGAACTGCAGATTACGAGCCTGGCGCGCTACCGACTGAGCCATCTCCACCCCCCACATATTAGGATAAATGGTCAAGTCTCAAAGACTCCGAAGGCTCAGATTTGGTTGGGAGCAGGGGACCCACTGGAGCAACTGTTAGGAGACAGATGGTAGCCTCCCATCAAGGCCATCCAGCGTGTTCTTTAATGTGCATAGGGTATGGCTCTCCGGCACACGGAGTCACGGCTTAACGTCCCATCTGACGGACGGCGGCCTTTCCAAGCCCATCGGTGTTCCCTACTGACCGTGGGCAGGGCGGGGAGTTTTGCAAAGATAAATATCAACGCTGACTCAAACCTGGGAACTGCAGTTTCCGAGCTTGGCGCGCTACCGACTGAGCCACTCCACCACGAATTCAACGGTATTTTGATTATCCAATTCACGAATTGCAGGAAGTTCTTTTCTGGGAGAGTTTCTCCAGTATGCAGAAAACGCAATTCGTCCTTAAAACACTACATTGAAGCTTTTCAGTCGTTCCAAAAATGCCACCGAAAATTAATTGAAGATCATATCAGTCAAATTCACCGCAGTCTTCCTTTCCAAATATATGCGAGAAATATTTAAAAGAACTATTATAGTTAAAAGTTTGATAGCGTCGTTACTCTTAGTAACAATTTACCGAATGCGGCCGATTGGTTGTGGCGGCCCTGTCGGTAACGCGCCTGGCTCCCAGGTTGGAGTCCCGGTTGGGACAGCGTTGAGATTTATTTCCGCAAAATTCATCCGTCACTAGGGGACACCGATGGGCTTGGAAAGGGTGCCGTCCGTCGGATGGGAAGTAAAGCCGTGGTTCTCTCTGCGTCACAGCTGTAGCCTGTGTACGTTAAAGACCACTCTGTTTGGTTTGACAGGAGACTGTTCTATTCCGTAGTAGCTGCTGTTCTATTCCGTAGTAGCTGTCCAGTGGGTTCCTTTCCCCAAATCTTCTCTGAGCGTGGGTTTTTCTGATATTAAAGTTTAATATATTTTTTTCTTATATTAAATAATTATTATTAAACTGTTTATTCTGATATTAAAGTTATTCTCCGTTATTCCTAGTAAGACTTTCATATGAAAAATCCATTTTTTTTTAATTTTTCATAATGACAACTATAATTTATAACAATTTTGTAAATATTTATTTTTAAATCCACAGTGCAGAATGTTGATAAGATTAATAATTTTATGAAATTTCTTTTCGAAATGTACTACCCACAACTAAATAAAGAAATATTTTTAAAAGAAAATATAAAGGCATTTTTAATACATATATACATAACATTTGCTTTTATATATATATGTTTTATTTTATTCCCATTGTTATACTATAACTATAGTTTTATCTATCTATACAAGGGGTACGCCAGTTACATACACATTTCCAGGGGGTACGTGAAGCATAAAAGGTTGAGAACCACTGATATATATGTTTTATTTTATTCCCATTGTTATACTATAACTATAGTTTTATCTATCTATACAAGGGGTACGCCAGTTACATACACATTTCCAGGGGGTACGTGAAGCATAAAAGGTTGAGTACCACTGATATATACGTTTTATTTTATTCCCATTGTTATACTATAACTATAGTTTTATCTATCTATACAAGGGATACGCCAGTTACATACACATTTCCAGTGGGTACGTGAAGCATAAAAGGTTGAGTACCACTGATATATACGTTTTATTTTATTCCCATTGTTATACTATAACTATAGTTTTATCTATCTATACAAGGGGTACGCCAGTTACATCACATTTCCAGGGGGTACGTGAAGCATAAAAGGCTGAGAACCATTGATATATATGTTTTATTTTATTCCCATTGTTATACTATAACTATAGTGTTATCTATCTATACAAGGGGTACGCCAGTTACATACACATTTCCAGGGGGTACGTGAAGCATAAAAGGTTGAGTACCACTGATATATACGTTTTATTTTATTCCCATTGTTATACTATAACTATAGTTTTATCTATCTATACAAGGGGTACGCCAGTTACATCACATTTCCAGGGGGTACGTGAAGCATAAAAGGCTGAGAACCATTGATATATATGTTTTATTTTATTCCCATTGTTATACTATAACTATAGTGTTATCTATCTATACAAGGGGTACGCCAGTTACATACACATTTCCAGGGGGTACGTGAAGCATAAAAGGTTGAGAACCACTGATATATGTGTATGGAGACGGGCTTTAGGTCGTAATCTGTAGTTCCGGGGTTCGAATCCCACCTGGGACAGCGTTGAGAATTATCTGCACTAATTTCCCCCCCCTGCCCTCAGTCAGTAGAGGACACCGATGAGTTTGGAACGGTTGTCATCCGACAGATGGTCGTGGTTCGTGGGCGTGAGAGACATACCCTGTGTACGTTAAAGACTGTTCTGGATATCCTTAACGGGAGACTACCATCTGTTTCGCAGCAGCTGTCAAGTGGGTCCCCTTCCCCAAACCTTCTCTGATCTTGGGTTGAGTTGATTTACTTCTGAGCGGCACTTTTTTTGCACACAATGGGCTAAATGGCCAAGTCACAAAGATCCCGAAGGCTCAGAGAAGAGCTGGAAGGTGTCTGCTGTCTCCCAATAGTTATCTAGGTAGCTCTGAAGCATTGGGTCTTTATGACTTGGTTATTTAACCCTTAGTGTGCATTAAAATGCAGCTCAGAGCTATAACAACTCATGCTCAAGAATACGCTTTCGTGATATGGTTTGCTTTGGTTTGCTTTACCTCTGAGCGGCACTTTTTTGCACACCATGGGCTAAATGGCCAGGTCACATGGACCCCGAAGGCTCAGAGAAGGTTGGGGGAGGGGACCCACTGGAACAGCTGTTGGGAGACAGATGGTAGCCTCCCGTCAAGGCCATCCAGCGTGTTCTTTAACGTGCACAGGGTATGGCTCTCCCGTACACGGGCCACGGCTTAACGTCCCATCCGACGTACGGCGGCATTTCCAAGTCCGTCGGTGTCCCCTACTGACCGTGGACAAGACGGGGAATTTTGCGGAGATAAATCTCAACGCTGACCCAACTGGGACTCGAACCTGGGAACTACAGATTACGAGCCTGGCGCGCTACCAACTGAGCCACCCCCGCCCCTTCGTGATATGCACCATGTTGCTTGGATTCTCTAACTAAACTACAGAATTGGAAATGATAATATCTGAAACGAAAGATCTTTCTGATATTAGTAAAAAGGCCTTCAGCTAAAATGATATACTCATATTCAGTTTTATTATATTGAATGTAATCAAAACTAAAATTTTATGACCAATCAGTAACTATTTATTTTTGATTTTATTATATAATTAAGTTAATAATCATTTACTGCTTTGTCAAAATCATTACTTTTAAAAACTGCTACCGTTTGTGAAATAAGCAAAATATTTATGAAAATCTAACAGAATTTCATTTGCAATATAATTTCATTTAACATGCGCATTGTTCTAGTAGAGTTTCTGCGCTGAGCAGGACTAAATATATATATTATCGAAATCCCCTTTTTTGAAATGATAGTCTAACTATTATTTCCTGCTGGCGATGGGGGAAGTTATTAAACCACGAAGTTTTTATATGGAAATATGTCAATGGGCGATGGTTTTATTAGGAACGACACTTTTGTGATTTGCACACAGTGGACCAGGTCATAAGGATCCCTAGAGATTAGAGAATGTTGGGGGAAAGGAAACCCACTGGACAGCTGTAGATGTCAGATGTAGATACAGATGGTAGTCTCCCATTAAAGCATTCAGCGTGTTCTTTAACGTGCACAGGATATCGCTCCCCCAGATACAGAGCCACGGCTTAACGACCCAATCGACGGACGGCTCTCTTTCCAAACCCATCGGTGTACCCTACTGATCGAGGAAAGAGAGGGTTGGATTGATTTGTTTTACCTCTCAGCGGCATTTTTTTGCATACAATGGGCTAAATGGCCAGGTCACAGAAGCCCCGAAGGCTCAGAGAATATTGAGGTAGAATGCCAGGCTCCTAATCTGCAATTCCCAGGTTCGAAGACCAGCGTTGAGATTTATCTCCGCTAAACTCCCCACGCTACCCACGGTCAGTGGGAGACAGCGATAGGCTTGGAAAGACCGCCGTCCATGAATGGGACGTTAAGCCGTGGGTTGGGTTGTTGGGTTGTTTTACCTCTGAGCGGCACTTTTTTGCACACCATGGGCTAAATGGCCAGGTCACATGGACCCCGAAGGCTCAGAGAAGGTTGGGGGAGGGGACCCACTGGAACAGCTGTTGGGAGACAGATGGTAGCCTCCCGTCAAGGCCATCCAGCGTGTTCTTTAACGTGCACAGGGTATGGCTCTCCCGCACACGGGGTCACGGCTTAACGTCCCATCCGACGGACGGCGGTCTTTAAAAGCCCATCGGTGTTCCCTACTGACCGTGGTCAGGGCGGGGAATTTTGCGGATTTGTTGTTGGGTCGTTTTACCTCTGAGCGGCACTTTTTGGCACACCATGGGCTAAATGGCCAGGTCACATGGACCCCGAAGGCTCAGAGAAAGTTGGGGGAGGGGACCCACTGGAACAGCTGTCGGGAGACAGATGGTAGCCTCCCGTCAAGGCCATCCAGCGTGTTCTTTAACGTGCACAGGGTATGACTCTCCCGCACACGAGCCACGGCTTAACGTCCCATCCGACGGACGGCGGCCTTTCCAAGCCCTTCGGTGTCCCCTACTGACCGTGTGCAGGGCGGGGAATTTTGCGGAGATAAATCTCAACGCTGACCCAGCTGGGACTCGAACCTGGGAACTACAGATTACGAGCCTGGCGCGTTACCGACTGAGCCACCCCGCCCCAATTTTGCGGAGATAAATCTCAACGCTGACCCAGCTGGAACTCGAACCTGGGAACTACAGATTACGAGCCTGGCGCGCTAGCGACTGAGCCACCCCCGCCCCATTAAGCCGTGGCCCCGTGTGCGGGAGAGACACACCCTGTGCACGTTGAAGAACTCTCTGGATGGCCTTGACGGGAGGCTACCGTCTGTCTCCCAAAGGTTGTCCCAGTGGGTCCCCTTTTCCAAAGGGGCGGTGGTGGCTCAGTCGTTAGGGCGCCAGCTCGTAATCTACAGTTCCCAGGTTCGAGTCCCAGCTGGGTCAGCGTTGAGACTTATCTTCGCAAAACTCCCCACCCTGCCCAAGGTCAGTAGGGGACACCGACGGACTTGGAAATGCCGCCGTACGTCGGATGGGACGTTAAGCCGTGGGTCCGTGAGCGTGAGAGCCAAACCCGGTGCACTTTGAAGAACTCTCTGGATGGCCTTGACGGGAGGCTGCCGTCTGTCTCCCAACAATTGTCTCAGTGGTTACCTTTTCCCAAACCTCTGAGCGTGGGTTGAGTTGTTTTATTTCTGAACGGCACTTTTATGCACACAATGGGCTGAATTCCCAAGTCACAACGACCCTGAAGGCTGAGAGAAGAGCTGGAGGCTGTCTGATGTCTCCTATTCGTTGTCTAGGTAGCTCTGAAACTTTGGGTCGTTATGACCTGGTTATTTAACCCTTTGTGTTCACCAAAATGCAGATCACACCTATAATAATTCAAACTCAAGAATATGCTTTCGTAATATGCAAAATATTACTTGGAGTCTCCAAACAAACAAAAAATTGGCAATGATTATATTTGAAAGGAGAAGCTCTTTCTGACATTAGTAACAAAGCCTTTAGCTAAAATAATATATTCATATTCAATTTTATTGTATTGAATGCAACCATAACGAAAATTCTATGACCGATTAGTAACTATTTATTTTTGATTTTATTGCATAATTAAATTAATAGCCATTTAGTGCTTTGTTATAATACACTTCTTTTAAAACTAACTACCCCTCGTAAAATAGGCAAAATTATTATGAAAATGTAACAATGAATTAAGAATTGTCGGCATCTGCTGAACATCGTTCAAGTAGAGTTTTTGCGCATGAGCAGGACTAAACATATTGTCGAAATCCCTTTTTTGAAATGATAGTCTAAGTCAGGCATGGCCAACATACGGCCCGCGTAATGAATTTATGTGGCCCGCGAACAATTTTTCAATATTAGCATTGTATTCTAGTAATTAATCGAATGAATTCTCGATACTTCTATATTTTTTAAAAAAGATTCCGTTATAAAGAATTAAAACTTTTATACTCATCTGTACTCGATATGATCTGTTTGATGATTGAATCATTTACATTTGGAGGCTGTGTTAAGAATAGCTACTACAAGTATAGAACCAGATATTAAAAAAATAATAAGCGATGCAAACCGCCTCAACACGTCGCATTAGTTATTATGTTAATTTGTTGTATTGATTTACTTACAATTATTCATAAACAAATTTCATAATAAAATTTTGTTTACTTAAAGAAATAAGTGTTTTGCTTAACATTTTTCAATTTTAATATTTCGTCCGGCCCGTGAAAATATTTTTTTTCCAATCCGGCCCGGGGGCAAAAACAGTTGGCCATGCCTGGTCTAAGTACTTCACGGCTTGCGATGGGGGAAGTTATTAGACTGCGAAACTTTTATAAGGAAATATGTCAATGGGTGGGTGGTTTTATTAGGAACGACATTTTTATTTGCCCAGAATGGACTAAATGTCCAGGTCATAAGGATCCCTACAGTTTAGAAAAGGTTGGGAAAAGGGACACCTTGGACAGCTGTAGATGCCATATGTAGATGCAGATATTAGTCTCCAGTTAAATCATCCAGTGTGTTCTTTAACGTGTACAGGATACGGCTCTCGCGCACACAGTGCCGCGGCTTAACATCGCACGTCGGACGACTGCCTTTCCAAACCTATCGGTGTCCTTTACTGACCAAGGGCAGAGCGGGGAGTTTTGGCGAGATAAATCTCAACGCTGGCCATTTAGCTCATTGGAAATTTAGGATAAATACAATGGTCATTTAGCCCATTGTTGCAAAAAAGGCCATTCAGAAGAAAAACAACCCAGCTATATAGTTACGGGTTGGGTTATCTCTGAACGACACAATGGGGTAAATGGCCAGGTCACAAGGACCCCGAAAACTCAGAGAAGGTTAGGAGAGTGGACCAACTGGACAGCTGTTGGGAGACAGATGGTACTCTCTCGTCAAGGCCATCCAGTGTTCTTTAATGTACACAGGGTATGGCTTCGTGTGTGGGAGAGTCATACCCTGTGCACGTTAAAGAATCCGCTGGGTGGCCTTGATAGGCTACCATCTGTTTACCAACAGCTGTTCCAGTGGGTCCCCTCATCCAACCTTCTCTGAGCCTTCGTGGTCCTTGTGACCTGGCCATTTAGACCATTCTGCAAAACAGTGCCGGTCAGAGGTAAAATAATCCAACCCAACTCCTGTACACGAAGCAACGGCTTAACGTCCCCTACAACGGATGGCAGCGTTTCCTAGCCCATCGGTGTCCCCTATTGACTGTGGGCAGGGCGGGGAGTTTTGCGGAGATAAATCTCAATGCTGGTCTAGTTAAGACTCGAACCCGCAGATCACGAGCATGGCGCGATATCGAGTGAGTCGCCCCCGGCACAGACCATCTGTAGTAACTTCTATGATGTGCAATATTTCCTTTTTTCATGACGTCATTGTAACAAGATCATTTCCTGTTTGAGTGTTCCCGTTTTCCATACGATTCCTCGATATACTAAAACACATTTCTGAGCAAATTTTCGTTTACTTTCCTTTACAATAGAAAGGTTATGCTACATTTCGTCAGTGTTACGCTAACATTGTCAAGCAGTTTATTTCTGACATTGTAATTTTTTATATTAAAGTTATTCTCCGTTATTCCTAGTAAGACTTTCATACGAAAAATCCCTTTTTTTAATTTTTCATCATGACAACTATAATTTATAACAATTTTGTAAACATTTATTTTTAAATCAACAGTGCAGAATGTTGATAAGATTAATAATTTTGTGAAATTTCTTTTCGAAATATACTACCCACAACGAAATAGAGAAATATTTTTAAAAGAAAATATAAAGACATTTTTAATACGTAAATACATAACATTTCTTATCAACAATTCAAGGAGAGATTTTGCACGAGCGGGGAATGTTAAAGATATCATTGAAATTATTTACTGTAGATTCTCAAAGTAAGGTAAATTTAAGTTTCTGATACATCCGGGTAAGATGAGGTTCACATACAGATAACTATTATGCATATACTTATATAAAACTACGCGAAATCCTGTAGAATAGGCGTTCTCAACGTGGGATATGGGATAAAAAATTTTTGGGGTACGCCGTGAGAGCTCAAAGGTCTCTAAGTTTGGCAACACTGCTATTGATTAATTTCTGTGAACTGAGTGACAAAGCGCGGCGCTGTAGTTCATGTCTGTACATGTTTGTGAATCCTCTCTTCCCTATCTGAGAGCCGAACCTACCCGAAAAGCTGATCGCCCAGTCAAAACATCCATTCTAAGTGAGAGTATGTGCGTTCTTAGTGCTCTATGTATTTGTTGGGATTTATTTCACTTGCTGTGTTTAAAGCTATTTTTAGTCTTCAGTTCACTGTGAAGGAAAATGGACGTGTTTCTAAAGTGCCTTGAAACATAGATAATTAAGAAGAAAAGTAACATGGAGCCGATGGCTTCTACATCTACGACTACGTCATTATCCCATGTGAGTCAAGAGGTGGATTCAGCAGTAACTAAAAGAACGTTAAATGTTAAACAATCAAGGGATTAAAAAAATTTTAAAAAGTAAATATCGTGAATCATATTTAAAATTTGGCTTTACATGGACAGGAAATTTATTAAAACCAGAACGAAATCCACAGTGCGTTGTTTGCTCTGAAGTCCTGTCACAAAATTCTATGAAACCATCTCTCTTACGGCGACACTTTGACACAAAAAACACGAGCATTTAAAAAATAAGTCCTTAATCTAATTTGAACGTCTTGAGCAGTAGAGAAACGGTAATTAAGCATTTTTCTGGTGTAGAAGCCTTAAAGCATCTTACAAAGCAAGCCTTGAAATTGTGAAAGCCGGAAAGGCTCACACAATAGGCGAGTCACTCATTCTTCCAGCAGCGGAAGAAATAGCTTCTTGTATGTTTGGTCAAAAAGAGGCAGTATGTTTGGTCAAAAACAAGGTTTTTGTCAGAACCATTCCTTTGTCAAACGACACAGTTTCCAGGAGAATTAAAGATATGGCCTGTAATATTTGGGGCGGGGGTGGCTCAGTCGGTAGCGCGCCAGGCTCGTAATTTGTAGTTCCCAGGTTCGAGTCCCAGCTGGGTGAGTGTTGAGATTTATCTCCGCAAAAATTCCCCGCCCTGCCCACTGTCAGTAGGGGACACCGATGGGCTTGGAAATGACGCCGTCCGTCGGATGGGACGTTAAACTGTGGTTCCGTGTACGGGAGAGACATCACTGGAAGAACACACTGGATGGCCTTGACAGGAGACTACCATCTGTCTCCCAAGAGCTGTTCCAGTGGGTCCTCTCCCCCAACCTTCTCTGACCTTCGGGATCCATGTGACCTGGCCATTTAGCCCATGGTGTGCAAAAAAGTGCCGCTCAGAGTTAAAACAACCCAATCCATTCTAGCTTTCAATGTAGCCCGTGGTTTGCCATACAAGTGGATGAGTTGACAGACGTAGCTGGGCAAGCTCAATTATTTGTTTTCGTGCGTGAAAAATTCCAGGATGCAATATTTGAGGATATTTTATTTTGTAAGCCTCTCAAAACTTCTACTGCAGGTGATGATATTTTTAATATGATTGATTCAGTTTTTGCCGAAAACAACCTTGAATGAAAAAATTGAATTCTGTATGTACGGACGGAGCCAAAGCAATGAGTGGTTAAATCACAGGACTAGCAGGTCGTATAAAACAAGTTGCACCAGAATGTAAGTTCACGCATTGTTGTCTTCACCGTGAAGCGCTGGTAGCTAAATTTCTCCGTGATGACCTGAAAAGAGTTCTGGATGAAAGTGTTGGGTTGGGTTGTTTTATCTCTGAGCGGCACTTTTTTACACACCATGGGCTAAATGGCCAGGTCACATGGACCCCGAAGGCTCAGAGAAGGTTGGGGGAGTTGGAACAGCTGTTGGGAGACAGATGGTAGCCTCCCGTCAAGGCCATCCAGCGTGTTCTTTAACGTGCACAGGGTATGGCTCTCCCGCACACGGAGCTACGACGTAACGTCCCATCCGACGGACGGCGACCTTTTCAAGCCCATCGGTGTCCCCTACTGACCGTGGGCAGCGCGAGGAGTTTTGCGGAGATAAATCTCAACGCTGAACCAGCTGGGACTCGAACCTGCGAACACTTTCTATGAGATTACAGGACTGAAAATGACCTTCTACGGTTAGCATATTTAGCTGATATTTTTTGAAAAACAAAATTGCACATTTTGAACTTATCATTAGAAGGAGACAACATTGATGTCTTCTATGTTGAGAAGAAAAACAGAGCCGTGATAAAAAATTTCTGTCTGTGAAAACGGAATTAAAAAGAACAGCTTTGACCAATTTCAGCGACTATGTTCATTTCTTAAAGAAAATGATTGCAGACTTTGACGACATCAGACAACAAATACTCGTTCACTTAAGCACTCTTAAAACTCTTATAAGACAGTATTTTCTACCCCCTGATGAAACGCAAGAATGGATTCGAGACCCCTTCTCATTTGATTTGGAAAAATGTAAGCTTCCATTGTCCAATAAAGAGGAGTTGATTGAGATATCTTGTGACAATAGTTTAAAAAGCATTCATTCCAAAAAGTCATTGAGTAGTTTCCGAAATGGAGAAGGAATATCCGACTTTGTCAAGAATTGCAGTCAAATATTTCTTACCTTTCGCAACAACTTATTTATATGAAACTGGTTTTTCATCTTTAATTGCTTTAAAAAATAAATATAGGAACAGGCTGGATGTTGAAGATGACTTGCGACTCTACCTTAGCAAGATAACTCCAACCATTGATTAACTGTACAAGCGTAAAAAAGCGCAACCATTTCATTGATTACCTAGTAAAATGTTTATGATTTTATAAGGTTTGTTAAATTGTTTATGTAATTTTTTTGTTTTATCGACATATGTAATTTATGAATAAAAAATCTAATGTGTTTTTATATATATGTTTTATTTTATTCCATTGTTATACTATAACTATAGTTTTATCTATCTATACAAGGGGTACGCCAGTTACATACACATTTCCAGGGGGTACGTGAAGCATAAAAGGTTGAGAACCACTGATATATATGTTTTATTTTATTCCCATTGTTATACTATAACTATAGTTTTATCTATCTATACAAAGGGTACGCCAGTTACATACACATTTCCAGGGGGTACGTGAAGCATAAAAGGTTGAGAACCACTGATATATATGTTTTATTTTATTCCCATTGTTATACTATAACTATAGTTTTATCTATCTATACAAAGGGTACGCCAGTTACATACACATTTCCAGGGGGTACGTGAAGCATAAAAGGTTGAGAACCACTGATATATATGTTTTATTTTATTCCCATTGTTATATTATAACTATAGTTTTATCTATCTATACAAGGGGTACGCCAGTTACATACACATTTCCAGGGGGTACGTGAAGCATAAAAGGTTGAGAACCACTGATATATATGTTTTATTTTATTCCCATTGTTATATTATAACTATAGTTTTATTTATCTATACAAGGGGTATGCCAGTTACATACACATTTCCAGGGGGTACGTGAAGCATAAAAGGTTGACAACCACTGATATATGTGTGTTATTTTATTCCCATTGTTATACTATAACTATAGTTTTATCTATCTATACAAGGGGTATGCCAGTTACATACACATTTCCAGGGGGTACGTGAAGCATAAAAGGTTGAGAACCACTGATATACAGTGGACCTTCGTTATAGCGCTGCTCACTATACCGCGCACTCGGTTATAGCGCGGGCGATGTTCGCGATAAGTTATAGATAGTGTTTGTTTTTACATATTTTCAAGCGTACCTTATGTACTTATTAAGATGTATAACTATGTTATGTGAATTTTAATAAAACACTTAATAAATAAATTGTTTTTTTATTAAAATACATAATATATATAGTTGATGGGATGTTTCAGTATATAGCTCAAATCGTTCTGAGTAAATTTATTGTGTTCGGTATAACGCGGTTCACCTTATAACGCGGGTGTTGTTTCCCGCCCGATATGCGCGTTATATCGGGGGTCCACTGTATGTGTTTTATTTTATTTCCATTGTTATACTATAACTATAGTTTTATCTATTTATACAAGGGGTACGCCAGTCACATACACATTTCCAGGGGGTACGTGAAGCATATAATGTTGAGAACCACTGATATATATGTCTTATTTTATTCCCATTGTTATATTATAACTATAGTTTTATCTATCTATGCAAGGGGTACGCCAGTTACATACATATTTCCAGGGGGTACGTGAAGCATAAAAGGTTGAGAACCACTGATATATGTTTTATTTTATTCCCATTGTTGTACTATAACTATAGTTTTATCTATCTATACTAGGGGTACGCCAGTTACATACACATTTCCAAGGTGTACGTGAAGCATATAAGGTTGAGAACCACTGATATATGTGTTTTATTTTATTCCCATTGTTATATTATAACTATAGTTTTATCTATCTATGCAAGGGGTACGCCAGTTACATACACAATTCCAGGGGGTACGTGAAGCATAAAAGCATGAGAACCACTGATATATATGTTTTATTTTATTCCCATTGTTATATTATAACTATAGTTTTATCTATCTATGCAAGGGGTACGCCAGTTACATACATATTTCCAGGGGGTACGTGAAGCATAAACGGTTGAGAACCACTGATATATGTGTATGGAGACGGGCTTTAGGTCGTAATCTGTAGTTCCGGGGTTCGAATCCCACCTGGGACAGCGTTGAGAATTATTTGCACTAATTCCCCCCCCCCTGCCCTCAGTCAGTAGAGGACACCGATGAGTTTGGAACGGTTGTCATCCGACAGATGGTCGTGGTTCGTGGGAGTGAGAGACATACCCTGTGTACGTTAAAGACTGTTCTGGATGTCCTTAACGGGAGACTACCATCTGTTTCGCAGCAGCTGTCAAGTGGGTCCCCTTCCCCAAACCTTCTCTGATCTTGGGTTGAGTTGATTTACTTCTGAGCGGCACTTTTTTGCACACAATGGGCTAAATGGCCAAGTCACAAAGACCCCGAAGGCTCAGAGAAGAGCTGGAAGGTGTCTGCTGTCTCCCAATAGTTATCTAGGTAGCTCCGATGCATTGGGTCTTTATGACTTGGTTATTTAACCCTTAGTGTGCATTAAAATGCAGCTCAGAGCTATAACAACTCATGCTCAAGAATATGCTTTCGTGATATGCACCATGTTGCTTGGAATCTCTAACTAAACTACAGAATTGGCAATGATAATATCTGAAACGAAAGATCTTTCTGATATTAGTAAAAAGGCCTTCAGCTAAAATGATATTTTCATATTCAGTTTTATTGAACGCAATCATAACTAAAAATTTATGAACGATTAGTAACGACTTATTTTCGATTTTCTTGTATAATTACGTTAATATAAATTTTTTTGATTTTTCATAAATCACTTCTTTTAAGAAGAACTACCTTTTGTGAAATAGTCAAAATATTTATGAAAATCTAAACAGAGTTTCATTTCTCAAGAATGTCAACGTTATCAATTGCGTATTGTTCCAGTATAGTTTCTGCGCTGAGCAGGGCTAAATATATTATCGAACTCCGTTTTTCGAAATGATAGTCCAACTACTGTCCCCGGTTGGCGGTGGGGGAAGTTATTAAACCGCGAAACTTTTATATGGAAATATGTCAATCAGTGGGTGGTTTTATTAAGAAGACACTTTTGTTATTTGCACACAGTGGACTAAATGTCCAGGTCATGAGGATCCCTAGAGTTTAGAGACGGTTGAAGAAAAGGGACCCACTGGACAACTGTAGATGTCAGATGTAGATACAGATGGTAGTTTCACATCAAGGCATCCAGCGTGTTCTTTAACTTGCACAGAGCATGGCTCTCCCACACACAGGGCAACGGCTTAACGTCCCATCCGATGGACGACTCTCCTTCCAAACCCATCGGTGTCCCCTACTGACCGAGGGCAAAGCGAGTTGGGTTGGGTTATTTTACCTCTGAGCGGCAATTGTTGGCATAGAATGAGCTAAATGGCCAGGTCACAAGAACCCCGAAGTTTCAGAGAAGGTTGGGGGAAGGAGACCCAGTTGACAGCTGCTGGGAGACAGTTGGTAGCCTTCTGAAGTCATATAACCTGCACAGGGTATGGCTTTCGCTCACTCGGGGACATGGGTTAACGTCCCATCCGATGGACGACGTCCTTTCCAGCTCATCGGTGTCCCCTACTGACCGTGGACAGGGAGGTGAGTTTTGAACTTCTCCTAGCTCTTGGGGTCCTTGTAACCTGCCCATTTAGCCCATTGTGTGCAGAAAAAAAGTGTCAATAATGAGCTAAATAAACCATATAATGAGCTAAATGGCCAGGTCACAAGGACACCGAAGGTTCAGAGAAGGTTTGACGAAGGGAACCCAGTTGATAGTTGTTGGGAAACAGATGGTAGCTTTCTAAAGTCATTTGACGTGCACAGGGTATGGTTCTCCCTCACACGGGAACATGGGTTAACGTCCCATCCGATGGACGACGGCCTTTCCAGCTCATCGGTGTCCCCTACTGACCGTTGACAGGGAGGTGGGTTTTACACTTCTCTTAGCTCTCGGGGTCCTTGTAACCTTCCCATTTAGCCCATTGTGTGCAGAAAAAAGTGTCAATAAGGAGCTAAATAAACCATACAATGAGCTAAATGGCCAGGTCACAAGGACACCGAAGACTCAGAGAAGGTTGGGAGAGGGTACCCACTGGACAGCTATTAGGGCACAGATGGTAGTCTCCCGTCATGGCCATCCAGTGTGTTCTTTAATGTGCACAGGGTATGGTTCTCCTGTACATGGCTTAACGTCTCATACGACGTACGACAGCTTTTCCTAGTCCATCGGTATCTACTGACTGTGGGCAGGGCGGACATTTTTGCGGAGATAAATCTCAATGCTAGTCTAGTTGGGACTCGAACCTGAGAG
Organism: Ryuthela nishihirai; assembly: GCA_038380435.1. Lineage (NCBI taxonomy): Eukaryota > Metazoa > Arthropoda > Arachnida > Araneae > Heptathelidae > Ryuthela > Ryuthela nishihirai. The sequence goes on along the minus strand of JAWZYU010000031.1, from coordinate 21,956,644 downwards.
CTGCAGATCACGAGCCTGGTACGCGATCGACGGTGCCGCCCCCTCAGGGCATCTGTAGTAACTTCTACGATGCACATTATTTTTTTTTTAATGACGTCACTGTAATAACTTCATTTCCTGTCTGTGCTCCCGTTTTCCATTTCCCCGCCCTGCCCACGTCAGTAGGGGACACCGATGGACTTGGAAAGGCCGCCGTCCGTCGGATGAGACGTTAAGCCGTGGCCCCGTGTGTGGGAGAGCCATACCCTGTGCACGTTAAAGAACACGCTGGATGGCCTTGACGGGAGGTTACCATCTGTCTCCCAACAGCTGTTCCAGTGGGTCCCCTCTCCCAACATTCTCTGAGCCTTCGGGGTCCATGTGACCTGGCCATTTAGCCCATGGTGTGCAAAAAAGTGCCCCTCAGAGGTAAAACAACCCAACATTAAAGAACACACTGGATGGCCTTGACGGGAGGCTACCATCTGTCTCCCAACAGCTGTTCCAGTGGGTCCCCTCCCCCAACCACCTATGAGCCTTCGGGGTCCATGTGACCTGGCCATTTAGCCCATGGTGTGCAAAAAAGTGCCGCTCAGAGGTAAAACAACCCAACGTTAAAGAACACGCTGGATGGCCTTGACGGGAGACTACCATCTGTCTCCCAACAGCTGTTCCAATGGGTCCCCTCCCCCAACCTTCTCTGAGCCTTCGGAGTCCACGTGACCTGGCCATTTAACCCATGGTGTGCAAAAAAAGTGCCGCTAAGAGGTAAAACAACCCAACGTTAAAGAACACGCTGGATGGCCTTGACGGGAGGCTACCATCTGTCTCCCAACAGCTGTTCCAGTGGGTTCCCTCCCCCAACCTTCTCTGAGCCTTCGGGGTCCATGTGACCTGGCCCATGGTGTGCAAAAAAGTGCCGCTCAGAGGTAAAACAACCCAACCCAACCCGTTTTCCATACAATTCATCGTTACATTAAAACACATTTCTGTGGAAATTTTCGTTTTATTTCATCGTACAATAGAAAGGTTATGCTACATTTCGTCAGTGTTACGCTAATACTGTCAAACATTTTATTTTTGACATTGTGTTCGAGTGGTTAGCGCGCTTGGTTACTGATCTAAGGGACCTGGGTTCGAGCCCCGGGTAAGGCATGGCTGTTTGTGTCGTTTTTCTGCTGAGGTCCTGCCATCCTCACAGACCTTCTACTATGGCATATAATCTGACAAGCTCCTGTCAGACCTCTGTGGCAAGCAGCTGTTTGAGCGGGGTATTTATTTTTTATTTATAAATTTCTGATATTAAGTTATTCGCCGTTATTCCTAGTGAGGCTTTCATTTGAATAATCCGTTTTTTTTTAATTTTTCATAATGACAACTATAATTCATAACCATTTCGTTACAATTTTTTTTAAAGCTACAGTCCAGGATACATTTTATCAAATTTCTTTTGGAAATATACTACCCACTTCGAAATAAAGAAAAATTTCTAAAATTTATATATATACATATATAACGGCATTTTCAGTACGGTTTAACTAATATAGATATAACCCATTCAAGAAGAGATTTTGCACGTGCGGAATCTTTGAAATTATTTACTGTAGATTCTCTAAGGTAAATTTAAGTTTATGTTACATCCGGGTAAGTTGTAGTTCATATATAGATAACTATTGTGCATATATTTAGGTAACACTTCGCGAATTCCTATAGAAGATGGAGACGGGGGTTAGCTCGTAATCTGTAGTTCCGGAGTTCGAATCCCACCTGGGCCAGCGTTGAGAATTATCTCCACTAATTTACCACCCTACCCTGGGTCAGTAGAGGAACCGATGGGTTTGGAACAACTGTCGTCCGTCGTATGGGATGCAACGCCGTGGTTCTGTGTGCGTGAGAGACATACCCTGTGTACATTAAAGACTATTCTGGATGGCTTTGACGGGAGACTACCATCTGTTTCACAGCAGCTGTCCAGTGGGTAACCTTCCCCAAGCCTTCTCTGACCTTGGGTTGAGTTGTTTTACCTCTGAGAGACACTTTTTTGCGCATTATAGGCTAAATTGCCGTGTCACAAGGACCCCGAAGTCTCTGAGAAGAGCTGGAGGCTGTCTGTCTCTCAATAGTTATCTAGGTAGCTCTGAAGCATTGGGTCTTTATGACTTGGTTATTTAACCCGTGTGTGCGTTGTGTGCACGTGTGTACGTCGTGTAACAACGTTGTGTGCACTAAAATGCAGTTCAGAGCTATAACAACTCATGCTCAAGAACATGCTTTCGTGATATGCACCATGTTGCTTGGAATCTCGAACAACAGAATTGATAATGATAATTTCTGAAACGAAAGCGCTTTCTGATATTAGCCTTCAGCTAAAATGATATTTTCATATTCAGTTTTATTGAACGCTTTCATAACCAAAATTTTATGAACGATTAGTAGCGACTTATTTTTGATTTTATTATATAATTACGTTAATAAACATTTTCTGCTTTGTCATAAATCACTTCTTTTTAAAAAGAACTACCCTTTGTGAAATAGGCAAAATATTTATGAAAATCTAACAGAGTTTGATTTCGGTAAGTTTCATAGCTCTTTCGTGCGTATTGTTCAAGTAGAGTTTCTGCGCTGAGCAGGGCTAAATTTATTATCGAAATCCGTTTTTCGAAATGATAGTCTAACTACTGTTCCCGGTTGGCGGTGGGGGAAGTTATTAAACCGCGAAACTTTTATATGGAAATATGTCAATCGGTGGGTGGTTTATATTAAGAACTACACTTTTGTTTTTTGCCCACAGTGGGCTAAATGTCCAGGTCATGAGGATCCCTAGAGTTTAGAGTCGGTTGAAGAAAAGGGACCCACTGGACAGCTGTAGATGTCAGATGTAGATACAGATGGTAGTTTCCCATCAATGCATCCAGCGTGTTCTTTGACTTGCACAGAGCATGGCTCTCCCACACACAGGGCAACGGCTTAACGTCCCATCCGATGGACGACTATCCTTCCAAACCCATCGGTGTCCCCTACTGACCAAGGGCAAAGCGAGTTGGGTTGGGTTATTTTACCTCTGAGCGGCAATTGTTGGCGTAGAATGAGCTAAATGGCCAGGTCACAAGAACCCCGACGTTTCAGAGAAGGTTGGGGGAAGGGGACCCAGTTGACAGCTGCTGGGAGACAGATGGTAGCCTTCTAAAGTCATATAACGTGCACAGGGTATGGCTTTCGCTCACACGGGACATGGGTTAACGTCCCATCCGATGGACGACGGCCTTTCCAGCTCATCGGTGTCCCCTACTGACCGTGGAAAGGGAGGTGGGTTTTGCACTTCTCCTAGCTCTCGGGGTCCTTGTAACCTTCCCATTTAGCCCATTGTATGCAGAAAAAAGTGTCAATAATGAGCTAAATAAACCATACATTGAGCTAAATGGCCAGGTCACAAGGACACCGAAGGTTCAGAGAAGGTTTGACGAAGGAAACCCAGTTGATAGTTGTTGGGAGACAGATGGTAGCTTTCTAAAGTCATTTGACTTGCACAGGGTATGGTTCTCCCTCACACGGGGACATGGGTTAACGTCCCACCCGATGGATGACGACCTTTCCAAGCTCATCGGTGTCCCCTACTGACCGTGGACAGGGCAGTGGGTTTTGCATTTCTCTGAGCTCTCGGGGTTTTTGTAACCTTCCCATTTAGCCCATTGTGTGCAAAAAAGTGTCTCTCAGATTTAAACAACCTAATCCATTTATCAAAAATTCTCTCAATTTCTGTCAGTTTTTCAAACACGAAAAAACAAGTTTGAGGACCAATATATTGGTGTTAATGTTGCAGTTTCTTTAAAACGTTAAGTTTTAAATAATACTAAACATTCAAATTTAGAGGATAGTCTTGGAAAGGCCATTTATTATTTGGAACAATAAACCGCATCTAAATATTACGTTACCACACAGTTCTACGTTAAAAAATAAACTGGAAGCTGTCTTCTGTCTCCTAATCGCTGTCTGGGTAGCTCTGAAGCATTGGGTGTTTATGAACCTGGTTATTTAACACAACTGTTTATTAACCTGGCACACTTCGAGTCCCAGCTGGGTCAGCGTTGAGATTTATCTCCGCAAAATTTCCCCGCCCTGCCCACGGTCAGTAGGGGACACCGATGGGCTTGGAAAGGCCGCCGTCCGTCGTATGGGACGTTAAGCCGTGGCCCCGTGTGCGGGAGAGCCATACCCTGGGCACGTTAAAGAACACGCTAGATGGCCTTGACGGGAGGCTACCATCTGTCTCCGAACAGCTGTTCCAGTGGGTCCCCTCCCCCAACCTTCTCTGAGCCTTCGGGGTCCTTGTGACCTGGCCATTTAGCCCATGGTGTGCGAAAAGTGCCGCTCAGAGGTAAAACAATCCAATCCAATCCACACTTTGTGTGCACCAAAGTGTGCCAAGTTGACGCACTAAAATGCAGCTCAGAGCTATAACAACTCATTTTTGATAAGTGTTTAATTAATAAGAATAAAAATTCGCACGAAGGTTGCCAGATCACTAATTTCTAAAAAAATCGTTGCCAGATATTTTTTCTCAATTCTGTAATCGACCATAGTGTTCGGATACTTTTTTGAGCGACTGTACTTGCAACTACTAGTCTCCAACCAAACAAAAGAATTGGCACTGATAATATCTGAAACAAAAGCTTTTATTAGTAAAAAAGTCTTCAGATAAAAAGTTATATTCAGTTTTTTTTTATTGAATGCAACCATAACTAAAATTTTATAATCAATTAGTAACTATATATTTTCGAATTTATTATATAATTAGGACAATAACGAATTACTATGTAGTTATAAATTACTTTTTTTAAAAAAAAAATACCTACCCTTTGTGAAATAGGCAAAATATTTATGAAAGTTAACAGAATTTAATAACTTAACTCCGATATTTTTCCTCCACATATTGTTCAAGTAGAGTTTCTGCGTTTAGCAGGGCTAAATGTATAATCGAAATCCCCTTTTTTGAAATGAAAGTCTAACTACTGTTCCCGGCTGGTGATGGCGGCTGTTATTAAACGCGAAACTTTTATATGGAAATATGTCAATGCGTGGATGGTTTTATTAGGAACGACACTTTTGTTATTTGCGCACAGTGGACTAAATGTCCAGGTCATAAGGATCCCTAGAGTTTAGAGAAGGTTGGGGAAAGGGAACCCACTGGACAGATGTAGATACAGATGGTATTCTACCGTCAAGGCATCCAGCGTGTTCTTTAACGTCTACAGGGTATGGCTCTGTTGCATACAGAGGCGCAGCTTAACATCCCATCCGACGGACGACTGCTTTTACAAACCTATCGGTGTCCCTTACTGACAGAGGACAGAGAGGGTTGGGTTGTTTTACCTCCATGCGACACTTCTTTTTGCATAAAATGAACTAAATGGCCAGGTCACAAGGACTCCGAAGGCTCAGAGAAGGTTAAGGTAGAGCGCTAGCTCGTAAATCTTCAGTTCCCAGGTTCGAGGACCAGCGTTGACATCCGCCGTCCGTCGGATGGGACGTTAAGCCGTGGGCCGTTTGCGGAAGAGCCATACCATGTGCACGTTAAAAACACGCTGTATGGTTTTGATGGGAGGCTACCATCTGTATCCCAATAGCTGTTCCAGTGGGTGTCCTTCCCCAACCTTCTTTGAGCCTACGGGTCCTTGTGACCTGTCCATTTAGCCCATTGCGTGAAAAAATTGCCGCTCAGAGGTAATACAACCTAATGCGCAACAAATTGTCCGAGCCCAGGATGTTTTCAATGAATGCCGCGGAATAACCTGAAGTGTACAGTCGCTCAAAAAAGTATCCGAACACTGTAGTTGATTACAGAATTCAGAAAAAATATCTGGCAACTTTTTTCTTTTTAGAAATTAGTGATCTGGCAGCTTTCGTGTACTGTACACGAAGGTTGCCAGATCACTAATTTGTAAAAAAGCGTTGCCAGATATTTCTTCTGAATTCTGTAATCAACCATAATGTTCGGATATTTCTTTGAGCGACTGTAGATTAATTGCCCAAAAAGTTTCTTTACAATAATTATTAAAGAAGCTACTTATATATATTAATAACTGAAGTATCTATAAATTAATAGCTGAAGTCCTTTTTTTTCCTGTGGAGGCGGCTCAGTCGGTAGCGCTCCAGGCAAGTAATCTGCAGTTCCAGGTTCGACTCCCAGCTAGGCCAGCATTGAGATTTTCCTCAACGAAACTCCCTGCTCTAAGTCAGTATGGAATACTGATGGGCTTGGAACGGCCGCTGTCCGTCGGATGGAACGTTATAAGCCGTGGGTCAGTGTACTACAGTGACATACCCTGTGCGGATTAAAGAACAGGCCTGGTGGCCTTGACTGGAGGTTACCATCTGTATCCTAAGAGCTGCTTAGTGGATCCCATGCCCTCCAACCTTCTATTAACCCTCGGGGTCGTTGTGACCTAGCCATTTAGACCGATGTGTGAAAAAAAGCGCCACTCAGAGATTAACTCGGAGCTTGAAGGGTAACTTAAAAAATTCTTCTAAACAGACACCTCAAGAATATGGGGCAGGGGTGGCTCAGTCGGTAGCGCGCCAGGCTCGTAATCTGTAGTTCCCAGGTTCGAGTCCCAGCTGGGTCAGCGTTGACATTTATCTCCGCAAAATTCCCGCCCTGCCCACGGTCAGTAGGGGACACCCATGGGCTTGGAAAGGCCGCTGTCCGTCGGATGGGACGTTAAGCCATGGCCCCGTGTGCGGGAGAGACATATCCTGTGCACGTTAAAGAACACGCTGGATGGCCTTGACGGGAGGCTACCATCTGTTTCCCAACAGCTGTTGCAGTGGGTCCCCTCCCCCAACCTTCTCTGAGCCTTCGGGGTCCTTCTGACCTGGCCATTTAGCCCATGGTGTGCAAAAAAGTGCCGCTCAGAGGTAAAACAACCCAACCCAACCTCAAGATTATGTCCTCCAAATTATGAAATTAGTTACCGGTGATTTGGAACTAAAGGAAAAAGTGAGAAGGGTTGTATTGTTTTACCTCTGAGCGGCACTTTTTTTACACACAATGGGCTAAATGGTCAGGTCACAAGGACCCCGAAGGCTCAGACAAGGTTGGGAAAGGGGTCCCACTTGAACAGCTGTTGGGAGACAGATGGTAGCCTCCCGTCAAGGCCATCCAGCGTGTTCTTTAACGTGCACAGGGTATGGCTCTCCCGCTCACGGGGCCACGGCTTAACGTCCCATCCGACGGAAGGCGGCTTTCCAAGGCCATCGGTATTCTATACTGATCGTGGACAGGTCGGTGAGTTTTGCGGAGATAAATCTCAACGCTGACTCAGCTGGGACTCGAACCTGGAACTAGAGATTACGAGCCTGGAGCGCTGCCGACTGAGCCAACCACGCCCCCCATACAAAGGGAACCTCTCATCAAACCATCAGCCATGTTCTTTGTCATGGGTTTCAGTATTCACTTTATTTTCTCACATGATATCATTGGTTAGGTCCTATAAACAGAACACCGAGAAGAGAATTGGAGCTACGGACAGGTGGGCGGGGGTGGCTCAGTCGGTAGCGCGCCAGGCTCGTAATCTGTAGTTCCTAGGTTCGAATCCCAGCTGGGTCAGCGTTGAGATTTATCTCCGCAAAATTCCCCGCCCTGCCCACGGTCAGTAGGGGACACCGATGGGCTTGGAAAGTCCGCCGTCCGTCGGATGGGACGTTAAGTCGTGGCCCCGTGTGCGGGAGACAAATACTCTGTGCACGTTAAATAACACGCTGGATGGCCTTGACGGGAGGCTACCATCTGTCTCCCAACAGCTGTTCCAGTGGGTCCCCTCCCCTAACCTTCTCTGAGCCTTCGGGGTCCATGTGACCTGGCCATTTAGCCCATGGTGTGCAAAAAAGTGCTGCTCAGAGGTAAAACAACCCAACCTACGGACAGGTGGGACTGTATTTTGAATTCAGTTCTTGAGATATTGTACCCCTAAAGTACTTTCCAGAATTTGAAAGCATGTGGCATAATAATTAATCTCCTTGAAGAAAATAAATTAATATATTTCATTTAGTAATATACGCGTTGGTAGTTAATTAATGTATAATATTTCATTTTAATCAGGTGTCTATCTTAACAAAAGTGGTGGACGACGGACTTTCAAAAGGTATCAATGTTCCTTTTCTCACCGAGGGAAAAACGAGACTTTTCTGAGAATATCTGATTATAAGAACAGGATGGAAACTAACTTGGAAACATGAGGTTTCGAACCAACTACCGGCGTATAAACTGACAGGCTCTTGTCAGACCTCTGGGTTGGGTTGTTTTACTTCTGAGCTGCACTGTTTTGCACACCATGGACTAAATGGCCAGGTCACATGGACCCCAAAGGCTCAGAGATGGTTGGGAGCAGGGGACCCACTGGGACAGCTGTTAGGAGACAGATGGTAGCCTCCCGTCAAAGCCATCCAGCGTGTTCTTTAATGTGCACAGGGTATGACTCTCCCGCACATTAGGCCACGGCTTAACGTCCCATCCGACGGACGGCAGCCTTTCCAAGCCCATTGGTGTCCCCTACTGACCGTGGGCAGGGCGGAGAATTTTGCGGAGATAAATCTCAATGCTTTCCCAGCTGGGACTCGAACCTGGGAACTACAGATTACGATCTTAGCGCGCTACCGACTGAGCCACCCCCGCCGCAGTGAGGAAAGAGTTGGGATATTTTACCTCTGAGCTTCACTGTTTTGCACAGAATGGGCTAAATGATAAGGTCAGAAGGACACCTAAGTCTCGAGGAAGGGCCGCCATTAGGAGACAAATTGTAAACTCTCGTCAAGTGTGTTCTTTAACGATCACATGTTATGTCTCTTCCGCACACGAGACCATGGCTTCACGTCCCATCCGACAGATGGCGTGGCCCAGGGAGGACTTAAATTTGGTAACTGCGGATTACGAGCTTGACGCGCGACCGACTTGCCCACTGTCGCCTAAGAGGGGAGGGGGAGAAGAGAAACTTGAGCAACCACCTGTTATAATATTTGCGGCATTAGTCTATTTCTGATACGAAAGCTATATCATGTTAGCTGCAGTAACAATTTCTTGTAAATAATGTAATACATTTAATTCTCATATTATATTGTTTCAAATATAACTAAACTTTTAAAAAAAACATAAATAAATATTTATTCGAAATCTATGTGATATGTAATTTTTTAATAATTAAAGTTTTTGCCCGTTCGTCTCTCCAAAAAACCTATACAGAGATTTAAAAATACCTACCCATAGTGACTTAAAGAAACTATTATTAATAGAAAACTGCGTCTTGAACACAGTAAGTAGAAGAGTAGGAGCACATTTTCTGGAAAGGTTTCTGTGTGGGCACACGAAACTGAAATGTATTTTTGAAATCCAATAAAATTAGTTGTGTTTTAACCAGGGACAGAAACACTGGCGCCCCCTGGGCCCACACAGATGTGGTTTAACCAGTTCGCAATGCAAGGTTGGGTTGTTTTACCTCTGAACAGCCCTTTTTTTGCACACCATGGGCTAAATGGCCAGGTCACATGGACCCCGAAGGCTCAGAGAAAGTTGAGGGAGGGACCCACTGGAACAGCTGTTGGGAGACAGATGGTTAGCCTCCCGTCAAGGCCATAGAGCGTGATCTTTAACGTTAGGATGTTTTACCTCTGAGCGGCACTTTTTTTCACAGCATGGGCTAAATGGCCATGTCACAAGGACCCCGAAGGCTCAGAGAAGGTTGGGGGAGGGGACCCACTGGAACAGCTGTTGGGAGACAGATGGTAGCCTCCCGTCAAGGCCATACAGCCTGTTCTTTAACGTTGGGTTGTTTTACCTCTGAGCAGCACTTTTTTTGCACACCATGGGCTAAATGGCCAGGTTACATGGACCCCGAAGGCTCAGAGAAGGTTGAGGGAGGGACCCAATGGAACAGCTGTTGGGAGACAGATGGTAGTCTCCCGTCAAGGCCATACAGCGTGTTCTTTAACGTTGGGTTGTTTTACCTCTGAGCGGCACTTTTTTGCACACCATGGGCTAAATGGCCAGGTCACAAGGACCCCGAAGGCTCAGAGTAAGTTGGGGGAGGGGACCCACTGGAACAGCTGTTGGGAGACAGATGGTAGCCTTCCGTCAAAGCCATCCAGCGTGTTCTTTAACGTACGCACGGTATGGCTCTCCCGCACACGAGGCCACGGTTTAACGTCCCATCCGAAGGACGACGGCCTTTTCCAAGCCCATCGGTGTCCCCTATTGAATCTGGGCAGGGCGGGGAGTTTTGTAGAGAGCAATGCAAGAAATAATAATTCACGTTCCCTTAGTGGGTGAAAAAAGGTGAATGAGATCAAGGGTTGGATAGATCCGGTAATCAGTTCGATCACATTACGATATCTGGAATAAAACGAAATATATTTCTGTTGTTTTTACTCGGAATGAAATATTTCGTTTTCGTTCTTAACGTTCCAAAATAATATATTTCATTTTCATTCCTTTTTTTTTTTAATAAAAAAAGAGTTTTTTTCTTTCTAATCAAAAAGCATAGATCCCAGGCAGGCATGGATCTAAATGTAAAAATATTTTTGTGACACTAAATTTCTCCCTTTCAATCTTCCATTATATGACAATAATTTTTCGCAATTATCAATTTTTCTTTTACAATCTTTATTACATAACAAAGTTTTTTTATAACAATAATTTTTTTCCTTTTCAATCTTTATTAGTCGATAACAATTTTTGCAATAATCACTTTCTCCTTTTGAATCTTCATTACTCGACAATGTTTTTTTTGAGCAATCAATTTCTTCTTTTCAATTTTCATTACTCGGCATCAATTTTTTTTTGCAAAAATAAATTTCTTCTTTTCAGTCTTCTTTACTCGACATATTTTTTTTTCAACACCATTTTTCAACACGACAACGATTTTTTTACAACCAATTTCTCCTTTTCAATTTTTTTTAATCAACATCAGTTTTTTTACAGCAATCAATTTCCCATTTTCAATCTTCACTGCTCGACAATATGTTCCATACATTGAATTGCATTTAGCCGTTTTTTTTTTCTGTTCCTATCTTTACCAATGTTTCTCTTTGGCAAAAATGAGATATAATATATGTAATTGTAGAATAAAATTGTAGAAGGAATCAATTTTCCTTCTACAATCTTGATTACACGACAACGTCTTTTTTTTTAAACAATCATTTTTTCCTTTTCAATCTTTATTACTCGATAACAATCTTTTCAACAATCAATTTCTTCTTTTCAATCTTTATTACTCGAAAACAATTTTTTCAACAATCAGCTTCTCCTTTTGAACCTTTATTACTCGACAACATTTTTCAACTACCAATTTCTCCTTTTCAGTCTTTATTACTCGACATCATTTTTTTTTGCAAAAATCGAGTTCTTTTCAATCTTTATTACTCGACCATAATTTTTTTCCCCAACAATCAATTTTCCTTCTACAATCTTCATTACACGAAAACGTCTTTTTTTAAACAATCATTTTTTCCTTTTCAATCTTTATTACTCGACAACAATTGTTTTTCAACAAATCTTCCTTTTCAATCATTATTACTCGAGAACAATTTTCTCAACAATCAATTTCTCCTTTTCAATCTTCATTACTATGACAATAATTTTAAACATCATCAATATTTCTTTTGCAGTCTTCATTACACGACAACGATTTTTTTACAACCAATTTCTCCTTTTCAATTTTTTTTAATCAACATCAGTTTTTTTACAGCAATCATTCCCATTTTCAATCTTCACTGCTCGACAATATGTTCCATACATTGAATTGCATTTAGCCGTTTTTTTTTTCTGTTCCTATCTTTACCAATGTTTCTCTTTGGCAAAAATGAGATATAATATATGCATATGCAATGTACCGAAACAAATAAAAAGCACACACACCGTTAACTGAAGCACATTCGAAATCAGGTCCGTCCTGTAGCTCGCCCAAAAGTCTTGTATTCGAAGTGTGCTCTTACAGAAATTTTCGCTCTTTGTATTAAAAGTATTTAATCGAAATTGATATAGGAATTTTAATCATTAATCATATTGTTTTGTTAATAATTAGTGAAATAAATGTAATAAATCAATATACAGTCAATAGGACAAGGAGGGAGTTGGGCTAGACAGACCCTTGCTGCTCTGTTTTTGATTTGTTTTCCATTATTTTTAACTAAGGTGGAGATAACATTTTCGAAAGGAAATCCTTCATATTCCAGGCTGGATCTTATTAAGACTATAAATGTTTAGCATTTGTTGAATGGAGGTTCCTCGTTTCCTCGGAGCCAGACATCGCAGGATATTTACGAAGGGTCTTGTAGTTTCTTCCATGAATTCGACGTACTTTGACCATTTCAGTTCTGAATCTAGTACAACTCCGAGAAATTTATGGAATTTAACTAATTTTAGTATTGTATTGTTCATCCTTAACTGTAAAGAAGGAAATTTGCAGAGGGAGCAAAAGGGGAGCAAAAGGGAGCACAACAGTTTTTTCTGGTGACACCTGCAGTCCCCATTTATCGAAGTAAATTTTTAACTTCAAAAGCATTTTCTGAAGCTGTTCCTCCAATGATTGTAAATTTCTTCCAGATATCCATATTGCGATATCATCCGCAAAAACAGAGAACTTGACAGTAGTAGGAAAGGCATTTGGAAGATCGTGTAAAAATAAATTAAACAATAAGGGACTCAAGGATACGACCTGAGGCAAAGACTCTCTGAAGTTTGACTGGCCTTGAGAGGATGTCATTTAGTTTAACTCTCATATTTCTGTTGATTAACAAATTTTGTAAATATTTCAGTATTTTTACCTTTAATGTTAAGCTACAGACACTTATAAATCAATCCCTCTATCCATACAATATCATGTCTTTTTTAGATCCAATAAGACTGCAATTGTATAAGCATTTTTTATTCCAATGTTGACTTGAACATCTGTGACAAGATCCAGTATACTATCCTGAGCACTTTTCCCAAAGCGAAAACCTTAAAAACGAGGAGATAGAATATTCTGGGATTCAATAAACCAACTCAATCTTTTATTGACCATTCTTTCCACAACTTTTCCCATGCATGAGCATATTGAAATTGGTCTAAATTATTTTAATTCTGATAAATGTTTCCCAGGTTTTGGAATCGGGACCACATATGAAGTACTCCAGCTCTCTGGATAATTTCCCATAGTCTACATGGTGTTGACAAAATTTAGTAATTTATTTTAAGCAGAATCAGGCAGATTTTTGAAAACTTTGTAAGAAAGTTCGTCAGGTCCTGGGGCTGTGGAGTTCTTACAAAATTTGAGAGCTATCTTAAGTTCAGAGATGCTAAAATTTAAATTGAAAACATCACTTCCCTTTTGGGTAAGAAAATTAAATTTTTAAAGTTCTTCTAACACTTCCGTTTCAGTTTGTATAAAGCATGGGAGAGTCGAAGTGTCTTCAGAAGAAAAGAATTCTGCGTATTAGCTAGGTCTTGTGTGGAGAGATCCATTTCAAGGACTAAGAATTTCCAAGGAGAGACTGGTTTCACAGGCTGACCAATTAACTTAATAATCTTCCAAATCTTCCCAGAACTCGAAAAATTAATATGTAGTAATTTCTTATATTTTTTATTCTAAATATATTAGTAGTGATCTCTTGTGTTAATGTTTATACTAATGTTCATAAAAAAATATTTTATTTAGAATAAAAGTTATTCGTATTTATTATCAAATTTAATAATGCTGATTCATAAAAATAATATTTCTCCTAAATAAAGTATATTTATAGATAAACATTAAATAAAGTTTAGCACAGGAATCCTCCAGTAATAATATTAGAATAAAAAATATACGAAATGTCTATACTTACTACTTAAGCTGACGTAATAAATTTGGTCCCCTGTTATAGGAGAGGTTGCTTCGGGGCTCAGAGAAGGTTGGGGGAGGAGACCCATTGAAAAGCCCAACAGCTTTTCAATGGGAAGAACACGCTGGATGGCCTTGACGGGAGGCTACCATCTGTCTCCCAACAGCTGTTCCAATTGATCCCCTCCCCCAATCTTCTCTGAGCCTCGGGGTCTTTGTGACCTGGCCATTGTGCGGGAGAGCCATACCCTGTGCACGTTAATGAACACGCTGGATGGCCTTGACGGGAGGTTACCATCTGTCTCCCAACAGCTGTTCCAATTGATCCCCTCCCCCAATCTTCTCTGAGCCTCGGGGTCTTTGTGACCTGGCCATTGTGCGGGAGAGCCATACCCTGTGCACGTTAATGAACACGCTGGATGGCCTTGACGGGAGGTTACCATCTGTCTCCCAACAGCTGTTCCAATTGATCCCCTCCCCCAATCTTCTCTGAGCCTCGGGGTCTTTGTGACCTGGCCATTGTGCGGGAGAGCCATACCCTGTGCACGTTAATGAACACGCTGGATGGCCTTGACGGGAGGTTACCATCTGTCTCCCAACAGCTGTTCCAATTGATCCCCTCCCCCAATCTTCTCCGAACCTCGGGGTCTTTGTGACCTGGCCATTGTGCGGGAGAGCCATACCCTGCGCACGTTAATGAACACGCTGGATGGCCTTGACGGGAGGTTACCATCTGTCTCCCAACAGCTGTTCCAATTGATCCCCTCCCCCAATCTTCTCTGAGCCTCGGGGTCTTTGTGACCTGGCCATTGTGCGGGAGAGCCATACCCTGTGCACGTTAATGAACACGCTGGATGGCCTTGACGGGAGGTTACCATCTGTCTCCCAACAGCTGTTCCAATTGATCCCCTCCCCCAATCTTCTCTGAGCCTCGGGGTCTTTGTGACCTGGCCATTGTGCGGGAGAGCCATACCCTGTGCACGTTAATGAACACGCTGGATGGCCTTGACGGGAGGTTACCATCTGTCTCCCAACAGCTGTTCCAATTGATCCCCTCCCCCAATCTTCTCCGAACCTCGGGGTCTTTGTGACCTGGCCATTGTGCGGGAGAGCCATACCCTGCGCACGTTAATGAACACGCTGGATGGCCTTGACGGGAGGTTACCATCTGTCTCCCAACAGCTGTTCCAATTGATCCCCTCTCCCAATCTTCTCCGAACCTCGGGGTCTTTGTGACCTGGCCGTTGTGCGGGCGAGCCATACCCTGTGCACGTTAATGAACACGCTGGATGGCCTTGACGGGAGGCTACCATCTGTCTCCCAACAGCTGTTCCAGTGGATCCCCTCTCCCAATCTTCTCTGAGCCTCGGGGTATTTGTAACCCGGTCATTGTGCGGGAGAGCCATACGATGCGCACGTTAATGAACACGCTGGATGGCCTTGACTGGAGGCTACCATTTGTCTCACAACAACTGTTCCAGTGGGTCCCCTTCCCAACCTTCTCTGAGCCCTCGGGGTCCTTGTGACCTGTCTATCTAGCCCATTGTGTGCGAAAACGTATCATTAAAAGGTAAGCAACCAAACATTGTTCACAGGGACGTTAAAAGAAAAGGAAAGACATTAACTACCACTTAGAAAGTGGGTCAGACATCTACAAAGATAAACACGAATCCAATCTTTTCACCTTACAATACGTTTGTTGCATTCATTTTCACCTTTGACAAAACAGAACAAGTTGAGGAAGTTAAAGAAAAAAAAAGGCAAAGAAGCAGAACGAAAAGAAAAAAAGCTTATTGTCCCGACAATCCATTCAACACCTCATCTCACCTAGCATTCGTTGTCATCCTAGATCACAAGATGGGAAGGGGGCTTCGCGGAGACGGCAGACTACGTCACTGGCTTTGTTCATCTGCACGGGTAGCTCTGCTGATACAAAACACTCGTACATCAAATATACACACGCGTGTCAGAGACGGAAGAGAGTATGATTTATTACAGATGAACAGAATGGGGATGACGTACCGCAGCGCCGGTTGCTAGGAGACGAGCCAGTGTCGTAACACCTGGGTTGATTACGAATCGCTTAATTTTTCTGGTGTTGGGGAGATGACAGCGGTTGAATAGAGGGAACGATATATAGATTGGGTTTTATTCTGTCTGTTCGTGGATGGTTTTATGTATGTCTGTCTTTTTATTTATGATTCTCGCTGTGTATGGCTGATCGATGAAGATAACTCTGTTTATCTTCATCGATGTTGTTGTATTTGTTTGTCTGTTCATTAGTGATGTTTTCTCTATGCTAATGGATGCTTTTCATTGTCTGTAATTATGACTTCTCGGCTCATAGAGGTCGCTCTGTGTCTGTTAATAGATGTCTATTCGTAGAGGCCACACTGGGTCTGTTAATGGATGACTGTTCATAGAGTCCACTCTCCTTCTATTAATGGCTATCTCTCTGTTCACAGAGTCACAGAGTATTAATGGATGTCTGTTCACAGAGTATTAATGAATGTCTCTTATTCAAAGAGTCCACTCTTCTTCTATTAATGAATGTCTCTATTAATAGAGTCCATTCTTCTTCTATTAATAGCAATCTCTATTTTCATAGAGTCCACTCTTCTTCTTTTAATGGACGTTTTTGTCTGTTCATAGAGTCCACTCTTCTTCTATTAGTAGCAATCTCTATTTTCATAGAGTCCACTCTTCTTCTTTTAATGGATGTTTTTGTCTGTTCATAGAGTTCACTCTTCTTCTATTAATAGCAATCTCTATTTTCATAGAGTCCACTCTTCTTCCATTAATGAATGTCTCTCTGTTCATAGAGTCCACTCTTCTTCTTTTAATGGATGTTTTTGTCTGTTCATAGAGTTCACTCTTCTTCTTTTAATGGATATTTTTGTCTGTTCATAGAGTCCACTCTTCTTCTATTAGTAGCAATCTCTATTTTCATAGAGTCCACTCTTCTTCTTTTAATGGATGTTTTTGTCTGTTCATAGAGTCCACTCTTCTTCCTTTAATGGATATTTTTGTCTGTTCATAGAGTCCACTCTTCTTCTATTAGTAGCAATCTCTATTTTCATAGAGTCCACTCTTCTTCTTTTAATGGATGTTTTTGTCTGTTCAGAGTCCACTCTTCTTCTATTAATAGCAATCTCTATTTTCATAGAGTCCACTCTTCTTCTATTAATAGCAATCTCTATTTTCATAGAGTCCACTCTTCTTCCATTAATGAATGTCTCTCTGTTCATAGAGTCCACTCTTCTTCTTTTAATGGATGTTTTTGTCTGTTCATAGAGTCCACTCTTCTTCTATTAATAGCAATCTCTATTTTCATAGAGTCCACTCTTCTTTTAATGGATGTTTTTGTCTGTTCATAGAGTCCACTCTTCTTCTGTTAATAGCAATCTCTATTTTCATAGAGTCCACTCTCCTTCTATTAAGGAATGTCTCTCTGTTCATAGAGTCGACTCTTCTTCTATTAATAGCAATCTCTATTTTCATAGAGTCCACTCTTGTTCCATTAATGAATGTCTCTCTGTTCATAGAGTCCACTGTTCTTCTTTTAATGGATGTCTGTTTATTCACGGGTTTCGTATCGTCTTTTCGTGATCGCTCTCTTTATATCTTCCTCTCTGACTGTTTATGCTACTCTGTTCATGTATGACTCTCCTATGCATTGAATGCGATTCTCCTATGCATTGAATATGATTCTCCTACGCATTGGATGTGATCCGGCATGAATGGATCTGATCATCCGATCACTGCATGTGATTCTCCTATGCCTTAGGTGTGATTTGCTTATGCATTGGACGTGATTCTTTTATACATCGAACATGACTCTCCTATGCATTGCATGTGATTCTCTATGAATGGGTGTAATTCACTTATGAATAGGATGCGATTCTCCTATGCATTGGATGTGATCCGGAATGAACTGGATCTGATCGTCCTCTCACTATATGTGATTCTACTAAGCTTTAGATTTGATTTGCCTATGCATTGGATGTGATTCATTTGTGCATTGAATATAACTCTCCTATGATTTGGTTGTAATTTTCCTATGAATTGGATGTGATTTTCCTATGCATTGGGGGTGACTCTCCCATGCATTCGATGTGATTTGCCTTTGCAATGTATGTGATTCTCCTATGCATTAATAGAGAGATGCAATAATAATCATATGCATTGCATATGATTCTCCTGTACATTGGATGAGATTCCCTTCTCATTGAATACGACGCTCCCATACACCTTCTGCACTCTTCCGTAAACTGGCTATTGCTCTCCAATTCATTAGATATGACTCTCCCATTCATTAGATATGACTCTCCAATTCATTAGATATGACTCTCCCATTCATTAGATATGACTCTCCCATTCATTAGATATGACTCTCCCATTTATTAGATATGACTCTCCTATTGAATAGATATGAATCTCCTATTCTTAGTTATCTCTCCTATTCATTAGATATGACCCTCCCGTTCATTAGATATGACTCTCCAATTTATTAGATATGACTCTCCTATATATTAGATATGACCCTCCCATTCATTAGATATGACTCTCCCATTTATTAGATATGACTCTCCTATTGAATAGATATGAATCTCCTATTCTTAGGTATCTCTCCTATTCATTAGATATGACTCTCCTATAAATTAGATATGACCCTCCCATTCATTAGATATGACTCTCCTATTTATTAGATATGACTCTTCTATAAATTAGATATGACCCTCTCGTTCATTAGATATGACTCTCCTATTTATTAGATATGACTCTCCTATTTATTTGCTATGACTCTCCTATTGAACAGATATGAATCTCCTATTCTTAGGTATCTATTCCATTCATTAGATATGACTCTCCTATAAATTAGATATGACTCTCCTATTGAATAGATATATATCTCGTATTAATAGGTATCTCTCCTATTCATTAGATATGACTCTCCTATAACTTAGATATGACTCTCCTATTGAACAGATATGAATCTCCTATTCTTAGGTATCTCTCCTATTCATTAGATATGACTCTCCTATAAATTAGATATGACCCTCCCATTCATTAGATATGACTCTCCTATTTATTAGATATGAATCTCCTATTGAATAGATATGAATCTCCTATTCTTAGGTATCTCTCCTATTCATTAGATATGACTCTCCTATAAATTAGATATGACCTTCCCATTCATTAGATATGATTCTCCTATTTATTAGATAGGACTCTCCCATTTATTACATATGACTCTCCTATTGAATAGATATGAATCTCCTATTCTTAGGTATCTCTCCTATTCATTAGATATGACTCTCCTATAAATTAGATATGAATTTCCTATTGAATAGATATGAATCTCCTATTCTTAAGTATCTCTCCTATTCATTAGATATGAGTCTCCTATTCATTAGATATGAGTCTCCTATAAATTAGATATGACCCTCCCATTCATTAGATATGACTCTCCTATTTATTAACTATGACTCTCCTATTGAATAGATATGAATCTCCTATTTTTAGATATCTCTCCTATTCATTATATATGACTCTCCTATAAATTAGATATGACCCTTCCATTCATTAGATATGACTCTCCTATTTATTAGATATGACTCTCCCATTTATTAGATATGACTCTCCTATTGAATAGATATGAATCTCCTATTCTTAGGTATCTCTCCTATTCGTTAGATATTACTCTCCTATTTATTAGATATGACTCTCCCATTTATTAGATATGACTCTCCTATTGAATAAATATGAATCTCCTATTCTTGGGTATCTCTCCTATTCATTAGATATGACTCTCCTATAAATTAGATATGACCCTCCCATTCATTAGATATGATTCTCCTATTTATTAGATATGACTCTCCCATTTATTACATATGACTCTCCTATTGAATAGATATGAATCTCCTATTCTTAGGTATCTCTCCTATTCATTAGATATGACTCTCCTATAAATTAGATATGAATCTCCTATTTATTAGATATGACTCTCCTATTGAATAGATATGAATCTCCTATTCTTAGGTATCTCTCCTATTCATTAGATATGAGTCTCCAATAAATTAGATATGACCCTCCCATTCATTAGATATGACTCTCCTATTTATTAACTATGACTCTCCTATTTATTAACTATGACTCTCCTATTGAATAGATATGAATCTCCTATTTTTAGATATCTCTCCTATTCATTAGATATGACTCTCCTATAAATTATATATGACCCTACCATTCATTCGATATGACTCTCCTATTTATTAGATATGACTCTCCCATTTATTAGATATGACTCTCCTATTGAAAAGATATGAACCTCCTATTCTTAGGTATCTCTCCTATTCGTTAGATATGACTCTCCTATTCGTTAGATATGACTCTCCTATTTATTAGATATGACTCTCCCATTTATTAGATATGACTCTCCTATTGAATAGATATGAATCTCCTATTTTTAGATATCTCTCCTATTCATTAGATATGACTCCCCTATAAATTAGATATGACCCTCCCATTCATTAGATATGACTCTCCTATTTATTAGATATGACTCTCCTATTGAATAGATATGAATCTCCTATTCTTAGGTATCTCTCCTATTTATTAGATATGTCTCTCCTATAAATTAGATATGACCCTCCCATTCATTAGATATGACTCTCCTATTTATTAGCTATGACTCTCCTATTGAATAGATATGAATCTCCTATTCTTAGTTATCTCTTCTATTCATTAGATATGACTCTCTTATAAATTAGATATGACTCTCCCGTTCATTAGATATGACTCTCCTATTTATTAGATATGACTCTCGTATTTATTAGCTATGACTCTCCTATTTATTAGCTATGACTCTCCTATTGAATAGATATGAATCTCCTATTTTTAGATATCTCTCCTATTCATTAGTTATGACTCTCCTATAAATTAGATATGACCCTCCCATTCATTAGATATGACTCTCCTATAAATTAGATATGACTCTCCTATTTATTAGCTATGACTCTGCTATTGAATAGATATGAATCTCCTATTTTTAGATATCTCTCCTATTCATTAGATATGACTCTCGTATAAATTATATATGACTTTCCTGTTTATTAGATATGACTCTCCTATTGAATAGATATGAATTTCCTATTCTTAGGTATCTCTCCTGTTCATTAGATATGACTCTCCTATAAATTAGATATGACTCTCCTATTTATTAGATATGACTCTCCTATTGAATAGATATGAATCTCCAATTCTTAGGTATCTCTCCTATTCATTACATATGACTCTCCTATAAATTAGATATGACCCTCCCATTCATTAGATATGACTCTCCTATTTATAAGATATGACTCTGCTATTAATCAGATACGACTCTCCTATTAATCAGATACGACTCTCCTATCCATTAGATATGACTCTCCTATTCATCAGATATGACTCTCCTATATATCGGCTATTGCTTTCTTGTACATTATGTATGATATCCATGCACGTTACGACCAGGCATAATATTCCGTTTACTGGCACCTGCTTCAAATGCAAAATGATAAGAACAAAAAACGTTAAGGTGATTAGAGCGAGATGCTGTTGTTATGGAAACTGTTCGAGACAGAGAGGGGACAGCACCATCGATAGCTTCGGTGGAATAGCCAACAAGATAGAAACCACTCCACGACAAGCCATCGAAATTGAATCCAAGCATTGATTATGCATTCGACGCTGTAAATGTTGCGATGGCAACAGCTGAGACAACGGGAGAGTCATTCTAGTGGATGATATATATATAAAAAAACACGTCACTATCGGAGGAAAATCCACTCCATTACGTATGACGCTGAATTCAGCGCTTCAGACTCTGTGATGTCCGCGCTACCATCCCGTGAGATCGTTGCATCTGTGTGTGAGAATCAGAACGAATCTCTGCGAAAATGATCGATAGAGGAGAGACGAGGATGCGCGGATGGAGAGAGAGAGAGGAGGGGGGATGCGACAGCGGTCATCAAGCGTCGACGATGCGAGGATGACGGAAAAGAAAAGATTTTGCTGAATGCGATGACACCGATGAAATCATTCTCTCACGTACAGAGGAAAAGTTCGTGTGCTGTGGTTTCATTGTTATGCAACACAGGACATTGATTACTTTAAAACACCTGCGTTCACTGCCGTTGAAATAGATTGTTGTAACTGAGTAAGTTGGTGTGCATAATGGAAGAGAAAGGAATAGTGATGCTGAAAAGATCGGTGATAGAAAATGAAGCTGGAGTGATTTTGAAGAGGATGTAAAAATGAACAACTTTGCTAAAAGGAACCGATATGGGTATTGATCCCTGGCAGATTGTTGCGTAAACAATATTTAGTTCTCTTAAACAATGATGCTAAGAGAATATGTAAACAGTGATGCTGTGAAGAACGTTTTTTGAACAATGGTTACGAGAAGGATATTATGTTAACAATGTCGCTGCAAAACAATCGATATTGATCCTAAAGGAGACATTGCGTAAACAATGACGTTGAGGGAGTTCATCTAAACGATGATCCTAATGGGATATGTAAACAATGAAACTATGAAGAACTCGGATGTACAGTAATAATCCTGAAGAGGATTGTTTTTTCCGTTGTTAATTATGATAATGAAGAAAGTTGGTATGAATATTGATATGAAGATAAGGGCTCTGAATAGAGCTGATATGGATTCTGATCCTCAGGGGGATATTATCCGAACATTGGTGCTTAAAAGAGGATAAAAATTAAGGTGAAAACAAATCAATGATTGTGAGAGGATAGGCAAACAATGATTGTGAGACGAGTTCAATAATTTTAAGAAGAATGGTCCCACCGTCATTGTTGAATGTCATTCAACAATGACGGTGGGAAGAGCTCATATGAACAATGATCGTAATAGGTTAGGTGAGCAATAATACTGAAAAGAGCTTATGTGAACAACAATCCTAAGGTGAACAATGAATCTGCAAAGAGTTCATATGAACAATGATCGTAAGAGTATAGGTTGGGTTGGGTTGTTTTACCTCTGAGCGGCACTTTTTTGCACACCATGGGCTAAATGGCCAGGTCACATGGACCCCGAAGGCTCAGAGAAGGTTGGGGGAGGGGACCCACTGGAACAGCTGTTGGGAGACAGATGGTAGCTTCCCGTCAACGCCATCCAGTGTGTTCTTTAACGTGCACAGGGTATGGCTCTCCCGCACACGGGGCCACGGCTTAACGTCCCATCCGACGGACGGCGGTCTTTCCAAGCCCATCGGTGTCCCCTACTGACCGTGGGCAGGGCGGGGAATTTTTGCGGAGATAAATCTCAACGCTGACCCAGCTAGGACTCGAACCTGGGAACTACAGATTACGAGCCTGGCGCGCTACCGACTGAGCCACCCCCGCCCCTAAGAGGATAGGTGAACATGACTCTGAAAAGAGCTTATATGAACAATTATTTTAAGAAGATAGGTGAACAATTGGCGGTGAAAAGAGTTCATATGAACAATGATCGTAAGAGGATGGGTGAATAGTGTCCCTGAAGAGATGTCGTATGAACAATGTTCTGGAAGAGATTTTTTTTAATGTGAATAATGATGCTCTAAAGAGCTCATGTGGATATTCATCCGAAAGGGGATGTCAACTGAATAATGATTCGTAAAAGGACTGATTAGGATATTGATCTTTAAGAAAACGTTTTCTGCAGAACGATCTAAAAACTGTTCATATAAACTATTATTCTAAGGAGATATGTTAACAATAACATTGAAAAGTGCCGAAATTCAAATTTATCTTCAATGAGTATTATCTATAATTATTTTACATAAAAAATCCCACTAAGGATAATCTTATCAGCGGGTAAGGATGTTTCACCTCTGAGCGGCACTTTTTTGCACACCATGGTCTAAATGGCCAGGTCACAAGGACCCCGAAGGCTCAGAATAGGTTGGGGGAGGGGACCCACTGGAACAGCTGTTGGGAGACAGATGGTAGCCTCCCGTCAAGGCCATCCAGCGTGTTCTTTAACGTTGGATTGTTTTACCTCTGAGCGACACTTTTTTGCACACCATGGGCTAAATGGCCAGGTCACAAGGACCCGAAGGCTCAGAGAAGGTTGGGAGAGGTGAACCACTGGAACAGCTGTTGGGAGACAGATGGTAGCCTCCCGTCAAGGCCATGCAGCGTGTTCTTTAATGTTGGGTTGTTTTACCTCTGAGTGCCACTTTTTTGCACACCATGGGCTAAATGGCCAGGTCACAAGGATCCCGAAGGCTCAGAGAAGGCTCAGAGAAGGTTGGGGGAGGTGACCCACTGGAACAGCTGTTGGGAGACAGATGGTAGCCTCCCGTCAAGGCCAAGCAGCGTGTTCTTTAATGTTGTGTTGTTTTACCTCTGAGCGGCACTTTTTTGCACAACATGGGCTAAATAGCCAGGTCACAAGGACCCCGAAGGCTCAGAGAAGGTTGGGAGAGGGGACCCACTGGAACAGCTGTTGGGAGACAGATGGTAGCCTCCCGTCAAGGCCATGCAGCGTGTTCTATAATGTTGGGTTGTTTTACCTCTGAGCGGCACTTTTTTGCACACCATGGGTTAAATAACCAGGTCACAAGGACCCCGAAGGCTCAGAGAAGGTTGGGAGAGGGGACCCACTGGAACAGCTGTTGGGAGACAGATGATAGCCTCCCGTCAAGGCCATCCAGTGTGTTCTTTAACGTGCACAGGGTATGGCACTTTTTTGCACACCATGGGATAAATGGCCAGGTCACAAGGACCCAAAAGGCTCAGAGAAGGTTGGGGGAGGGGACCCACTGGAACGGCTGTTGCGAGAGGGAGATGGTATCCTCCCGTCAATGCCATCCAGCGTGTTCTTTAACGTGCACATGGTATGGCTCTCCTGCACAATGGCCTGGTAATAAGGATCCCGAAGGCTCAGAGAAAGTTGGGGGAGGGGACCCACTGGAACAGCTGTTCGGAGACAGATGATAACCTCCTGTCAAGGCCATCCAGCTTGTTCTTTAAAGTGCACAGGGTATGGCTCTCCCGTACACGGAGCCACGGCTTAACGCCGCATCCGATTATCAGCGGGAATATACGTATATATAGTTTTGACAGATAGGATCTAGATTACATCAGTATCATTACGTAAATTGATTGAGAAAGAAAAAGAATAAATAAAAAAGAAAATCAATGAAATGATTCCGAATAAAAGCATCACTTTTTCATTAAACACTGAAATAATTTTTTTAGCGTTTTTTCTAGTAAACGTATTGTGGCAAATATTTTGCTTAAAGGTATTATCAAAGAAGTTATTGATAACAGAAACAAACACATGTAAACTTTCAATAGGTAAAATTTTGAACAAACTAAATATATCATCGTTTGTTGTAAGGGAATTTATAACTTCTGAATTACACAATCTTTCTAGTAGACTAATTTGTATTCTTTTAATTTTATTTAATTCTGTCTTATAGGCTGTCCCATAAACTGTTATTCCATATCTAATTATAGATTCAAAAAATGCTTCATATACTAAAATAGTTATCTGTGTATCATCAACAGAGAAGTTAACTTTCCTAATTTTAAATGCTACAGTCGCTCAAAAAAGTATCCGAACACTACGGTTGATTACAGAATTCAGAAAAAAATATCTGGCAACGATTTTTTTTAGAAATTAGTGATCTGGCAACCTTCGTGTCACGTGACACGAAGGTTGCCAGATGACTAATTTCTAAAAACAATCGTTGCCAGATATTTTTTCTGAATTCTGTAATCAACCATAGCGTTCGGATACTCTTTTAATATATATAATGCGTATGATTATATAATGCAATGAATATGGAGCGTGTGCAGTTACCGTTCACAGCAAACTGGAGCGTGTGCGGTTAATGTTCACAGCACATTAGATCGTGTGAGCTCACAAAGACCTGGATTGTGCGGGCTCACTCACGGAAATATTGAGCGTGTGCAGTTACCGTTCACAGCACATTGGATCGTGTGAGCTCACAAAGACCTGGATTGTGCGGGTTCACTCACGGAAATATTGAGCGTGTGCAGTTACCGTTCACAGCAAACTGGAGCGTGTGCGGTTAATGTTCATAGCACATGGGATCGTGTGAGCTCACAAAGACCTGGATCGTGCGGACTCACTTACGGAAATATTGAGCGTGTTCAGTTACCGTTCACAGCAAACTGGAGCGTGTGCGGTTAATGTTCACAGCACATTGGATCGTGTGAGCTCACAAAGACCTGGATTGTGCGGGCTCACTCACGGAAATATTGAGCGTGTTCAGTTACCGTTCACAGCAAACTGGAGCGTGTGCGGTTAATGTTCATAGCACATGGGATCGTGTGAGCTCACAAAGACCTGGATCGTGCGGACTCACTTACGGAAATATTGAGCGTTTTCAGTTACCGTTCACAGCAAACTGGAGCGTGTGCGGTTAATGTTCACAGCACATTGGATCGTGTGAGCTCACAAAGACCTGGATTGTGCGGGTTCACTCACGGAAATATTGAGCGTGTGCAGTTACCGTTCACAGCAAACTGGAGCGTGTGCGGTTAATGTTCATAGCACATGGGATCGTGTGAGCTCACAAAGACCTGGATCGTGCGGACTCACTTACGGAAATATTGAGCGTGTTCAGTTACCGTTCACAGCAAACTGGAGCGTGTGCGGTTAATGTTCACAGCACATTGGATCGTGTGAGCTCACAAAGACCTGGATTGTGCGGGCTCACTCACGGAAATATTGAGCGTGTTCAGTTACCGTTCACAGCAAACTGGAGCGTGTGCGGTTAATGTTCATAGCACATGGGATCGTGTGAGCTCACAAAGACCTGGATCGTGCGGACTCACTTACGGAAATATTGAGCGTTTTCAGTTACCGTTCACAGCAAACTGGAGCGTGTGCGGTTAATGTTCACAGCACATTGGATCGTGTGAGCTCACAAAGACCTGGATTGTGCGGGCTCACTCACGGAAATATTGAGCGTGTTCAGTTACCGTTCACAGCAAACGGGAGCGTGTGCAGTAATTGCACACGCTCCAGTTTGCTGAACGGTAACTGGAGCGTGTACAGTTGCTGTACACGCTCCAGATATTTTTCCTGAATTCTGTAATCACGTGACACGAAGGTTGCCAGATCACTAATTTCTAAAAAAAAAATCGTTGCCAGATATTTTTTCTGAATTCTGTAATCAACCGTAGTGTTCGGATACTTTTTTGAGCGACTGCACAAATCATAGTCTTGAACACACCCAGTGATAGATGATGATGAAAATGATGATAAAAAACGCTGATATGAAGCTAAGTGCTACAGACTTTTTAATTGAAATTGGGTAGCGATGTGAACGAAGAAAAAGGAGTAGGCAAGTTAATTTTACAGAGATAACTTTCCCACAGAACAACATTTCGCTTTTCCCGCTGGAGGAGTTGAGTGAGCAGTTTGGAGGAAGAAATTAGAAAAAGGATTATTTTGAAGGAATGTTTTGCAAAATATAATAAGTAAATAAAAAGCTAGGACATAGCAAAATATATTCATTGCAACTGAAAAGTATACTCTTTTTTCGAAAGATAAGCTCTTGTTCACGCAACTTTCGAAATGGGATCATAACCGTCTGGTTATGATCCCATTTCGAAAGATGCGTTCATGTTTTGAAAGATGCTTTCGCATTTCTAAAGATTCTTTCATGTTTTGAAAGATGCTTTCGCATTTCTAAAGATTCTTTCATGTTTTGAAAGATGCTTTCGCGTTTCGAAAGATGCTTTCACATTTCGAGATGCATTCACATCAGGTTTTGGAAGATGTTTTCACATTTCGAAATGCATTCACATCAGGTTTTGAAAGATGCTTTCACATTTCGAGATGCATTCACATCAGGTTTTGGAAGATGCTCTCACATTTCGAGATGCATTCACATCAGGTTTTGGAAGATGCTCTCACATTTCGAGATGCATTCACATCAGGTTTTGGAAGATGCTTTCACATATCGAGATGCATTCACATCAGGTTTTGGAAGATGCTTTCACATTTCGAGATGCATTCACATCAGGTTTTGAACGATGCTTCCATATTTCGAGATGCATTCACATCAGGTTTTGGAAGATGCTTTCACATTTCGAGATACATTTACATCAGGTTTTGAAAGATGCTTTCACATTTCGAAAGGTGCGTTCACGATTTGAAAGATGCATTCACGATTTGAAAGATGCTTTCATATTTTCGAAGATGCGTTCACATTTCAAAAGACAGCTCCAGATTTCGAGAGATGCGTCCACATTTCGAAAAATGCGTTCACATCTCCAATAATGTTTTCACAAATAGAAAGCTGCGTTCACATTTCGAAAGATGCGATGGCATAATCAACCGATAGGGAATCCACAGAGTTCACAGTTGACACAGAAACCAAAAAATCAATAAATACTTTTTGTTGAAAAAATGAGTGTATGCTCTCTTTAAGAAAAATGAGTTGAAATTTATAAAGATATGTCCGCTTTACGAAAGATGTGTCCGCATTCATTAAGATATGCTCACATGAATAAAGATATGCTCTCTTTAAGAAAGATGAATTGAAATTTATAAAGATGTGCACGCTTTTCGAAAATGTGTCGGCATTCATTAAGATATGCTCACACGAATAAAGATATGCTCACACGAATAAAGATATGCTCTCTTTAAGAAAGATGAAATTTATAAATATATGCTCGCTTTACGAAAGATATGTTCCATTCATTAAGATATGCTCACATGAATAAAGATATGCTCTCTTTACGAAAGATGAGTTGAAATTTATAAAGATATCCTCGCTTTATGAAAGATGTGTCCGCATTCATTAAGATATGCTCACATGAATAAAGATGTGCTCTCTTTAAGAAAGATGAGTTGAAATTTATAAAGATATGCACGCTTTATGAAAGATGTGTCCGCATTCATTAAGATATGCTCACACGAATAAAGATATGCTCTTTTTAAGAAAGATGAAATTTATAAATATATGCTCGCTTTACGAAAGATGTGTCCGCATTAATTAAGATATGCTCACATGAATAAAGATGTGCTCTCTTTAAGAAAGATATGTTGAAATTTATAAAGATATGCACGCTTTACGAAAGATGTGTCCGCATTCATTAAGGTATGCTCTCGGTAATAAAAATATGCTCACTTGAATAAAGATATGCTCTCTTTACGAAAGATGCGTTCAAATTTATAAAGATATTGCTGGCTTTACGAAAGATGTGTCCTTATTCATTAAGATATGCTCTCGTTAAGAAAGATATGCTCTCGTTAAGAAAGATATGCTCACATGAATAAAGATGTGCTCTCTTTAAGAAAGATGAGTTGAAATTTATTAAAATATGCACGCTTTACGAAAGATGTGTCCGCATTCATTAAAATATGCTCACATGATTAAAGATGTGCTCTCTTTACGAAAGATGCGTTCAAATTTATAAAAATATGCTCGCTTTACGAAAGATGTGTCCTCATTCATTAAGATATGCTCTCGTTAAGAAAGATATGCTCACATGAATAAAGATGTGCTCTCTTTAAGAAAGATATGTTCATATTCATAAAGATAAGCTCTCGTTAAGAAATATTTGTTCACGTTAATAAAGATATTACTGTCGTTGGATACGTTCTCGTTTCGAAAGATGTGCTCTTAAATGTTTGCACACCATAAATTTTAATCCAAAATGATAATGAATTTATTTTATGATTCTTCAAAAGCAAACAAGATTGATAATTTCTTTCTGAAAGAGAATCCATCGCTCCGATGTACTTAATACCTGCTTGTGTGCATCGTAAGGGATTCCTGGGTACAAACTGAATTAATATTTCGTTAATCAGGTTTCATAGTTGCTTCCTGGTTTGAGCGATTGTGTACAGATGTGTCAGTGTCAAGGCCACAGGTGTTGGATTCATCAGAAGGAGAAAACGTTACCCTATTACGTGAGAAAAAACAGACTTCTGCCTCTCCCAATCCGCTTAATTGCAATTTCTCTTTTTCATTAAAATTCCGAAAAGATCATCCAGGCCGATGTCTTGGCATTAAATGTTAAGATGGAGTTTGTTTTATTTTTGGTGGACGTGTAAACAGAAAGTTGGTGAAAAATCCAGTCTTCATCAAAATTATCTCTTGTTCTTTACCTTTCTCGTGATAGTTAAGCAATAACGATGTGCGCGCGAATTCGTAAAGAAGAAATCAGTTTTTTTAGGTGTCTATTCTGTTACGAAACAATGAAGATATAAGATAAATTTTTTTAATGAAATTAATAATGATATGTTTAACATCAAACAAATTTTTTGAAGCATCTAGGGACGCGTTTGGTTTGTTTGTTTTA
The DNA here is from genome assembly GCA_038380435.1 of Ryuthela nishihirai. NCBI lineage: Eukaryota > Metazoa > Arthropoda > Arachnida > Araneae > Heptathelidae > Ryuthela > Ryuthela nishihirai. Next base: position 21,926,480 of record JAWZYU010000031.1, on the reverse strand, counting down.
CCTCTGAGTGGCTTTTTTGTACGCAATGGACGAAATGGCCAGGTCACAAGGACCCCGAAGGCTCAGAGAGAATGTTGTGGAGAGACCCATTGGAACAGCTGTTGGGAGACAGGTGGTAGCTTCCCGTCAAGGCCATCCAGTGTGTTCTTTAACGTGCACAGGGTATGGCTCTCTCGCACACGGGACCACGGATTAACGTCCGATACGACTGACGGCGGCCTTTCCAAGCCCATCGGTGTCCCTTACTGACCGTGGGCTGGGCGGGGAATTTTGCGGAGATAAATCTCAAAATTGGCAGAGTTGGATTCGAACCTGGGAACTGCAGATTAAGAACCTGACGCGCTACCGACTGAGCCAACCTCTGCCCTGTTCTAGGGAGTTTTACGTCTGAGCGACATTTTTTTTGCACACTGTGGGCTAAACGGTCAGGTCACAAGGACCCCGAAGGCTCAGAGAAAGTTGGGGGAGGGGACCAATTGGAACAGCTGTTGGGAGACAGATGGTAGCCTCCCGTTAAGGCCATCCAGTGGGTTCTTTAATGGGCGCAGGGTATGGCTCTCCCAAACACGAAACCACGGCTTAACCTCCCATCCCACGGACGGCTGCTTTTTTTCATGCCATCAGTGTTCCCTACCAACACCTCGTATAATAGAAGGCCAATATTCCAAATTTTTGACGTTACTTAGGTACTCCTACTAACTAGATAATTATCATATTTTTGATCCTAATATTATTACTGGTGGACTCTTGTGTTAATGTTCATACTAATGTTTTTCTTATAAATATATTTTATTTAGAAAGAAAATTATTAGTATTTATTACCAAATATTGTAATGATAATTAATACAAATAAATTTTATCTTAAGTAAAATATTTGTATAGACAGACATTAGTATAAAGATGAGCACAAAATCTACCTGTAGTAATATTAGAATCAAAAATATAAATAATGCCTATATAGAAGGACACATATATAATGCCTATATAGATTTACACTGACGTCATAAATTTGGTCCTCCGGCTTTCTGTTATGGGAGGTGTTGCTCCTACTCACCGCGAGTTTTGCGGAGGTAAATCTCAATGGTGGCCCAGCTGAGACTCGAACCTGGAAACTGCAGATTACGAGTCTGACGCGCTACCGACTGAGCCACCCCCGCTCCGAAAGCGACATGGGGAAAAATAACACATAAACAAATTGACATCACGAATTTTCAAAAAGCAAATTGACTTGTATAGAAAACCTTTCGAAGAAGCATGCACTGATATCGCTCTCGAATAATTAAACTAGAGCAAAAAAAAAAATGAAAAAAGGAAATCTCGGTGAAAGGAATAGCTTTTTTTTTTTGTATTGTCTTTAAAAGAGCGAGCTTTAGGTAACGCTGATGGCAATTAGAAGTCACAATCAAAGATTCCTTGCTACGATAATAGATGCTACTAAAAGAAAACAGAGTTTAATTGAAAATGTTTCGCCAAATTTGAAATACCGGCTTGAAATTCACGCCATCGCGCAAATTGTATGTAAATCCGTCTAATTAGAAATCGCTGACAACTTGTTCCTGGAGAGAGCTCTTCAAAGTGGCAAAGGTTTCTCTGAAAACTTCATTTCCCTTTCGCTAGGTAAATTATTTTATCTTTCTTACGGTAGTAAAAATATTCTGCCAAATGTTGTGTACAAAGCTGACGAGTAAAATAGGAAAAAAAGTAACAAGATAAAAATTTCAGAGAGATAGATAATTATGGTGACCTTTAAACGTACTTTATTTCGTTACGTTCTTTTTTAGTTTTTGATTTCTTTTAGTGGAAGTTAATTTGGTTAAAAGGCGCTGAGTTATTCATTTGTTATGCAAAAATAAGATTGGGATTGAACGAATTTCTGGAGTGATACTTCACTCTGAAGGAAATGAATTTATTGATTTTTATGCAGCTTTCTTTCTTTTTGTTGGGGGGGGGGAGCGTTATGTTTGTAATCTAATATTCCCGGGGTTGAGGCATTACTGTGTATGGTTTGATATTTTTGCCGTTAATTTCTTAGGAAATCTAGTTTAATCTAGGAACTACTTACGAAGTCTCGCCGATTGTAGGGATTGCTTAGAAATCTCGTTCAATCTAGGGACTCATTAGGAAGTCTCGCTCATTGCTCATTGTAGGAATTCCTTAGGGAGTTTCGTTCATTGTAGGGACTCCTTACGAAGTCTAGCTTATTGTAGGGAGTCATTAGGAAGTATAGTTCATTGTAGGAACTCCTTAGGAAGTCTCGCTTATTGTAAGAATTCCTTAGGAAGTTTCGTACATTGTAGGGACTCCTTAGGAAGTCTCGATCATTGTAGGAATTCCTTAGGAAGTTTCGTTCATTGTAGGGACTCCTTTGGAAGTCTCGATGATTGTAGGAATTCCTTAGGAAGTTTCGTTCATTGTAGGGACTCCTTAGGAAGTTTCGTTCGTTGCAGGGGCTCTTTAGGAAGTCTAGATCATTGTAAGAATTCCTTAGGAAGTTTCGTTCATTGTACGAATTCCTTAGGAAGTTTCTTTCATTGTAGGAATTCCTTAGGGAGTTTCGTTCATTGTAGGGACTCCTTTGGAAGTCTCGATCATTGTAGGAATTCCTTAGGAAGTTTCGTTCATTGTAGGGACTCCTTAGGAAGTCTCGATCATTGTAGGAATTCCTTAGGAAGTTTCGTTCATTGTAGGGACTCCTTAGGAAGTCTAGATCATTGTAGGAATTTCTTAGGAAGTTTTGTTCATTGTAGGAATTCCTTAGGAAGTTTCGCTCATTGTAGGGACTCCTTAGGAAGTCTCGCTCATTGTAGGAATTCCTTAGGAAGTCTCGATCGTTGTAGGGACTCCTTAAGAAGTCTCGATCATTGTAGGAATTCCTTAGAAAGTTTCGTTCATTGTAGGAATTCCTTAGGAAATTTCGCTCATTGTAGGGACTCCTTAGGAAGTCTCACTCATTGTAGGAATTCCTTAGGAAGTCTCGCTCATTGTAGGGACTCTTTGGGAAGTCTAGCTCATTGTAGGAATTCCTTGGAAAGTTTCATTTATTGTAGGGACTCATTAGGAAGTTTCGCTCATTGTAGGAATTCCTTAGGAAGTTTCGTTCATTGTAGGGATTCCTTAAGAAGTCTCGCTCATTGTAGGAATTCCTTAGGAAGTCTCGCTCATTGTAGGAACTCCTCAGTAAGTTTCACTCATTGTAAGGACACCTTAAGAAGTCTTCATTCTGATTAGATTCTTTATGAAATATTGCTCATTGTAGGGATTCTTTAGGAAGTCTCGCTTATTGTAGGGACTCCTTAGAAAGTCTCATTTATTGTAGGGACTTCTTAGAAAGTTTCATTTATTGTAGGGACTCCTTAAGAAGCGTGCTCATTGTAGGGACTCCTTAGGAAGCGCGCCCATTGAAGGGACTCCTTAGGAAGTCTCGCTCATTGTAGAAGCTCCTTAGGAAGTCTCGTTCACCAAATGGGCTTCTTAAGAAGTCTCATTCACTGAAGGGGCTCCTTAAAAAGTCTCGGTCATTGTAGGGACTCCTTAAAAAGCTTCGCTCATTGTAGAGACTCCTTAGGAAGTCTCGATCATTTTGGGGATTCCTTATGAAATCTTGCTCATTTGCAGGGACTCTTTACGAATTCTCGCTCATTGTAGGGACTCCTTAGGAAGTCTCGATCATTTTGGGGATTCCTTATGAAATCTTGCTCATTGCAGGGACTCTTTACGAATTCTCGCTCATTGTAAGGACTCCTTAGGAAGTCTCGCTCATTGTAAGAAATCCTTAAGAAGTCTCGCACATTGTAAGGACTCCTTAGGAAGTCTCGCTCATTTTGAGAATTCTTTATGAAATCTTGCTCATTGTAGGGACTCCTTGGGAAGTTTCACTCACTCTAAGGATTCCCTAGAAAGTCTCACTGATTATAGGGATTCCTTAGTGTGTCTCGCGAATTCTGGAGATTCCATATGAAGTGTCGCTCATTTTAGGGAATCATTAAGAAATCTTGTTTATGCTGGAGAGTCCTTACGTAGTCTTGCTTAATCTAGGGACTCCTTAATAAGTCTCACTCATTTTAGGGACATTTTAGAAAATCTCATTGTTCTAGGGATAACTTAGAAGTTTCGCTCAATCTAGAGACACCTTAGAATGTCTCGAAAGAAGTGATAGAGTGTAATAAATATGCCAAATGACAGATTACGAGGTGGAGAGTCGCATCTACTCTGCATTTTAAAAAGTGTCAGACCCGAGTAACGCCGGGTTGTGTTACCTCTGAGCGGCACTTTTTTGCACACCATGGGCTAAACGGCCAGGTCACATGGACCCCGAAGGCTCAGAGAAGGTTGGGGAGGGGACCCACTGGAACAGCTGTTGGGAGACAGATGGGAGCCTCCCGTCAAGGCCATCCAGCGTGTTCTTTAACGTGCACATGGTAGTCGTGGTCCCGCACACGGGGCCACGGCTTAACGTCCCATACGACGGACGGCGGCCTTTCCAAGCCCATCGGTGTCCCCTACTGACAGTGGGCAGGGCGGGGAATTTTGCGGAGATAAATCTCAACTCTGACCCAGCTGAGACTCGAACCTGGGAACTACAGATTACGAGCCTGGCGTGCTACCGACTGAGCCACCCCCGCCCCAGTAACGCTGGGGAAATCTGCCTTAACTGGCTTAGTGTTCAAGCAGCTAGCGACTGTTCCAGCAGGGAAAACGTTTTGTGTTGTGTTAGCTCAAACTGAGGCAGTGGTCAGCAGTGACTTCGGTCTTCGTAGGGCAATGTCCTTGTATGAGCAAAGAGTAGGATCTTAGGATTCTTCTCTGTCCTTATGGGGGGCGGGGGTGGCTCAGTCGGTAGCGCGTCACGCTCGTAATCTGTAGTTCCCAGGTTCGAGTCCCAGCTGGATCAGCGTTGAGATTTATCTCCGCAAAATTCTCCGCCCTGCCCACGGTCAGTAGGGGACACCGATGAGCTTGAAAAGGCCGCCATCAGTCGGATGGGACGTTAAGCCGTGGCCCCGTGTGCGGGAGAGCCATACCCTGTGTACGTTAAAGAACACGCTGGATGGCCTTGACGGGAGGCTACCATCTGTCTCCCAACAGCTATTCCAGTGGGTCCCCTCCCCCAACCTTCTCTGAGCCTTCGGTGTCCTTGTGACCTGGCCATTTAGCCCATGGTGTGCAAAAAAGTGCCTCTCAGAGGTAAAACAACCCAACCTAACCTTGTATGAGCTAGGAGTAGCTCTTAGGATTCTTCTCTGTCCTTATGTACGTTACAAAAAATTTAAAATTTATTATATTTAGAATATATACAGGGTTATTATGAAAGAATATAGGGATTTAAAGTTATATATTTTATTAAAAAATTAAGTAACAAAATAATTGCGTGTGCAAAAAATCAAGAGACTCTGAAAGTCTCGTTTTGCAGTCAACAGACTTCCATGTGGATTCTGTTGGTGGCGTGATATTTAATTTCCCGTCATAATCGGGTTTGGTGGGTTGTTTTACCTCTGAGCGGCACTTTTTTTTGCACACTATGGGCTAAATGGCCAAGTCACATGGACTCCGAAGGCTCAGAGAAGGTTGGGTGAGGGTACTCACTGGAACAGCTGTTGGGAGACAGATGGTAGCCTCCCGTCAAGGCCATCCAGCGTGGATGGCCTTGACGGGAGGCTACCATCTGTCATACGTGCACAGGGTATGGCTCTCCCGCACACGGGGGGGGGGAGGGTGTCTCAGTCGGTAGCGCGCCAGGCTCGTAATCTGTAATTCCCAGGTTCGAGTCCCAGCTGGGTCGGCATTGAGATTTATCTCCGCAAAATTCTCCGCCCTGCCCACGGTCAGTAGGGGACACCGATGGGCTTGGAAAGGCCGTCGTCCTTAGGATGGGACGTTAAGCCGTGGCCCCGTGTGCGGGAGAGCCATACCCTGTGCACGTTAAAGAACACACTGAATGGCCTTGACGGGAGACTACCATCTGTCTCCCAACAGCTGTTCCAGTGGGTCCCCTCCCCCAACCTTCTCTGAGCCTTCGGGGTCGATGTGACCTGGCCATTTAGCCCATGGTGTGCAAAAAAGTGCCGCTCAGAGGTAAAACATCCCAACCCAACCCGCACACAGGGCCACGGCTTAACCTCCCATCCAACGGGCGGCGGCCTTTCCAAGCCCATCGGTGTCCCTTACTGACCGTGGGCAGGGCTGGGTAATTTGGGGAGATAAATCTCAACACTGACCCAGCTGTAACTAGAACCTCATAACCACAGATTACGAGCCTAGCGCGCTACCGATTGAGCCACCCCCATAATCGGCTCAGCATGTTTGGTGTAGCACTTAAAGCAGATAGAGAGATTCTTTTAAATAAAATAATAAATACCCCCTCAAGCAGCTGCTTGCCACAGAGGTCTGACAGGAGCCTGTCAGTTTATATGCCAAAGTAGAAGAAATGTGAGGTTAACAGGACCTCAGCAGAAAACAACACCAACATCCATGCCTTACCCGGGGCTCGAACCGGGCCCCTTATATCAAGGTTGTAAAAATTCGATTTTTTTTAATAAGTTATGTTTTTAATGTATCGGAAAAAAAAAACAAGTCCAATGGTGGACTTGACCACGGCTTAACGTCCTCAAAAAGTCCAAGTCCAATGGTGCGCACCATTGGACTTGTTTTTTTCCCCGATACATTAAAAACATAACTTATTAAAAAAATCGAATCAGGCGGGGGTGGCTCAGTCGGTAGCGTGCCAGCCTAGTAATCTACAGTTCCCAGGTTCTACTCCCAGCTGGGCCACAGTTGAGATTTATCTCTGGAAAACTCCTCGCCCTGCCCAGGGTCAGTAGGGGACACCGATGGACTTGGAAGACAGCCGTCCGTCGGATGGGACGTTTAGCCGTGCGCCCGTGTGCGGGATGCCCATTCTATCCTGTGCACTTTAAAGAACAGGTTGAATGACCTTGACGGGAGACTTCCACCTATCACTTAACAGGTGGACAGTGAGTCTCCTCCCCCCCCCCCCCCAACCTTCTCTCAGCCTTCAAGGTCTCATGACTTGGCCATTGAGACTCTTGTGGGCAAAAGGTACCGTTCAAAGGTAACAAAACCCTGTCCATTTAGCCCCTTGTACGGAAAAATGTCGCTCAGGGGTAACAAAACCCTGGCCATTTAGCCTCTTGTTTGGAAAAAATGTCGCTCATAGGTAACACAACCCTGTCTATTTAGCCTTTTGTTTGGAAAAAATGTCGCTCAGAGGTAACACAACCCTGTCCATTTAGCCCCTTGTTTGGAAAAAATGCCGTTCAGGGAAACACAACCCTGGTAATTTAGCCCCTTGTTTGGAAAAAATGGCTCTCATAGGTAACACAACCCTGTCCATTTAGCCCCTTGTACGGAAAAAATGTCGCTCAGAGGTAACACAACCCTGTCCATTTAGCTCCTTGTTTGGAAAAAACGTCGCTCAGAGGTAACACAACCCTGGCTATTTAGCCTCTTGTTTGAAAAAATGTCGCTCAGAGGTAACACAACCCTGGACATTTAGCCCCTTGTTTGGAAAAAATGACGCTCATAGGAAACACAACCTGGCTATTTAGCCTCTTGTATGGAAAAAATGTCGCTCAGATGGAGACAGATGGTAGTGGATGGTGGGGTTATGGCCAGGGTTGTGTTACCTATGAGCGACATTTTTTCAGAAGGTAATACAACACTGTCCATTTAGCTCAGAGGTAATACAACACTGTCCATTTAGCTCCTTGTTTGAACAAATATCGCTCAGAAGTAACACAACCCTGGCCATTTAGCCCCTTGTTTGGAAAAAATGTCGCTCATAGGTAACACAACCCTGGCTATTTAGCCCCTTGTATGGAAAAAAATGTCACTCAGAGGTAACACAACATTGTCCATTTAGCCGCTTGTTTGGAAAAAATGCCACTCAGGGAAACACAACCTTGGCCATTTAGCCCCTTGTACGGAAAAAATGTCGCTCAGAGGTAACACAACACTGGCCATTTAGCCTCTTGTATAGAAAAAATGTCGCTCAGAGGTAACACAACACTGTCCATTTAGCCCCTTGTTTGAAAAAATATCGCTCAGAAGTAACACAACCCTGGCCATTTAGCCCCTTGTTTGGAAAAAAATGTCGCTCATAGGTAACACAACCCTGGCCATTTAGCCCTTTGCATGGAAAAAATGTCGCTCAGAGGTAACACAACACTATCCATTTAGCCCCTTGTTTGGAAAAAATGTCACTCAGAGGTAACACAACTCTGACCATTTAGCCCCTTGTTTGAAAAACTGTCGCTCAGAGGTAACACAACCCTGAAAATTTAGACCCTTGTCTGAAAAAATGTCTCTCAGATGTAACACAACCCTGTCCATTTAGCCCCTTGTTTGAAAAAATGTCTCTCAGAGGTAACACAACCCGGACCATTTAGCCCCTTGTTTGGAAAAAATGTTGCTCAGAGAAACATAACCCTGGCCATTTAGCTCCTTGTTTGGAAAAAATGTCGCTCATAGGTAACACAACCCTGGCCATTTAGCCCCTTGTATGGAAAAAATGTCGCTCAGAGGTAACACAACACTGTCCATTTAGCCCCGTGTTTGGAAAAAAATGTCGCTCAGAGGTAAAACAACCCTGGCCATTTAGCCCCTTGTTTGGAAAAATTTCGCTCAGGGAAACACAACCCTGACCATTTAGCCCCTTGTTTGGAAAAAATGTTGCTCAGAGAAACACAACCCTGTCCATTTAGCCCCTTGTTTGGAAAAAATGTCGCTCATAGATAACACAAACCTGGCCATTTAGCCCTTTGTAAGGAAAAAATGTCGCTCAGAGGTAACACAACACTGTCCATTTAGCCCCTTGTACGGAAAAAATGTTGCTCAGAGGTAATCCAACCCTGAAAATTTAGCCTCTTGTTTGAGAAAATGTCTCTCAGAGGTAACACAACCCAGGCCATTTAGCCCCTTGTTTGGAAAAAATGTCTCTCAGGAAAATACAACCCTGTCCATTTAGCCCCTTGTTTGAAAAAAATATCGCTCAGAGGTAACCCAACCCTGGCCATTTAGCCCCTTGTTTGGAAAAAATGTCGCTAAGAGGTAACCCAACCCTGGCCATTTAGCCCCTTGTTTGGAAAAAATGTCGCTCAGAGGTAACCCAACCGTGGCCATTTAGCGCACTGTTTGGAAAAATGTCGTTCAGGGAAACACAACCCTGACCATTTAGCCCCTTGTTTGGAAAAAGTGTCGCTCAGGGAAACACAACCCTGGCCATTTAGCCCCTTGTTTGGAAAAAATGTCGCTCAGGGAAACACAACCCTGTCCATTTAGCCCGTTGTTTGGAAAAAATGCCGCTCAGAGGTAACACAACTCTGGCTACTTAGCTTCTTGTGTGGAGAAAATCCTGACCATTTAGCCCCTTATATGCAAAAAAAGTGCCGCTCAGAATTAAAAAAACTTCTGCCGGAAATCGACAATTTAGATAGCTTTGAGTGAGCTCGTCAATTCCCATCTAGTAATATTTTCCCATATGATGCTTATTTACACAGACAGCTTTTAAAATGCATCCCATACATTCACATGGAATGTGCAAACACTTTTGCCAACGCAATGTATACATTGCTGTGCTGTAGACATCGTCATGGAAACAGGCATCGATTAAATTTAACAATGACTGGAACTACCTGATTCGACAATCAGGAACAAGAATGCCTTCATTACGTACAACAAAACAAGTCCAAACATTGCCATTTTCTCCCAGCACTTGGAGAGCTTTATAAAGATAAGTTAAAGAGAAATTTGATGAGGAAATACTTCAGTCCGAAATTTGCAATGACCACAATTTCCTGCTCTCTAACAACCCTATCATTTACTAACCTCGTACCAGAGCCGGGGCCCCGAACCAGCCATTTTCCTGCTGGCACTCCTTATGACAAAGCTGTTCCATTAAAGATATCATTCCCCATTAATCGCCTCTCTATGGAGGTTCAGTTAGAAGTAAAGAGTCATTACGTATTCCGTCAATGTGTTAAGACTCAATTCGCTGATAAGAACAGCGTAGGATTCAGCGAACGACGCAGCATCACTCTCAACTGATGCTCTCCTTCTCTCGATGATGCGTTCCCATGGTGATGAAATGTAAGGGCAATTAGTTAAGTGTTTTATCGGCAACATGCAATGGGAAGACATTTAGAGGCAAAATGGCAATGCTAAAAGACAAAAAAGTGTTGATAATACTTATAATGACTATAAATACTTTCTGATATCTTGAGCACTTACAATGACTACCACCACTCACAGTGACTATTACCACTCACAATGACTACCACCACTCACAATGACTACTACCATTCACAATGACTACCACCACTGGCAATGACTACCACCACTCGCAATGACTACTACCATTCACAATGACTACCACCACTCGCAATGACTACTACCACTCACAATGACTACCACCACTCACAATGACTACCACCACTCACAATGACTACCACCATTCACAATGACTACCACCACTCGCAATGGCTACTACCACCTGCAAGACTACGACCATTTACGATGATTACGACCCTCACAATGGCTACGACCACTATAACTTTCAAGATTACGACCACCTACAATTACTACGACCACCTATAAGTACTGTGATCACCTACAATGAGTACGACACTACTTACAATGACTGCGACTCTCACAATGGATACTACTACCTACAATGACTACGACTACTTAAAATGATTACGACCACTTACAATGACTTCAACAATTTAAAATGACTATGACCACTTAAAATGATCACGACTATTTACAATGACTACGACCCTCACAATGGCTACTACCACCACCTACATTGACACTACTACCTATAACGACTACTGCTATCTACAGCGACTACTACTACTACCTACAATGACTATGACCACCACTTAAAATGACTATGACCACCAGTTAAAATGACTACGACCACTTACAATGATTTCGACAATTTAAAATGACTACGGCTACTTAAAACAATTACGACTATTTACAATTACTGTGACCCTCACAATAGTTAATACTACCTACAATGACTATGACCACCACTTAAAATGACTATGACCACCACTTAAAATGACTATGACCACCACTTAAAATGATTTCGACAATTTAAAATGACTACGGCCACTTAAAACAATTACGACTATTTACAATTACTGTGACCCTCACAATAGTTAATACTACCTACAATGATTAAGATCACTTAAAATGCCTACGACCACTTACAATGACTTCGACAATTTAAAATGACAACAACCACTTACAATGACTTCGACAATTTAAAATGAGAACGACCACTTAAGTGACTACGACTACTTACAATGACTATGACTCTCACAATGGATACTACGACCACTTAAAATGACTTCAACAATTTAAAATGACTATGATCACTTAAAGTGATTATGACTATTTACAATGACTACGACCCTCACAATGGCTACTACTACCTACAATGATTAAGACCACTTAAAATGCCTACGACACTTACAATGACTTCGACAATTTAAAACGACAACGACCACTTATAGTGACTACGACTACTTACAATGACTATGACTCTCACAATGGATACTACGACCACTTAAAATGACTTCGACAATTTAAAATGACTATGATCACTTAAAGTGATCACGACTATTTACAATGACTACGACCCTCACAATGACTACTACTACCACCACCTACAATGACACTACTACCTATAACGACTACTGCTATCTACAGCGACTACTACTACCTTCAATGACTATGACACCACTTAAAATGACTACGACCACTTACAATGATTTCGACAATTTAAAATGACTACGACCACTTAAAACAATTACGACTATTTACAATTACTACGACTCTCACAATGGTTGCCACTGCCTACAATGATTAAGACCACTAAAAATGCCTACGACCACTAACAATGACATCGACAATTTAAAATGCCTACGTCCACTAACAATGACATCGACAATTTAAAATGCCTACGTTCACTAACAATGACATCGACAATTTAAAATGCCTACAACCTTCCCAATGGCTACGACCACTTAAAGTGATTACGACTATTTACACTACGACCCTTACAATGGCTACTACTACCTACACTGACTACGACCACTTAAAGTAACTACGAGTATTTACAATCACTACGACCACTTACAATGGGTATGACCATCAGATCACTTGAATGACAATAACACTAGCCAAACTACAACGATAGCGATTATAAGACTACTTATCATAACGAATCTCATAATGGATATAATGAATATCATAATGGGTCACCTTCTTCCAGTCTTCTCTGAGCCTTTGCAGTCCTTGTGATCTGGCCATTTAGCCCAATTTTGTGCAGAAAAAGTGCAGCTCATCGGACACTAGGCCTGGGCCAGAACCATCCAGGCCTAGCACCTAGGCCTGACTGGTTCTGTGCATCATCACATAGGATTGGTGAATAGCTCTCCTTCCAGTGATTACCTAGCTACCATTTACATATCTTCCTCAATATTCATGTTTTAATTATCCCTTCCTTTTCGGGAAAAATTAATGCAAACACGAACCTAATTAAAAAAAACTCTTCTAATTAATTCTTTTCGTAATTTCGACATACACTGCATTTCGCCTTAGGATTATGAGGAAAGAGATTTACTTACTTTCTTTTTAGTACCTACATGATGTGTAAAGCTGAAGGATTCAGCCTATTCTTCTTCCACTCGTAGAGAGCCTGTGATTTTATTAACCAGCGTCATGAATAACTTAAATAATAATAAGCTTGAGGATTCTCTCTCAATGATATGTATAAAATAACTGTTTAAATAATGGAAGATGCTGCTCATGAAAGCTAAATCAGGAATGTGTGCATATTGTTTTATCCGATTTTTTGTTTAACTCTTTTGGAAGAGATTGGATATCTTGATTAAATTAAAAAATAATAATAAATACCCCCTCAAGCAGCTGCTTACCACAGAGGTCTGACAAGAGCCTGTCAGTTTCTTGATTAAATAAAAAAATAATAATAAATACTCCCTCAAGCAGCTGCTTGCCACAGAGGTCTGACAGGAGCCTGTCAGTTTCTTGATTAAATAAAAAAATAATAATCCCTCAAGCAGCTGCTTGCGACAGAGGTCTGCCTGTCAGTTTATATGCCATAGTAGAAGGTCTGTGAGGATGGCAGGACCTCAGCAGAAAAACAACACAAACATCCATGCCATACCCGGGGCTCGAACCCAGGTCCCTTAGATCAGTAGTCAAGCGTGCTAACCACTCAGCCATTACAGTGAATTAATTATTAATAATATGCGATTTTCTTGGAAATTCATAGGAAATCCCGCCATTCATCTGATGGTACGTTAAGCCGTGATTCCGTGTTCAGAAAAGCCGTACTCTCGGCACGTTAAAGAACACACTGGATGGTCTTTAACGAAGGCTACCATCTGTCTCTTAAAAGCTGTCCAGTGAGTCTACTCCCCCTAACCTCTGAGCCCTAGGGGTCCTTGTGACCTGGCCATGTATGTAGCTAAGACAAAACCATATTTGGGTAGGAGGTGCTACTAAAAGAACACACTGCATGGTCTTTAACGAAGGCTACCAATCTGTCTCTTAAAAGCTGTCCAGTGGGTCTACTCCCTTTAACCTCTGAGCCCTAGGGGTCCTTGTGACCTGGCCATGTATGTAGCTAAGACAAAACCATATTTGGGTAGGAGGTGCTAGTCAAAGAACACACTGGATGGTCTTTAACGAAGGCTACCATCTGTCTCTTAAAAGCTGCCGAGTGGGTCTACTCCCCCTAACCTCTGAGCCCTAGGGGTCCTTGTGACCTGGCCATGTATGTAGCTAAGACAAAACCATATTTGGGTAGGAGGTGTTAGTCAAAGAACACACTGGATGGTCTTTAACGAAGGTTACCATCTGTCTCTTAAACGCTGTCCAGTGGGTATACTCCCCCTAACCTCTGAGCCCTAGGGGTCCTTGTGACCTGGCCATGTATGTAGCTAAGACAAAACCATATTTGGGTAGGAGGTGCTACTAAAAGAACACACTGCATGGTCTTTAACGAAGGCTACCAATCTGTCTCTTAAAAGCTGTCCAGTGGGTCTACTCCCTTTAACCTCTGAGCCCTAGGGGTCCTTGTGACCTGGCCATGTATGTAGCTAAGACAAAACCATATTTGGGTAGGAGGTGTTAGTCAAAGAACACACTGGATGGTCTTTAACGAAGGTTACCATCTGTCTCTTAAACGCTGTCCAGTGGGTATACTCCCCCTAACCTCTGAGCCCTAGGGGTCCTTGTGACCTGGCCATGTATGTAGCTAAGACAAAACCATATTTGGGTAGGAGGTGCTAGTCAAAGAACACACTGGATGGTCTTTAACGAAGGTTACCATCTGTCTCTTAAAAGCTGTCCAGTGGGTATACTCCCCCTAACCTCTAAGCCCTAGGGGTCCTTGTGACCTGGCCATGTATGTAGCTAAGACAAAACCATATTTGGGTAGGAGGTGTTAGTCAAAGAACACACTGGATGGTCTTTAACGAAGGTTACCATCTGTCTCTTAAAAGCTGTCCAGTGGGTATACTCCCCCTAACCTCTGAGCCCTAGGGGTCCTTGTGACCTGGCCATATATTTAGCTAAGTTGTTTGGGTTGGGTTGTTTTACCTCTGAGCGGCACTTTTTTGCACACCATGGGCTAAATGGCCAGGTCACATGGACCCCGAAGGCTCAGAGAAGGTTGGGGGAGGGGACCCACTGGAACAGCTGTTGGGAGACAGATGGTAGCCTCCCGTCAAGGCCATCCAGTGTTCTTTAACGTGCACAGGGTATGGCTCTCCCGCACACGGGGCCACGGCTTAACGTCCCATCCGACGAACGGCGGCCTTTCCAAGCCCATCGGTGTCCCCTACTGACTGTGGGAAGGGCGGGGAATTTTGCGGATATAAATCTCAACGCTGACCCAGCTGGGACTCGAACCTGGGAACTACAGATTACGAGCCTGGCGCGCTACCGACTGAGCCACCCCAGCCCCATATACTTAGCTAAGACAAAACCATATGTCGGTAGGAGGTGCGAGTCCCAGATGAGTGTAATGTAATAAATAAAACAAAATTGATTTAACCTATTGTTTAAAGAAATAGTGCCACTCACAGGTAAAACAACTCAACCGACTCAAGCAGCTGCTTACCACAGAGGTCTGACAGGAGCCAATACTCAAGAGAGAAGAACCTGCGATAAAAGCGGAAGGATCTCAGCAAAAATACAAAAATTATCATGGCTCGAACTCAGGTCCCTTAGATCAGTACAGTCGCTCAAAAAAATGTTCGAACACTATGGTAGATTACAAATCGTTGCCAGAAATGTTTTTGGAATTCTGTAACACGAAGATTACCAGATCACTAATTTCTAAAAAAAAAATCGTTCCCAGATATTTTATCTGAATTGTGTAACACGAAGGGGCGGGGGTGGCTCAGTCGGTAGCGCGTCAGGCTCGTAAACTGTACTTCCCAGGTTCGAGTCCCAGCTGGGTCAGCGTTGAGATTTATCTCCACAAAATTCACCGCCCTGCCCACGGTCGCCGATGGGCTTGGAAATGCAACCACGGTCACCGATGGTGACCGTGGTTGCATTTGGTGACCGTGGAGGTCACCAAGTGACCTCCACGGTCACTTGGGCTGCAACCACGGTCACCGATGGGCTGCCACGGTTGGCGATGGGCTTGGAAAGGCCGCAGTCCGTCGGATGGGACGTTAAGCCGTGGCCCCGTGTGCGGGAGAGCCATACCCTGGGCACGTTAAAGAACACGCTGGGTGGCCTTGACGGGAAGCTACCATCTGTCTCCTAACAGCTGTTCCAGTGGGTCCCCTCCCCCAGGCTCGTAATCTGTAGTTCCCAGATTCGAGTCCCAGCTGGGTCAGCGTTGAGATTTATCTCCGCAAAATTTCCCCGCCTTGCCCACGGTCAGTAGGGGACACCGATGGGCTTGAAAAGGCCGCCGTCCGTCGGATGGGACGTTAAGCCGTGGCCCCGTGTGCGGGAGAGCCATACCCTGTGCACGTTAAAGAACACGCTGGATGGCCTTGACGGGAGGCTACCATCTGTCTCCCAACAGCTGTTCCAGTGGGTCCCCTCCCCCAACCTTCTCTGAGACTTCGGGGTCCTTGTGGCCTGGCCATTTAGCCCATGGTGTGCAAAAAAGTGCCGCTCAGAGGTAAAACAATCCAATCCAATCCCCTCCCCCAACCTTCTCTGAGCCTTCGGGGTCCATGTGACCTGGCCATTTAGCCCATGGTGTGCAAAAAAGTGCCGCTCAGAGCTAAAATAACCCAACCCATGTAACACGAAGTTTGCCAGATCACTAATTTCTAAAAAAAAAAAAATCGTTGCCATATATTTTATCTGAATTCTGTAACACGAAGGTCGCCAGATCACCAATTTCTAAAAAAAAATCGTTGCCAGGTATTTTTTCTGAATACTGTAACACGAAGGTTGCCAGATCACTAATTTCTAAAAAAAAATCGTTGCCAGATCACTAATTTCTAAAAAAAAATCGTTGCCAGATATTTTATCTGAATTCTGTAACACGAAGGTCGCCAGATCACCAATTTCTAAAAAAAAAGAATCGTTGCAAGATATTTTTTTCTGAATATTGTAATCAACCATAGCGTTCGGATACTATTTTTGAGCGACTGTAGCCAAGGACACTTTAAAAGACATAATTTCGTTTATCTATTTAAAAAAAATAACATTTTTTTAAAAAAACTTTTACGAAATTTGAATTAATAACGCTAAAAAGAACATTGCATTCGTTGCCCGCTCTTATTTTTTCCTCAAATGTAACCCAATTTATCTCCCTTTATTTTTTTAATACGACCTCATTACAATCCGCAAACATTTCGCAATGTTTTAGTGTTAAGCGAAAAACCAAACAATGCACACCAACTGTTGTGAATTGCATGGAACAGCAGGATCTTTTCCGAGCCCTATATCCGACTATATTGGCTTCCTTTTTTAGTTTCTTTAATGCAAGCTCACCTCTAAAAAAACGAATTTTATGTCGTTCTTTTAATTAACTTTATTTCAGAAAGAAACTGGTTGTTTTTCTTTTTTTTTTACGTTAAACCAAGAAAAGAAAGAATTCCCCATTTTTACCGCTTAAATGCTTCCAGCAAGACACAGTTGATGTATCCAGAACGGCATTTATACCACACCTAATTTAATTCGAGCTCTTTCGCAGGAAACGAGATTTACTTGCGAACTCTTCTGAAGAGAGTGGTTGCTCTGCTAATTGTGGTTTTCAAAGAAGTGGTTAAAAAATGCGATTAATGGACATGCGGTGTAGTTTTTTTTTTTTTAGAACATTTTCCTCTTAAATGTGTTGCTTCATGTACGATTGGCAGTTTATCTTTGTGGGAATTAAACGGGGGGGAGGATGTCCGCAGACAGAACGTGGATCAGGTCAGTGGAAAAGTCAGTTGTCAAATAGGTGTAGGGTCGCGATGTGGCTAAATCAAGAATGTGTGTATTTGTCCACTTAGGAAGAAATGGCTCGTGATGAGGTCACTTAGGAAGAAATAGGTCGTGATAAGGTCACTTAGGAAGAAATGGGTCGTGATGAGGTCACTTAGGAAGAAATGGGTCGTGATGAGGTCATTTAAGAAGAAATTGGTCGTGATAAGGTCACTTAAGAAGAAATGGGTAGTGATGAGGTCACTTAAGAAGAAATGGGTAGTGATAAGGTCATTTAAGAAGAAATGGGTCGTGATAAGGTCACTTAGGAAGAAATGGGTCGTGATAAGGTCACTTAGGAAGAAATGGGTAGTGATAAGGTCACTTAGGAAGAAATGGGTCGTGATGAGGTCCCTTAGGAAGAAATGGGTCGTGATGAGGTCACTTAGGAAGAAATGGGTCGTGATGAGGTCACTTAGGAAGAAATGGGTAGTGATGAGGTCATTTAAGAAGAAATGGGTCGTGATAAGGTCACTTAGGAAGAAATAGGTCGTGATGAGGTCCCTTAGGAAGAAATGGGTCGTGATGAGGCCCCTTAGGAAGAAATGGGTCGTGATAAGGTCACTTAGGAACAAATGAGTTGTGATTTGTTCTCTTAGGAAAAAAATGAGTCATGATAAGGTGAGCTAAGAACAAACGGATCGTGATTTGTTCACTTAGAACAATGAGTCGTGATGAGGTCATCTAGGAAGAAATGGGTAAAACATGCTGCCAAAATAGCTTATGAAAATGTCACTTGCAGTCAAATGAGTCGTCAATGGCCCACTGCATGAAATTGGTCGTTAATAGACGACTTACGATTCAATGGGTTGTCAATAGACGATTTGCCGTCAAATAAGTTGCCAACAAACTATTTGCAGTGAAATAGGTTGCGAATAGACCACTTACGATGAAATTGGTCGTCAATAGACCACTTACGATGAAATTGGTCGTCAATAGACCACTTGCGATCCAATAGGTCTTCAACAGACCACCTGCGATAAAATGGGTCGTCCACCTGCGATTAAACAGGTCGTCAACAGACCAATTGCGATCAAACAGGTCGTCAACAGACCAATTGCGATCAAACAAGTCGTCAACAGACCAATTGCGATCAAACAGGTCATCAACAGACCAATTGCGATCAAACAGGTCGTCAACAGACCAATTGCAATCAAACAGGTCGTCAACAGACCAATTGCGATCAAACAGGTCGTCAACATACCAATTGCGATCAAACAGGTCATCAACAGACCAATTGCGATCAAACAGGTCGTCAACAGACCAATTGCGATCAAACAGGTCGTCAACAGACCAATTGCGATCAAACAGGTCGTCAACAGACCAATTGCGATCAAACAGGTCGTCAACAGACCAATTGCGATCAAACAGGTCGTCAACAGACCAAATGAGATCAAACAGATCATCAACAGACCAATTGCGATCAAACAGGTCGTCAACAGACCAATTGCGATCAAACAGGTCGTCAACAGACCAATTGCGATCAAACAGGTCGTCAACAGACCAATTGCGATCAAACAGGTCGTCAACAGACCAATTGCGATCAAACAGGTCGTCAACAGACCAATTGCGATCAAACACGTCGTCAATAAACCAATTGCGATCGAACAGGTCGTCAACAGACCACTTGCGATCAAATGCCTCGTCAATAAACCAAATGCGATCGAACAGGTCGTCAACAGCGATCAAATACGTCGTCAATAGACAACTTGCGGTAAAATAGATTGGAAAATGGCCAAAAGAAGTAGACTTAGGATGTTGTGGTCGTCAGACAAGATCCTATTAGAATTTGCCTGCAGTGGCCATGCTGATGATTAAATTGCACACTCTGGTTAAACCTCCGTAACCTATGACTGCTTTATTGTTAACAAACCTACAGGCATACCTTCGGCATGAAAACGTGGATAGTTCAATCTCATCACACTAAATCTGCTGACTGCGTGAAAATTAGAGAGGAAACCGGTTCACTAACCGGATTTCCATCCACAGAGTTTAACCAGAACTTAATCTAGCTGAAGATTTCTAATCCTATTTAACAAACCCCAAAAGAAAAAAAAGTTCACTTTTCCAAAAAAAACTAATCTCATAAACCACGAAAACATTCTAATCCTTTATTATCAACACCGTCACGATGCGACAAATTTTCTAAATTCTCCTCCTCTTCAAGGAGAAAACAACAACAATACATCTCTCCATCCTTGAAGAAGATGGCCGGGCATAGAGTTGCATTTAATCTCTTTGAAGACTTAACAGCACATGTGCGCATTTATACACACCAAACCATACGAACGCGAGGTAAAGTATACTCGGAGAGGACAAGAGGGGAGGAGAAGCTGGGGATATATCTCCGAACGTGAGCCCATATTTCACCCCCCCCCCCCCCACATCACCATCTCTTCCTCAGTCAGCGAGCATTTTCAGTGATGACAGGTAATTAGAAGTCATAAGACGAACAAAAACATCATTACCATCTTTCCTGAAGCTGAAAGTTTGAGATATGTGTGGCTAACTGGAGCAAGAGAGGGATTATGTTGACTCAGCGGTCTCCAAAGCGTAATGTGTGTGCATCAAATTCATCTGGTAGAAGAGTTAATAACAGGCTTTAAATAGCGTTCGTGTAGGGGCTAGAATAACACTCTTCTTCCAAATTCTTAAAAGTCCTCGATTGTCGCGTTGACGAGCGATTGTGTAAATTGTTAATGTCCCCACAGCAGCTTTTTAATAGAGGATTTTAAATTGTTATTTTGGTGAGAAGATCCGGTTAAAGTTAAGGAATTTTAGGTCATAAATATTTAAATTAATTCTGTTTGTTCTTGTGCGGGGTTTGGGGGTTTTAATTCTATGGTGAGTGTTTTTTTTTGCACACTGTGGTCCTAAGGACCAGGTCACAGAGGTCTCAAGGGCTCAACCCCTAAGTTCGGTCCTCTAAGAGGACCGAAGTATCTCCCACCAACGTCATTTAACTGTTGATTACCAACCAATGAATGGTAGTATGGTGATGACTTACCAATGAATTGTAGTATGGCGATGACTTACCAATGAATTGTAGTATGGTGATGACTTACCAATGAATTGTAGTATGGTGATGACTTACCAATGAATTGTAGTATGGTGACGACTTCCAATGAATTGTAGTATGGTGATGACTTCCAATGAATTGTAGTATGGTGATGACTTACCAATGAATTGTAGTATGGTGATGACTTACCAATGAATTGTAGCAAGGTGATGACTTCCAATGAATTGCAGTATGGTGATGACTTCCAATGAATTGCAGTATGGTGATGACTTCCAATGAATTGCACTATGGTGATGACTTCCAATGAATTGCAGTATGGTGATGACTTCCAATGAATTGTAGTATGGTGATGACTTCCATTGAATTGTAGTATGGTGATGACTTCCATTGAATTGTAGTATGGTGATGACTTCCATTGAATTGTAGTATGGTGATGACTTCCATTGAATTGTAGTATGGTGATGACTTACCAATGAATTGTAGTATGGTGATGACTTAGCAATGAACTGTAGTATGGGGATGACTTACCAATGGATTGTAATATGGTGATGACTTCCAATGAATTGTAGTATGGTGATGACTTCCATTGAATTGTAGTATGGTTATGACTTCCATTGAATTGTAGTATGGTGATGACTTACCGATGAATTGTAGTATGGTGATGACTTCCAATGAATTGTAGTATGGTGATGACCTCCAATGAATTGTAGTATGGTGATGACTTCCATTGAATTGTAGTATGGTGTTGACTTCCGTTGAATTGTAGTATGGTGATGACTTCCATTGAATTGTAGTAGTGTGATGACTTCCATTGAATTGTAGTATGGTGATGACTTACCAATGAATTGTAGTATGGTGATGACTTACCGATGAATTGTAGTATGGTGATGACTTCCAATGAATTGTGGTATGGTGATGACTTACCAATGAATTGTGGTATGGTGATGACTTACCGATGAATTGTAGTATAGTGATGACTTCCAATGAATTGCAGTATGGTGATGACTTCCATTGAATTGTAGTATGGTGATGACTTCCATTGAATTGTAGTATGGTGATGACTTCCATTAAATTGTAGTATGGTGATGACGTCCATTAAATTGTAGTATGGTGATGACTTCCATTGAATTGTAGTATGGTGATGACTTCCAACGAATTGTAGTATGGTGATGACTTACCAATGAATTGTATTATGATGATGACTTCCAATGAATTGTAGTAAGGTGATGACTTCCAATGAATTGCAGTATGGTGATGACTTCCAATGAATTGCAGTATGGTGATGACTTCCAATGAATTGTAGTAAGGTGATGACTTCCAATGAATTGCAGTATGGTGATGACTTCCAATGAATTGCAGTATGGTGATGACTTCCAATGAATTGTAGTATGGTGATGACCTCCAATGAATTGTAGTATGGCGATGACCTCCAAAAAAATCCTTTTTGTGCTAAGTAGAAGAACTGAATCACAGTTGGCAGGATCAGGGGACCCGCCCAAAATTAATGCCGGAAATCTCACCTAGCATTGATGTTGAATCCTATATTGCAGGACGGGGGGGGGGGGGGAAACCAAATATTTGGCGCCGCGTTATGTTGTTTTACCTCTGAGCGGCATTTTTTTGCACACCATGGGCTAAATGGTCAAGTCGCAAGGACTCCGAAGGCTCAGAGAAGGTTCGTGGAGGGGATCCACTGGAACAGCTGTTGGGAGACAGATGGTAGCCTCCCGTCAAGGCCATCTAGTGTGTTCTTTAACGTGCACAGGGTATGGCTCTCTCCCGCACACGGGGCCACGGCTTAACGTCCGATCCGACGGACGGCGGCCTTTCCAAGCCCATCGGTGTCCCCTACTGACCGTGGGCAGGGCGGGGAATTTTGCGGAGATAAATCTCAACGCTGACCCAGCTGGAACTTGAACCTGGGATCTACAGATTACGAGCCTGGCGCGCTACCGACTGAGCCACCACACCCCCAGGTTACAACTCTCTCTCTCACACACGGGGCCACGGCTTAACGACCCATCCGACGGACAGCGGACTTTCCAAGCCCATCGGTGTCGCCTACTGACCGTGGCAAGGCGGGAATTTTGCGCAGATAAGTCTCATGCGCCGCAATATCGCTAAGAAATGTTATTGAGCCTTACACGATAATTTCTAGATGAACGCAGATGATAAATATGGATGAGGACAAACCTCAATGTGGCATCTGCCTTAAAATTTATTTAAAATTACTCTCCTATGCAAATCTTTAGAATCAGAATTGAATCCGGTAATTTATAATCATCCAATTAACATGAAAATCACGTTGAATAATAATTGTTTCCGACATGATTCTAATAGTCAGAATAATAATTCGTCTTTCAACTCAGCCTCCAAGCGCACTTATCCTCTCTTCCTAATTTTCCCTCCTTAATTAAACTTTCTCTCTGTTTGTTCTGTTACCGAACACGTGACTGGAATGGTGTGTCGACAAACCATGTGCCACAAATGAGATAATTGCTCTTTTCATCCCTTCGTGCCCCCCTCCCCCCCCCCCCACAACCTTCCCTCTTTGTAATCGTTTTCACAAAGTTGAACTGGCGCGAAATCTTCCGCAATACGTTTACAGCTGCAATGAAATGTAGAGGAATTATTCTGCAGTTTTTTTTTTTTGAATTTTTTTTTGCTTAAGGGATCTCCTGGAACAACGAACTTCTAGTACGGTCGCTCAAAAAAGTATCCGAACACTACGGTTGATTGCAGAATTCGGAAAAAATACCTGGCGACGATTTTTTTTTTTTTAGAAATTAGTGATCTGGCAACCTTCGTGTCACGTGACACGAAGGTTGCCAGATCACAAATTTCTAAAAAAAAATCGTTGACAGATATTTTTTCTCAATTCTGTAGTCAACCATAGTGTTCGGATACTCTTGTGTTTTTTTTTAGCGACTGTGTCACGTGACACGAAGGTTGCCAGATCACTAATTTCTAAAACAAAATAGTTGCCAGATATTTTTCCCGAATTCTGTAACCAACCATAGCGTTCGGATACTTTTTTTTTTTTTTGAAGCGACTGTGTCACGTGACACGAAGGTTGCCAGATTACTAATTTCTGAAAAAAAAATCGTTGCCAGATATTTTTTCTGAATTCTGTAGTCAAGCATTGTGTTCGAATCCTTTTCTTTTAACCGACTGTGTCACGTGACACGAATGTTGCCAGATCACTAATTAAAAAAAATCGCTGCCAGATATTTTTCTGAATTCTGTAGTCAGCCATAGTCTTCGGATAGTCTTTTTTTTTTTTAAGCGACTGTGTCACGTGACACGAAGGTTGTCAGATCATTAATTTCTAAAAAAAAAATCGTTGCCAGATATTTCTTCTGAATTCTCTAATCAACAATAGTGTTCGGATACTTTTTTGGGCGACTGTAGGTGGTCATATTATTTTGATACTAGATCGTGTGGGCTCACTCACGGAAATATTCAGCGTGTGCAGTTACCGTTCACAGCAAACTGCAGTGTGTGCAGTAACTGCACACGCTCCAGTTTGCTGTGAACGGTAACTGGAGCGTGTACAGTTGCTGTACACGCTCCAGATATTTTTCCTGAATTCTGTAATCACGTGACACGAAGGTTGCCAGATCACTAATTTCTAAAAAAATCGTTGCCAGATATTTTTTCTGACTTCTCTAATCAACCATAGTGTCCGGATACTTTTTTGGGCGACTGTACATGCTTCCAAATACGATTGTGGCGCGAACAAATTCACGTTTGTCAGGGAATTTTTGGCGCGTCTACCTGCAATCGAGTGATCAGATCTAATTACTTATCTAAATTGGTACAAATCCCAAGGAACATTTGAGGCTCTAGTTTGAGTAAGGAAAAGGCGTGACAAGAAATATTAACTGCATCCACATTAAAGTGTGTGGTTGTTGTTTTTTTATATATTAAAATATTAAAGCCATATAATCTTGCTTTGCATTTAGATTAAACTCAAATTAAGAGTTATGGATGCGAAACAATTATTTCCTGAAAAAGCAGACTCATGTTGATGTACATTTGGAGTCCTTTGGGCAATGCATCATCGTCTTTTAAATGTAGTCTGGGAAAAAATTACGACTTTACTGTCATTTTCACAGATTTTAATTCATACGCTTCATGTTTAGTTAGAATGTGTTTCATGTTTTTTAATGAGTTTAATGTTTAGGTTTTAAGGTTTCTTTGATAGATTTAATATCTCTGGAGAAATTGAATCAGGTAAATTAGGCAACTCTACTGTTTAAGTAGGAGATGAGAGATTCATTTGCATAAATTTCGATCTGGGTTAAAATGACTAGTTCGATTATTGTCTTTAGAAACCCCCGTGAGAAATTAGAAGCACGTTATGATGTGTGGTTATGCTGATGATGACGTTAAGATGATAGAGGTGATGGTCATAGGATGATAAGGCTGATGATGACGTTAGGATGATAGAGATGATGGTCACAGGATGATGAGGCTGATGATGAGTCATCCAGAGTGGTTATGATGCCGAGAATAAGATGATAGGGATGGTGGTCATAGGATGGTGATGATGATGAGTCATCCAGAATGGTTATGATGACGAGGATAAAATGATAAGGATGATAAGTCATTCAGAATTGTTATGATGGCAACGATAAGATGATAAGGATGATGATCGTAGGATGATGAGGCTGATAATGAGCCATCCAGAGTGGTTTTGATGCCGAGAATAAGATGATAGGGATGGTGGTCATAGGATGGTGATTATGATGGTGATTATGATGAGTCATCCAGAATGGTTATGATGACGAGGATAAAATGATAAGGATGATGATCGTAGGATGATGAGGCTGATAATGAGCCATCCAGAGTGGTTTTGATGCCGAGAATAAGATGATAGGGATGGTGGTCATAGGATGGTGATTATTATGGTGATTATGATGAGTCATCCAGAATGGTTATGATGACGAGGATAAAATGATAAGGATGATGATCATAGGATGATGAGGCTGATGATGAGCAATTCAGAGTGGTTATGAAAATGATGACGTTAAGATGACGAGGAAGAGATGATAAGGATGATAGTCATAAGAGATGAGACTGATGATGAGTGATCCAGAATATTGTTTAACGTGCATAGGATATCTCTCTCCTGGTTGGTTGGATATTTTATCTCGGAGAGAGCTCTTTTGCACAGAATGAGCTAAATGGCCAGGTCACAAGGACCCCGAGGTTTCAGAGAAGGTTGGGCGAACTGGAGGGCCCACTGTACAGCTTAACAGATGTACAGAGGGCCCTCCAGTTCGCCCAACCTTCTCTGGGAGCCTTCCCACCTTCTCTTCTTTCTCTGGAGCCTCCCAACCTTCTCAGAAGGCTTCCATCTGTTCTCCTAACTGAGACAGATGGAAGCCTTCTGTCAAGACCATCCAGAGTCTCCTTTAATATGCAGAGGGGATGGCTCTTTTAGTTGATGAACCATGGCTTAACATCCCATCCGACGGACGGTGCCTTTCCAAGCGAATCCGCGTCCCCTACTGACCGAGGGCAGGCGGGGTTGTGGGTTGTGGGTTGTTTTACCTCTGAGCGGCACTTTTTTGCACACCATGGGCTAAATGGCCAGGTCACATGGACCCCGAAGGCTCAGAGAAGGTTGGGGGAGGGGACCCACTGGAACAGTTGTTGGGAGACAGATGGTAGCCTCCCGTCAAGGCCATCCAGCGTGTCCTTTAACGTGCATATGGTATGGCTCTCCTGCACACGGGGCCACGGCTTAACGTCCCATCCGACGGACGGTGGCCTTTCCAAGCCCATCGGTGTCCCCTACTGACCGTGGGCAGGGCGGGGAGTTTTGCGGAGATAAATCTCAACGCTGACCCAGCTGGGACTCGGACCTGGGAACTACAGAATACTAGCTTGGCGCCCTACCGACTGAGCCACCCCCGCCCCTAGGGCAGGCGGTGAGTTTTATATAAATTTCAACGCTGGACGAAGGGGGACTCGAACCTGACACACTACTTATTAAGCTATCTCCGCCCCAGCTCTCCTGAATGGAGAGGAGGGGGGGGGGCACGGTTTAACGTCTCATCCGACGGACGGTGACAGTTGTTTGACCACTTTACCAACAAATGTTTGAAAATTCTGGCATAAATCGATCATCTGTTATATATTTTAGAAAGTTTGTCTGCCTCTTTGTTCAAGAACTCCTGCTAAATTCGTAAACAGTAAGAGGAAGGACTACCAAATTCCGTATACAGTTTCATCTGATTGTCACTTACACTGCAACATATGGGATTGGTACAGTCGATCAAAAAAGTATCCGAACACTATGGCTGATTACAGAATTGATAAAAAACATCGGGCAAAGATTTATTTTTAGAAATTAGTGATCTGGCAACCTTCGTGTCACGTGATTACAGAATTCAGAAATATATCTGGAGCGTGTACAGCAACTGTACACGCTCCAGTTACTGTTCACAGCAAACTGGAGCGTGTGCAGTTACTGCACACGCTCCAGTTTGCTGTGAACGGTAACTGCACACGCTCAATATTTCCGTGAGTGAGCCCACACGATCTATGTCTTTCTGAGCTCACACGATCCAATGTGCTGTGAACATTAACCGCAACCGCTCCAGTTTGCTGTGAACGGTAACTGCACACGCTCAATATTTCCGTGAGTGAGCCCACACGATCTAGGTCTTTGTGAGCTCACACGATCCAATGTGCTGTGAACATTAACCGCAACCGCTCCAGTTTGCTGTGAACGGTAACTGCACACGCTCAATATTTCCGTGAGTGAGCCCACACGATCTAGGTCTTTGTGAGCTCACACGATCCAATGTGCTGTGAACATTAACCGCAACCGCTCCAGTTTGCTGTGAACGGTAACTGCACACGCTCAATATTTCCGTGAGTGAGCCCACACGATCTAGGTCTTTGTGAGCTCACACGATCCAATGTGCTGTGAACATTAACCGCAACCGCTCCAGTTTGCTGTGAACGGTAACTGCACACGCTCAA
This sequence comes from Ryuthela nishihirai, assembly GCA_038380435.1. Classification (NCBI taxonomy): domain Eukaryota; kingdom Metazoa; phylum Arthropoda; class Arachnida; order Araneae; family Heptathelidae; genus Ryuthela; species Ryuthela nishihirai. The sequence continues at coordinate 21,898,963 of JAWZYU010000031.1, read as the reverse complement.
TATTTCCGTGAGTGAGCCCACACGATCTATGTCTTTGTGAGCTCACACGATCCAATGTGCTGTGAACATTAACCGCAACCGCTCCAGTTTGCTGTGAACGGTAACTGCACACGCTCAATATTTCCGTGAGTGAGCCCACACGATCTAGGTCTTTGTGAGCTCACACGATCCAATGTGCTGTGAACATTAACCGCAACCGCTCCAGTTTGCTGTGAACGGTAACTGCACACGCTCAATATTTCCGTGAGTGAGCCCACACGATCTATGTCTTTGTGAGCTCACACGATCCAATGTGCTGTGAACATTAACCGCAACCGCTCCAGTTTGCTGTGAACGGTAACTGCACACGCTCAATATTTCCGTGAGTGAGCCCACACGATCTAGGTCTTTGTGAGCTCACACGATCCAATGTGCTGTGAACATTAACCGCAACCGCTCCAGTTTGCTGTGAACGGTAACTGCACACGCTCAATATTTCCGTGAGTGAGCCCACACGATCCAGGACTTTGTGAGCTCACACGACCCAATCTGCTGTGAACATTAACCGCAACCGCTCCAGTCTGCTGTGAACGGTAACTGCACAAGCTCCATATTCATTGCATTATATATTTATACGCATTATAAAAATAAAAAAAATAAATACCCCCTCAAGCAGCTGCTTGCCACAGAGGTCTGACAGGAGCCTGTCAGTTTATATGCCACAGTAGGAGATCTGAGAGGATGGCAGGACCTCAGCAGAAAAACGACACACATCCAAGCCTAAATCTGGGGCTCGAACCCAGGGCCCTTAGATCAGTAGCCAAGCGTGCTAATCAATCGGCCAAAAAAATATCCGAACACTATGGCTGATTACAGAATTGATAAAAAATATCTGGCAACGATTTTTTTTTAGAAATTAGTGATCTGGCAACTTTCGTGTCACGTGACACGAAGGTTGGCAAAACATTCATTTCTGAAACAAAAAATCGTTGCCAGATATTTTTTATCAATTCTGTAATCAACCACAGTTTTCGGATACTTTTTTGAGCTATTGTACACCAAAAAATCCAGCTCTCCCCCCGAAAAAATCAAACAGATTAATATTTAGCAATAATGAAGCTTGATGAGTTCTTAATAAGAGCCGTTATTTCCAACTAGCTAAACAATGCAGGTTGACTTACAATTGAGTCATGTTCACACGACATTCTTAAAAAAACAACAATGAACCTTGGCGTAACAATTACCCATGTTCACATCAGACTCACGAACAAACAGACTACAGCAATGAACGTTGGAGCAATAACTACTCATTTTCGCACCGGACTCACGAACCAAAAGGCTACAACAATGAACGTTGGAGCAATAATTACTCATGTTCGCACCAGACTCAAGAACCAACAGGCTTCAACAATGAACGTTGGAGCAATAATTACTCATTTTCAAACCAGACTCACGAACCAAAAGGTTACAACAATGAACGTTGGAGCAATAATTACTCATGTTCGCATCACACTCACGAACCAACAGTCTTCAACAATGAACGTTGGAGCAATAATTACTCATTTTCAAACCAGACTCACGAACCAAAAGGCTACAACAATGAACGTTGGAGGAATAATTACTCATGTACTCACCAGACTCCCGAACCAAAAGGCTACAACAATGAACGTAGGAGCAATAATTACTCATGTACCCACCAGACTCACGAACCAAAAGGCTACAACAATGAACGTTGGAGCAATAATTACTCATGTTCCCACCAGACTCACGAACCAAAAGGCTACAACAATGAAAGTTGGAGCAATAATTACTCATGTTCCCACCAGACTCACGAACCAGAAGCTACAACAATGAACGTTGGAGCAATAATTACTCATGTTCGCACCAGACTCAGGAACCAAAAGGCTACAACAATGAATGTTGGAGCAATAATTACTCATGTTCGCACCAGACTCACGAACTAAAAGGCTACAACAATGAACGTTGGAGCAAAAATTACTCATGTTCCCACCAGACTCACGAACCAAAAGGCTACAACAATGAAAGTTTGAGCAATAATTACTCATGTTCGCACCACACTCACGAACCAAAAGGCTACAACAATGAATGTTGGAGCAATAATTACTCATGTTCCCACCAGACTCACGAACGAAAAGGCTACAACAATGAACGTTGGAGCAATAATTACTCATGTTCACACCAGACTCACGAATCAATAGGCTATAACAATGAACGTTGTATAATAACAATGAATTGTAGCCTTTTGGTTCGTGAGTCTGGTGCGAACATGAGTAATTATTGCTCCAACGTTCATTGTTGTAGCCTTTTGGTTCGGGAGTCTGGTGTGAACCTGAGTAATTATTGCTCCAACGTTCATTGTTGTAGCCTTTTGGTTCGAGAGTCTGGTGGGTACATGAGTAATTACTGCTCCAACGTTCATTGTCGTAGACTTTTGGTTCGCGAGTCTGGTGTGAACCTGAGTAATTATTGCTCCAACGTTCGTTGTTGAAGCCTGTTGGTTCGGGAGTGTGGTGCGAACATGAGTAATTATTGCTCCAAAGTTCGTTGTTGCAGCCTTTTGGTTGGTGAGTCTGGTGTGAACATGAGTAATTATTGCTCCAACGTTCATTGTTGTAGCATTTTGGTTCGTGAGTCTGGTGCGAACATGAGTAATTATTGCTCCAACGTTCATTGTTGAAGCTTGTTGGTTCGGGAGTGTTCTGCGAACATGAAATTTGTTGTTCCAACGCTCATTGTTGAAGCCTGTTGGTTCGGGAGTGTGGTGCGAACATGAGTAATTTTTGTTCCAACGTTTCTTGTTGTAGCCTTTTGGTTCCGGAGTCTGGTGCGAACATGAGTAATTATTGTTCCAACGTTTATTGTTGTAGCCTTTTGGTTCGAGAGTCTGGTGCGAACATGAGTAATTATTGCTCCAACGTTCGTTGTTGTAGCCTTTTGGTTCGTGAGTCTGGTGGGATCATGAGAAATTATTGCTCCAACGTTCATTATTGTAGCCTTTTAGTTCGTGAGTCTGGTGCGAACATGAGTAATTATTGCTCCAACATTCATTGTTGTAGCCTTTTGGTTCCTGAGTCTGGTGCGAACATGAGTAGTTATTGCTCCAACGTTCATTGTTCTAACTTTTGGTTCGTGAGTCTGGTGGGAACATGAGTAATTATTGCTCCAACGTTCATTGTTGTAGCCTTTTGGTTCGTGAGTCTGGTGCGAACATGAGTAATTATTGCTCCAACGTTCATTGTTGTAGCCTTTTGGCTCGTGAGTCTGGTGCGAACACGAGTAATTATTGCTCCAACGTTCATTGTTTTAGCCTTTTGGTTCGAGAGTCTGGTGGGTACATGAGTAATTACTGCTCCTATGTTCATTGTTGTAGCCTTTTGGTACGTGAGTCTGGTTTGAAAATGAGTAATTATTGCTCCAACGTTCATTGTTATAGCCTATTGATTCGTGAGTAACCAAAAGGCTACAACAATGAACGTTGGAGCAATAATTACTTATGTTCCCATCAGACTCACGAACCAAAAGGCTACAACAACGAAGGTTGGAGCAATAATTACTCATGTTCACACCAGACTCACGAACCAAAAAGCTGCAACAACGAACTTTGGAGCAATAATTACTCATGTGCGCACTAGACTCACGAACCAAAAGGCTACAACAACGAACGTTGGAGCAATAATTACTCATGTTCACACGAGACTCACGAACCAAAAAGCTGCAACAGCGAACTTTGGAGCAATAATTACTCATGTGCGCACCAGACTCGCGAACCAAAAGGCTACAACAATGAACTTTGGAGCAATAATTACTCATGTTCGCCCTAGACTCACGAACCAAAAGGCTACAACAATGAACGTTGGAGCAATAATTACTCCTGTTCGCACCAGACTCACGAACCAAAAGGCTACAACCATGAACGTTGGAGCAATAATTACTCATGTTCACACCAGACTCACCGATCAATAGGCTATAACAATGAACGTTGGAGCAATAATTACTCATTTTCAAACCAGACTCACGTACCAAAAGGCTACAACAATGAACATAGGAGCAGTAATTACTCATGTACCCACCAGACTCTCGAACCAAAAGTTAGAACAATGAACGTTGGAGCAATAACTACTCATGTTCGCACCAGACCCAGGAACCAAAAGGCTACAACAATGAATGTTGGAGCAATAATTACTCATGTTCGCACCAGACTCACGAACTAAAAGACTACAATAATGAATGTTGGAGCAATAATTACTCATGATCCCACCAGACTCACTAACCAAAAGGCTACAACAATGAATGTTGGAACAATAATTACTCATGTTCGCACCAGACTCACGAACCAAAAGGCTACAACAATAAACGTTGGAACAATAATTACTCATGTTCGCACCGCACTCTCGAACCAACAGGCTTCAACAATGAGCGTTGGAGCAATAAATTTCATGTTCGCAGAACACTCCCGAACCAACAGGCTTCAACAATGAACGTTGGAGCAATAATTACTCATGTTCCCACCAGACTCACGAACCAAAAGGCTACAACAATGAACGTTGGAGCAATAATTACTCATGTTCGCACCAGACTCACGAACCAAAAGGCTACAACCATGAACGTTGGAGCAATAATTACTCATGTTCACACCAGACTCACGAACCAATAGGCTACGACAATGAACGTTGGAGCAAAAATTACTCAGGTTCCCACCAGACTCACGAACCAAAAGTCTACAACAATGAACGTTTGAGCAATAATTACTCATGATCGCACCACACTCACGAACCAAAAGGCTACAACAATGAATGTTGGAGCAATAATTACTCATGTTCCCACCAGACTCACGAACCAAAAGGCTACAACAATGAACGTTTGAACAATAATTACTGATGTTCGCACCAGACTCAGGAACCAAATGGCTACAACAATGAATGTTGGAGCAATAATTACTCATGTTCGCACCAGACTCACGAACTAAAAGGCTACAACAATGAACGTTTGAGCAAAAATTACTGATGTTCCCACCAGACTCACCAACCAAAAGGTTACAACAATGAACGTTGGAGCAAAAATTACTCATGATCCCACCAGACTCACGAACCAAAAGGCTACAACAATGAACGTTGGAGTAATAATTACTCATGTTCGCACCAGACTCACGAACAAAGTGGCTACAGCAGTGAACGTTGGAACAATAATTACTCATGTTCGCAGTAGACTCACAAACCAAAAGGCTACAACAAGGAACGTTGGAGCAATAATTACTCATGTTTGCACTAGACTCACGAACCAAAAGACTACAACAACGAACGTTGGAGCAATAATTACTCATGTTCGCACTAGACTCACGAACCAAAAGGCTACAACAACGAACGTTGGAGCAATAATTACTCATGTTCACACCAGACTCACGAACCAAAAAGCTGCAACAACGAACTTTGGAGCAATAATTACTCATGTGCGCACCACACTCCCGAACCAACAGGCTTCAACAATGAACGTTGGAGCAATAATTACTCAGGTTCACACCAGACTCGCGAACCGAAAGGCTACGACAATGAACGTTGGAGCAATAATTATCCATGTTCGCAGCAGACTCGCGAACCAAAAGGCTACAACAATAAACGTTGGAGCAATAATTACTCATGATACCACCAGACTCACGAACCAAAAGGCTACAACAATGAACGTTGGAGCAATAATTACTTATGTTCCCACCAGACTCACGAACCAAAAGGCTACAACAATAAACGTTGGAGCAATAATTACTCATGTTCGCACTAGACTCACGAACCAAAAGGCTACAACAATGAACGTTGGAGCAATAATTACTCATGTTCGCACTAGACTCACGAACCAAAAGGCTAAAACAATGAACGTTGGAGCAATAATTACTCATGTTCCCACCAGATTCACGAAACAAAAGGCTAAAACAATGAACGTTGGAGCAAGAATTACTCACGTTCGCACTAGACTCACGAACCAAAAGGCTACAACAAGGAACGTTGGAGCAATAATTACTGATGTTTGCACTAGACTCACAAACGAAAAGGCTACAACAACGAACGTTGGAGCAATAATTACTCATGTTCGCACTAGACTCACGAACCAGAAGGCTAGAACAACGAACGTTGGAGCAATAATTACTCATGTTCACACCAGACTCACCAACAAAAAGGCTGCAACAACGAACTTTGGAGCAATAATTACTCATGTTCGCAATACACTCCCGAACGAACAGGCTTCAACAATGAACGTTGGAGCAATAATTACTCATGTTCACACCAGACTCTCGAACCAAAAGGCTACGACAATGAACGTTGGAGCAATAATTACTCATGTTCACACCAGACTCACGAACCAAAAGGCTACAACAATGAACGTTGGAGCAATAATTACTCATGTTCGCACCAGACTCACGAACCAAAAGGCTACAACCATGAACGTTGGAGCAATAATTACTCATGTTCACACCAGATTCACGAATCAATAGGCTACAACAATGAACGTTGGAGCAATAATTACTCATTTTCAAACCAGACTCTCGTACCAAAAGGCTACAACAATGAACATAGGAGCAGTAATTACTCATGTACCCACCTGACTCTCGAACCAAAAGGCTAAAACAATGAACGTTGGAGCAATAATTACTCATGTTCGCACCAGACTCACGAGCCAAAAGGCTACAACAATGAACGTTGGAGCAATAATTACTCATTTTCGCACCAGACTCACGAACCAAAAGTTAGAACAATGAACGTTGGAGCAATAACTCCTCATGTTCGCACCAGACTCAGGAACCAAAAGGCTACAACAATGAATGTTGGAGCAATAATTACTCATGTTCGCACCAGACTCACGAACTGAAAGGCTACAATAATGAACGTTGGAGCAAAAATTACTCATGTTCCCACCAGACTCACGAACCAAAATGCTACAACAATGAACGTTGGAGCAATAATTACTCATGTTCGCACCAGACTCACGAGCCAAAAGGCTACAACAATGAACGTTGGAGCAATAATTACTCATGTTCCCACCAGACTCACGAACCAAAAGTTAGAACAATGAACGTTGGAGCAATAACTCCTCATGTTCGCACCAGACTCAGGAACCAAAAGGCTACAACAATGAATGTTGGAGCAATAATTACTCATGTTCGCACCAGACTCACGAACTGAAAGGCTACAATAATGAACGTTGGAGCAAAAATTACTCATGTTCCCACCAGACTCACGAACCAAAATGCTACAACAATGAACGTTGGAGCAATAATTACTCATGATCCCACCAGACTCCGGAACCAAAAGGCTACAACTACGAACGTTGGAGCAATAATTACTCATGTTCGCACCAGACTCACGAACCAAAAGGCTACAACAATAAACGTTAGAGCAATAATTACTCATGTTCGCACTAGACTCACGAACCAAAAGGCTACAACAATGAACGTTGGAGCAATAATTACTCATGTTCGCACCAGACTCACGAACTGAAAGGCTACAATAATGAACGTTGGAGCAAAAATTACTCATGTTCCCACCAGACTCTCGAACCAAAATGCTACAACAATGAACGTTGGAGCAATAATTACTCATGATCCCACCAGACTCCGGAACCAAAAGGCTACAACTACGAACGTTGGAGCAATAATTACTCATGTTCGCACCAGACTCACGAACCAAAAGGCTACAACAATGAACGTTGGAGCAATAATTACTCATGTTCGCACTAGACTCACGAACCAAAAGGCTAAAACAATGAACGTTGGAGCAATAATTATTCATGTTCGCACCAGACTCACGAACCAAAAGGCTACAAAAATGAACGTTGGAGTAATAATTACTCATGTTCGCACCAGACTCACGAACAAAAAGGCTACAGCAATGAACGTTGGAACAATAATTACTCATGTTCACAGTAGACTCACGAACCAAAAGGCTACAACAAGGAACGTTGGAGCAATAATTACTCATGTTTGCACTAGACTCACGAACCAAAAGACTACAACAACGAACGTTGGAGCAATAATTACTCATGTTCGCACTAGACTCACGAACCAAAAGGCTACAACAACGAACGTTGGAGCAATAATTACTCATGTTCACACCAGACTCACGAACCGAAAAGCTGCAACAACGAACTTTGGAGCAGTAATTACTCATGTGCGCACCAGAGTCCCGAACCAACAGGCTTCATTAATGAACGTTGGAGCAATAATTTCTCATATTCGCACTAGACTCACGAACCAGAAGATTACAACAACGAACTTTGGAGCAATAATTATTCATGTTCGCACCAGACTCGCGAACCAAAATGCTACAACAATGAACGTTGGAGCAAAAATTACTCATGTTCGCACCATACTCACGAACCAAAAGGCTACAACCATGAACGTTGGAGCAATAATTACTCATGTTCACACCAGACTCACGAACCAATAGGCTATAACAATGAACGTTGGAGCAATAATTACTTATGTTCACACCAGACTCGCGAACCAAAAGGCTACAACAATGAACGTTGGAGCAATAATTACTCATGTTCGCGCCAGACTCACGAACCAAAAGTCTACAACAATGAACGTTGGAGCAATAATTATTCATGTTCGCACCTGACTCACGAACCAAAAGGCTACAACAATGAACGTTGGAGCAAAAATTACTCATGTTCCCACCAGACTCTCGAACCAAAAGGCTACAACAATGAACGTTGGAGCAAAAATTACTCATGTTCCCACCAGACTCTCGAACCAAAAGGCTACAACAATGAACGTTGGAGCAAAAATTACTCATGTTCGCACCAGACTCACGAACCAGAATGCTACAACAATGAACGTTGGAGCAATAATTACTAATGTTCGCGCCACACTCACGAACCAACAGGTTTCAACAATGAACGTTGGAGCAATAATTACTCAATCTCAAACTAAACTCACAAACCAACAATGTACAACAATGAACGTTGGGGCAACACTTTGTCAATCAAATGACATAAAACCCTGACCTAGCAATTAGGTCTTTATTTTTAGTTTCTGACAATTAGAAATTCCTAATGAGTAACAAACTAGAAAAGAAACTATATTTTTAGGAGTCAAGAAAATATCTTAATTTAAATACAAAAATATACACTTTAAACGAGTATTATGAATTTCCAAAATTATTAATTCCTGGTACAGTCGCTCAAAAAAGTATCCGAACATTACGGTTGATTATAGAACTCAGAAAAAATATCTGGCAACGATTTTCTCTTTAGTAATTAGTTATCTGGCAAAGATTTTTTTTTTAGAAATTAGTGATCTGGCAACCTTTGTGTACTATTGCCCAAAAAGTATCCGAACACTACGGTTGATTACAGAATTCAGAAAATATATCTGGCAGTGATTTTCTTTTTAGAAATTAGTGATCTGGCAACCTTCGTGTCACGTGACACGAAGGTTGCCAGATCGCTAATTTCTAAAAAAAAGTCGTTGCCAGATTTTTTTTCTGAATTCTTTAATGAACCGTAGTGTTCGGATACTCTTTTCAGCGACTGTAACTGGAAGAACCATTTTATATTCCAGTTCACTGCAAAAAAAAACAATCACAATGTTGTCACACACAATAAAAAAGAATCAGAGATTTTCGTCGACATTTACCCCCCCCCCCCCCCCCCGCATTTTTTTGCATGTAGAATACTTTCTCTCTGTGGAGAGAAAAAAAAAAGCATAAATTGAGCGGAATATCGAAATGGATGTCTGAAGTATCTTATAAGTACTCTGAGGAGAGGAAGAGGATGATTTAAGCACTCGGAGCAAATGCAAAATGACAGAAACACACGTGACAAAAAAAAGCAACTGGGAATAACGAATGTCAGTTCACATAAGACACACAACTTCAGCGAATGGTAAATGTGAAAATGTAAAGAGATGCATTCGCCCGGAGATATTTTCAGAAAGGCAAGGAATAGAATTTGAAGAGCCTTTCTTGATTTCAAAACGCAAATGAAAAGTGACGGTAAGTGTTAGAGGAACCGAATGGCTAATAAGAGGAAAAAGAGGGATAAGAATTCCCTTTCATAAAAATCATTTTGTCGAGGATATTCCAAAATAAATCACTTAGGGTTAATTAGTGTAAAGATGAAATGCCAGTTTTTAAAGATGAATGAGGTAGATGTTTGAAATGGAGTTGTGATTAAGGAAAAAAAATGATCTTTTGTAGAGACGATATGATGCAATGAAATGAAAAGAATAAATGAAATAGAATGGAGAAGTTGTAAAGCAAGTCATGATCGTTTATTTGAAAGAAGGTATTTCGTTTAGAATTAAAATGAGTTGTTTTACCGCTGAGCGGTGGGGCGGGGGTGGCTCAGTCTGTAGCGCGCCAGGTTCGAAATCTGCAGTTCCCAGGTTCGAGTCCCAGCTGAGTCAGCGTTGAGACTTATCTCCGCAAAACTCCCCGCCCTGCCCACGGTCAGTAGGGGACACTGATGGGCTTGGAAAGGCCGCCGTCCGTCGGATGGAACGTTAAGCCATGGTCCCGTGTGCGGGAGAGACATACCCTGTGCACGTTAAAGAACACATTGGATGGCCTTGAACGGGAGGCTACCATCTGTCTGCCAACAGCTGTTCCAGTGGGTGTCCTCCCCCAACCTTCTCTGAGCCTTTGGGGTCCTTGTGACCTGGCCATTTAGCCCATGGTGTGCAACAAAGTGCCCCTCAAAGGTAAAACAACCCAACCGCTGAGCGGTACTTTTTTGCACACAATGGGCTAAATGGCAAGGTCACAAAGACTCCAACGGCTCAAAGAAGGTTGGGGATCCATTGGACAGCTGTTAGGAAATAGATGGAAGTGTTCATCTAGGCCATCCAGAGTGTTCTTTGATGTGCCAAGAGTATTATGGCTCTCTCTGCCCGCACAAGAAGCACGGCTTAACGTCCCATCTGACGGGTGGCGGCCATTCCAAGCCAATCGGTGTCCCCTACTGACCGAAGGCAAGGCGAGAAATTTTGCGGAGATAAATATTGACGCTGGCCCAAGTGGGACTCGAACCCGGGAACTGAAGATTACGACCCTGGCGTGCTACCGACCCGTCGATAAACCAAAGATCCCATCAATCAACCAAAGATCCTTTTAATCAACAAAAGATTTCGTCGATCAACCAAAGATCTTGTGAATCAACCAAACATCGCGTCGATCAACCAAAGATCCCATCAATCAAACAAAAATCCTTTTAATCAACAAAGGATCCTGTCGATCGACAGAGATCCCGTCGATCAACTAAAGATTTTGTCAATCAACTACAGATCCTGGAGATCAACAAAAAATCCTGAGGATAAACCAAAGATCCTGTAGACGAATAAAAGATCCTATCGATCAAACAAAAATCCCGTCGATCAACCAAAGATCCTATCGATCAACGAAAGATCCTTTCAAACAATCAAAGATCCCGTCGATCAACCAAATATCTTTTCAATCATTCGAAGATCGTGTGAATCAACCAAAGATCCCTTTGATCAAAATATCCTGTCAATCAACCAAAAATATGTCAATCAACCAAAGATCCTGTAGATCAACTGAAAATCCTGTCTATCGACCAAAGATCTTGTCAATCAACCAAACATCCCGTCGATAAACCAAAGAATTCATCGATCAACCGAAGAATCCATCAACCAAAGATCCTATCGATCAACGAAAGATCCTTTCGACCAATCAAAGATCCCGTCGATCAACCAAATATCCTCTCAATCATTCGAAGATCCCGTGAATCAACCAAACATCTTCTGAATCAGTCGAAGATCCTGTGAATCAACCAAAGATCCTGTCGATCAGCAAAGATCCCTTTGATCAAAATATCCTGTCAATCAACCAAAAATATGTCAATCAACCAAAGATCCTGTCGATCAGCAAAGATCCCTTTGATCAAAATATCCTGTCAATCAACCAAAGATCCTGTAGATCAACCGAAGAATTCATCGATCAACCAAAGATCCTATCGATCAACGAAAGATCCTTTCGACCAATCAAAGATCCCGTCGATCAACCAAATATCCGCTCAATCATTCGAAGATCCCGTGAATCAACCAAATATCTTCTCAATCATTCGAAGATCCTGTGAATCAACCAAAGATCCTGTCGATCAGCAAAAATCCCATTGATTAAAATATCCTGTCAATCAATCATAGATCCTGTAGATCAACTGAAAATCCTGTGTATCAACCAAACATCCCGTCGATCAACCAAAGAATCCTTCAGCAAAAGATCCTATCAATGAACGGAAGATACTATCGATCAACGGAAGATCCTTTCGACCAATCAAAGATCTCATCGATCAACCTAATATACGCTCAATCATTCGAAGATTCCGTGAATCAACCAAATATCTTCTCAATCATTCGAAGATCCTGTCGATCAGCAAAGATCCCTTTGATCAAAATATCCTGTCAATCAACCAAAAATATGTCAATCAACCAAAGATCCTGTAGATCAACTGAAAATCCTGTCGATCAGCCAAAGATCTTGTCAATCAACCAAACATCCCGTCGATCAACCAAAGAATTCATCGATCAACCAAAGATCCTATCGATCAACGGAATGATCCTATCGATCACCGGAATGATCCTATCGATCAAAGGAAGATCCTTTCGACCAATCAGAGATCCCATCGATCAACCAAATATACGCTCAATCATTCGAAGATCCCGTGAATCAACCAAATATCTTCTCAATCATTCGAAGATCCTGTGAATCAACCAAAGATCCTGTTGATCAGCAAAGATCCCTTTGATCAAAATATCCTGTCAATCAACCAAAGATCCTGTTGATCAGCAAAGATCCCTTTGATCAAAATATCCTGTCACTCAACCAAAGATCCTGTTGATCAGCAAAGATCCCTTTGATCAAAATATCCTGTCAATCAACCAAAGATCCTGTAGATCAACTGAAAATCCTGTCGATCAACCAAAGATCTTGTAAATCAACCAAACATCCAGTTGATCAACCAAAGAATTCATCGATCAACAAAGAATCTATCAACCAAAGAATCCATCGATCAACCAAAGATCCTATCGACCAATCAAAGATCCCGTCGATCAACCAAATACCCGCTCAATCATTCGAAGATCCCGTGAATCAACCAAATATCTTCTCAATCATTCGAAGATCCTGTCGATCAGCAAAGATCCCTTTGATCAAAATATCCTGTCAATCAACCAAACATATATCAATCAACCAAAGATCTTTTCAATCAACCAAACATCCCGTCGATCAACCAAAGAATTCATCGATCAACCAAAGAATTTACCAACCAAAGAATCCATCGATCAACCAAGGATCCTATCGATCAACGGAAGATCCTTTCGACCAATCAAAGATCCCATCGATCAACCATATACCCCCGCTCAATCATTCGAAGATCGCGTGAATCAACCATATACCCCCGCTCAATCATTCGAAGATCCCGTGAATCAACCATATACCCCCGCTCAATCATTTGAAGATCCCGTGAATCAACCATATACCCCCGCTCAATCATTTGAAGATCCCGTGAATCAACCATATACCCCCGCTCAATCATTCGAAGATCCCGTGAATCAACCATATACCCCCGCTCAATCATTCGAAGATCCCGTGAATCAACCATATACCCCCGCTCAATCATTCGAAGATCCCGTGAATCAACCATATACCCCCGCTCAATCATTCGAAGATCCCGTGAATCAACCATATACCCCCGCTCAATCATTCGAAGATCCCGTGAAACAACCATATACCCCCGCTCAATCATTCGAAGATCCCGTGAATCAACCATATACCCCCGCTCAATCATTCGAAGATCCCGTGAATCAACCATATACCCCCGCTCAATCATTCGAAGATCCCGTGAATCAACCATATACCCCCGCTCAATCATTCGAAGATCCCGTGAATCAACCATATACCCCGCTCAATCATTCGAAGATCCCGTGAATCAACCAAAGATCCTGTCGACTAACCAAAGGTCCTATCAATCAACCAAGAATCCAGAACCGTGGAACCCCCCCCCCCCACCCTCCTCAGGCTCCTAGTCTTCCCAGTTCCCAAATTACGCTTACGCCACTGCACTTTACAGAGAGTGAAATTCTGAGTTACAGGCAATTTGAAGTGAAAGTGCAGTTTCCATGAAACGAGATAGTTTGAGTGCGGAAAAGCGGGAGCGACACCTCCTCTTAATGAAATGGACTGCACCGACGAGTTACGGAAAAGCCAGAGTAATTCCATTAAGCATAAATCATAACTCATTATAGCTGCTGAGGGGGAACGGAACTGTGTCACTGCTGAGAGCGGTTCGTTAATTTATGGAAATCGCATCTGCGTTGACTCGGGCAACTTAAGAGATGCCTTCGTGGCGACGACGATGGGGGAGGGTGGGAAAGGACGGGGGGAGGCTGCTCTGGACAAACCAGACAGATTTGGGGATAACTGACTGAAGAAGACTGTTTGAAAATGGATTTACGAATAATTATAGAGTTACGAAATTGATGGAACTTTGGCCGCCTAGTCACTGAAACGTAAACTGCATTTGTTAAAATTACAATTAGTTAAAGCATTTAAGAGATATAAGCTATTTTTAGTTCATTTCGTTGGCTGCAATTTGTGGTCTGGAGTCATTTCACGATGGTTCTTAGATACTTTCGAATTTTGAATTATTTCTCTATACTCTGGTATTTTAGGGTGTTGAGTTATTTTTAGGTCGTCCGAATATATTTTGGGGTACTATTTATTTTCTTTATTTTTTTTTGACACTTTGGGGGTTTTGAGCTAATTTTTGGTGATCATCTGACACTTTCTGGTGTTACTTTCGGTGGCTTTTTGATACTTTATGATGTTGAGTTATTTCTTTCGGTGGTCCTCTTTCACTTTATGGTATTGATTTATTTTTCAGTGGTCCTCTAACACTTTAGGTGCTGAGTTATTTTTTTCGGTGGCTCTTTGATACTTTATGGTGTTGATTTATTTTTCGGTGTTCCTCTGACACTTTATGGTGTTGATTTATTTTTCGGTGGTCCTCAAAAACTCTATGGTGTTGAGTTATTTTTTCAGTGATTATCTGACACTTTATGGTGTTGATTTATATCTCGGTGCTCCTCTGACACTTTATGGTGTTGATTTATTTTTCTAGTCCTTTGACATTTTGTAGTGCTGAATTATTTTTCGGTAGTCCTCTGACATTTTGGGGCATTGAGCAATTTTTCAAGGCCCCTCTGACATTTTTGATTGTTGAATTCTTTTGCCTGCTATCCTCTGATACTTTGGGATTGCTAAACTTTTTCTTGACTGTCCTCTGGGTTGGGTTGTTTTACCTCTGAGCGGCACTTTTTTTCACACCATGGGCTAAATGGCCAGGTCACATGGACCCCGAAGGCTCAGAGAAGGTTGGGGGAGGGGACCCACTGGAACAGCTGTTGGGAGACAGATGGTAGCCTCCCGTCAAGGCCATCCAGCGTGTTCTTTAACGTGCACAGGGTATGGCTCTCCCGCACACGGGGCCACGGCTTAACGTCCCATCCGACGGACTGCGGCCTTTCCAAGCCCATCGGTGTCCCCTACTGACCGTGGGCAGGGCGGGGAGTTTTGCGAAGATAAATCTCAACGCTGACCCAGCTGGGACTCGAACCTGGGAGCTACACATTACGAGCCTGGCGCGCTACCGACTGAGCCACCCCCGTCGTCTCATGTCATTTGGGGGTTGAGTCTTTCGGGGTTATTATCTTTCAGTCATATTATCGGTAAATCACGAAATTTCATCGGCAATCGAAGATTATTCAAAAGATACGCAGCAAATTTATTATTTTTTACTTATCCTGCAACAATTGCTTTCAGCCAAATGCTACAATAATTATCGATTAGTGTACTCGATTCTCTATACGAGTATTAAACATTAATACACTCTCACAGTACTTTCGGCAAAGGAGCGTCGATGGTTCAGTCCCACCTGGTTCGAGTCAGGTTCGAGTCCCACCTGTGTGGGCGGGGGTGGCTCAGTCGGTAGCGCGCCAGGCTCGTAATCTGTAGTTCCCAAGTTCGAGTCCCAGCTGGGTCAGCGTTGAGATTTATCTCCGCAAAATTCCCCGCCCTGCCCACGGTCAGTAGGGGACACCGATGGGCTTGGAAAGGCCTCCGTCCGTCTGATGGGACGTTAAGCCGTGGCCCCGTGTGCGGGAGAGCCAAACCCTGTGCACGTTAAAGAACACGCTGGATGGCCTTGACGGGAGGCTACCATCTTTCTCCCAACAGCTGTTCCAGTGGGTCCCCTCCCCCAACCTTCTCTGAGCCTTCGGGGTCCATGTGACCTGGCCATTTAGCCCATGGTGTGCAAAAAAGTGCCGCTCAGAGGTA
This sequence comes from Ryuthela nishihirai, assembly GCA_038380435.1. Lineage (NCBI taxonomy): Eukaryota > Metazoa > Arthropoda > Arachnida > Araneae > Heptathelidae > Ryuthela > Ryuthela nishihirai. Next base: position 21,882,620 of record JAWZYU010000031.1, on the reverse strand, counting down.
AAACAACCCAACCCAACTGACCATATCATTAATGAAATTATTGAAGCAGATAAAGTGGCTTTTGTTATTTTATTTTTTCTCTCCGTAAGATTAAAAAGCTAGCTGGAAAGAGAAAAAAATTGCTTCTTTGAATGAATGATTAAATCGCTTAACAGGCGGATGAACAAATCTCGTGCCTCGTACGTCACCGAGCATGACGTCACAAATGGAGTTGTAGAAAGGCATTTTGGAGATGTAAATTATTGAGGCAAACGTCTTTTGTAATCTGCTTTGTTCTTAAGCTTGAAAAGACCAGTTTTTTGTTTAACCCGTTCCGTTTTCGGTTATTGTTTAACTTGGCAAAAAATGGCCTGGCCATTGTCGATCGCTGTGCGTTGAGCTATTGTTGCTGGAAATAGTGTAACAATAGCTGTTTGCTCAAGTGGAAAGCATTAAAATTACGATAATATATTTTTCTTTTCAATGTGACGTACGTTTAAGTAAGCTTTTGGAGTAAAACTGGTATTGGGTGGGTTTTTGTGGAAGAATAATTAGAGTTTTAAATAAGCGTGATTTATTAGAAGGGTAATTTGCGTGTTGTTCAATGTTCCGTAAGAGGATTTTTGAAAAATTTTATCGAGGTAATTATAAAAACAAAGATTTCTTTTAATCAAATAAATATTAAATACTTTGCGTGGAGAGTGCTTTCATTCCTTCAGAGTATAAACGGCGATTTAATTATCTGTGATTGCTTTAAGTACAGTCGCTCAGAAAAATATCCGAACACTATGGTTGATGACAGAATTCAGAAAAAAATATCTGGCAACGTGTTTTTAGAAATTAGTGATCTGGCAACCTTCGTAGATAAAGTGGTGATACGAAGGTTAAGTGGTGATACGAAGGTTGCCGGAAGTGGCGTAACCGGAAGGGTGCGTGGTCAGTGACGTCATAGAGGAAAGCACTGTCTTTGGGAGAACGCTATTCTGGGGCACTACTACTCACGGGGTCAGGGTTAGCATGGTAAACGTGTGGAAATTGATACAGAGCAGTTGACCAATCCGACGGAGGGGGCCTTTCCGAGACAGCCGGTGTCCCCTACTGACCAGGCAGGGAATTTTGCGGAGGTTAATCTCAACGCTGGCCTAGCTGAGACTCGAACCTGGGAATTGCAGATTACGATCCTGGAGCGTTACCGACTCAGCTACCCCGCCCCAGGAATCGATAAAGTGAAAGGTAGAAACTGAAATGGTGAAAGGTAGGAATCGATACAGACAAAGGTAGGAATCGATACAGTGAAAGGTAGGAAGAGATATGGTCAAAGGTAGAAATCGACATGGTCGAAGGTAGGAATCGATATGGTCAAAGGTAGGAATCGATTTGGTTAAAAGTAGGAACTGTTACTGTCAAGTGTAGAAAATCGATACGGGCAAGTGTAAAAATCGATATGGTCAAATGGTGTGAAAAACGATACAGTCAAGTGTAGAAATCGATACGGGCAAGTGTAAAAATCGATATGATCAAATGGTGTGAAAATCGATACGGTCATGTGTGGAAATCGATACGGGCAAGTGTAAAAATCGATATGGTCAAATAGTGTGAAAATCGATGCGGTCAAGTGTGGAAATCGATACGGGAAAGTGTAAATATCGATATGGTCAAATAGTGAAAATCGATACGGTCAAATGTGGAAATCGATACGGGAAAGTGTAAAAATCGATATGGTCATATGGTATGAAAATCGATACGGTCAAGTGTGGAAATCGATACGGGAATGTGTAAAAATCGATATGGTGATGTAGAAATCTATACAGTCAAAGGTAGGAATCAATACGGTCAAGTGTAGAAATTGATAAGGAGAACTCTAGAAATCGATACGATCAAAAGTAGGAATTGTTGCGGTGAGGTGTAGAAATCGATACGGTCAAGTTTAGGAATCGATACGGTTAAGCGTAGAAATCGATAAATCAAGTGTCATACTCAATAAGCATAAATTTCAGCTGAGAAACTCACTACAGTGTAAAATCATTTGATTGATATTTTTCTCCAATATATATATTTTTTTCTCTCTCCAGACAAAAATAATCTACAACACCGAAAAGGCCGAGTTAACCCTTTCAGGACCATAAGGTTTCTAAGAGTAAATATTAGTATGTGACTGTTTATTTTAGTTTGTTTCGACGTAAAATAAATAAAAATCATAAGAAAAATACATAACAATGTGTAGTTTTTTTGGAATTTTATGGGAAATATTTTTCCCAATGGACTATAAAGGTAACACAAATTATAGTTAGGCTTATTATGCAATGTCTTTTATTTATTGGTTTATTAGAACAAAATGTTAACTAAAATAATACAAAATTATGATATAAAATTACTATACAAAATGATGTGTTAATTATGATATTCTGCGAAGCAATTTCTTTTGGTAGTGAGGCAAAGATGGACATTGCACATAGTACATATATTATGCGTCCTGACAGTTCTGTTTTTGTTTTCTAAACGTTCCCGTTTACGTAATTGCGTTCGGCATACGTTCTATTTTGATATTCTGTATAAAAAATGCAGATAAGGTTATAATTAAATACGACAATCACCAATTTTAAAATGGGAAAAATGTTTCCCTTAGTCGTGAAAGGGTTAAGAACTTGCAGCTCGTTTCCTCGTAAACTAAAACTTTCACATTTCATTCCTTTTTTTTTTTTCAATTTTTTTTCTTCTGATTTATCGTTTCTTCCTCATGTGACATAGATGTACACTAAACAATACCCTGACAACCGGAAAAAAAAATAATAAAAAATAAAAAACAGTGCTTTTTATCTCATCTTTGTGTTTTTTTTTCAGAACGAATTGCAAATTCCATACCGGTTAGAAAACAAACTTATTGTTCCTTCCGAAGTTGTTACGACGGTTTGAAAAGTTGTTTCCAGAAAACAAAAAAATTTGGAAAAGATAAATAAAAAAGTTATTTTTTACTCCTCTGGGAATCTACTTTATAAGCTCGCACGTGACATTAAATAAATGCAAACCTTTTCTGTCGGCAGTTGAATCTCTTCAGAAACTGAGCGTTTCTTCGGAATCCAGTTTCGAACAAAAATTTTATTCGGCTCGGTATTGATAAATTTATTTCTATAATCGTCATTCTCAGTGTTTTTATTTACCTCTGAGCGGCACCTTTTGTGCCCAAAATGTACTAAACGTGTGTGTGTGTTGTGGGTTGTTTTACCTCTGAGCGGCACTTTTTTGCACACCATGGGCTAAATGACCAGGTCACGTGGATCTCGAAGGCTCAGAGAAGGTTGGGAGGGTTCTCAGTCGGTAGCGCGCCAGACTTGTAATTTGAAGTTCCTGGGACGTTAAGCCGTGGCCCCGTGTGCATGAGAGCCATACCCTGTGCACGTTAAAGAACACGCTGGATGGCCTTGACGGGAGGCTACCATATGTCTCCCAACAGCTGTTCCAGTGGGTCCCCTCCCCCAACCTTCTCTGAACCTTCGGGGTCCTTGTGACCTGGCCATTTAGCCCATGGTGTGCAAAAAAAGTGCCTCTCAGAGGTAAAACAACCAACCAACCACTCTCAGTGTTTTTGTGTTGTCTTATCTTTGAGCGGCACCTTTTCTGCCCAAAATGTACTAAATGTGTGTGTGTGTTGTGGGTTGTTTTACCTCTGAGCGGCACTTTTTTGCACACCATGGGCTAAATGACCAGGTCACGTGGATCTCGAAGGCTCAGAGAAGGTTGGGGGAGGCGACCCACTGGAACAGCTGTTGGGAGACAGATGGTAGCCTCCCGTCAAGGCCATCCAGCGTGTTCTTTAATGCGCACAGGGTATGGTTCTCTCGCACACGGGTCACGGCTTAACGTCCCATCCGACGGACGGCGGCCTTTCCAAGCCCATCGGTATCCCCTACTGACCGTGGGCAGGGCGGAGAATTTTGCGGAGATAAATCTCAACGCTGACCCAGATGGGACTCGAACCTGGGAACTACAGATTACGAGCCTGGCGCGCTACCGACTGAGCCACCCCCGCCCTACTGTGTGTGTGTGTGTGTGTAGGGGGGAGGGGGGGTGCTCAGTCGGTAGCGCGCCAGGTTCGTAGGTCTTGGAAAGGTTACCGTCCATCGGATGGGACGTTCAATATTCAGGTACTGCTGAGATGTAAAACAATCCAACAGATCCCACACCCTGTACACGGCAAAGAACTTGCTGGATGACCTTGACAGGAGGATTTCATCTGTCTCTAATCTGTTGTCCAGTGGATCTCCAACTCCAACTTTCTGTGAGTCCTTGGGGTCCTTATGGGCTGGACATTTAGCCCATCGTGTGTCAAAAAAGTGCCGCTCAGAGGTAAAACAACCTAATAACTCTTAGACACCTCCATTCAAACTGCGTGCCGCGACCCATTAGTGGGTCGCGAAATCAATTTAGTAGGTCTAGAAATCAATTTAATAGGTCACGAAATCAATTTAGAAGGTCGCGAAACCAATTTAGTAGGTCGTGAAAATCATTTAGTAGGTCGCGAAATCAATTTAGTAGGTCGTGAAATCAATTTATTAGGTCGTGAAATCAATTTATTAGGTCGTGAAATCAACATAGTAGGTCGCGATATTAATTTCAGTAGGTCGCGAAACCAATTTAGTGGGTCGCGAAGCCAATTTAGTGTGTCGCGAAATCAATTTTGTAGGTCGCGAAATCAATTTTGTAGGTCGCGAAATCAATTTAGTAGGTCGGGAAATCAAATTAGTAGGTCGGGAAATCAATTTAGTAGGTCGGGAAATCAATTTAGTAGGTCGGGAAATCAATTTAGTAGGTCGCGAAAATCATTTAGTAGGTCGCGAAATCAATTACGTAGGTCGCGAAATCAATTAAGTAGGTCGCGAAATCAATTTAGTAGGTCATGAAACCAATTTAGTGGGTCGCGACCAACTTTTTTAATGAAACAGAGTAGAAAATATCAGGGTAGATCTCACAGACTGGATCGCGATGCAAAATAAATTTCTTTTTGTGAGTCGCGGTCAAAAGAGTTTGAAAAGCACTCCCTTAGACCAATAAACAACCGAATAAAATATAAAAAGAAACCTACATTGAGAGAACCCCCCCCCCCCTAGAAACAGTCTTTATTTTTGCTGATTAAACCATTGAAATCAATACTTTTTAATGACTGATTGAATCGTGTCTTTTCCTCCAATTTCCGTCCCCAATCCTGTTGTCATAGCGACACTTCCAACAAAACTAAAACTCTGCAAAATTCCTTTCCCATTGCTATTGTAAGAAAGCAGAAAATTCAAATGAAACTGAAACTTCTCTATTTTTTTTTAATAATAATAATATCTTTATACATTACGAATTCACGTTCGTATTCAATAACTTCTTCTGACCTTAAAACTTGATATGACCACGCAAAATAGAAATTAATACAAAAAAAAAAAAGACCAACAACTATGGAGCTTATTAGTTGCAGGCTTTCAAACTAAATTCTTTTCATCAGGTTTCTACTTTCAAAATGAAACTTTCCTCTTCAAGAAGACGTCGCTGTAGCATCCCCTCTTTTTTTTTTACGATTCCCTTTTATCATTTTCCTTTTGTATCTGCTCAGTGTTCTTGGTGTTTTCTTTCTTCGTTTTTATCTAATTTGTCTCCCTTTTTTTCGGTCTATCTTTCATCTCCAAAATTTCGTAACGATAGATAGAAGAATAGAAACGAAAAAAAAAGAAGAAAATATTCTTTTCATTTGAAGCAAAAACCAGACCAATCACAAGCGTCATTTCGAAAATAGAGAGGAATAAAAGGAATACAGATAGAAAGAAAGTCTGTTAAAGTTGGGGAGAATGCCAAGTGAAGACAGGAAGGTGTGTATGTTGGGTTGTTTTACCTCTGAGCGGCACTTTTTTGCACACCATGGGCTAAATGACCAGGTCACATGGACCCCGAAGGCTCAGAGAAGGTTGGGGAAGGGGACCCACTGGAACAGCTGTTGGGAGACAGATCTGGTAGCCTCACGTCAAGGCCATCCAGCGTGTTCTTTAACGTGCACAGGGTATGGCTCTCCCGCACACGGGGCCACGGCTTAACGTCCCATCCGACGGACGGCGGCCTTTCCAAGCCCATCGGTGTCCTCTACTGACCGTGGGCAGGGCAGGGAGTTTTGCGAAGATAAATCTCAACGCTGACCCAGCTGGGACTCGAACCTGGGAACAACAGATTACGAGACTGGCGCGCTATCGACTGAGCCACCCCCGCCCCAAGAGAAATTTGGGACCTTTAGGTGAAATACGTCAGCAATTACAGAATGCCAAAATCTGACGAAATAAAAATATCTCGATCGTTTGCCACGGATTGTCATCAAATGTCGCGGGGAGGAATATTCACAAAACTGTGACCATTTCCATGTGACCTGACCATTTAGCCCATGGTGTGCAAAAAAGTGCCACTCAGAGGTAAAACAATCCAACCCAACAATAAGTGTTATAGCTCTCAATAATATACCATTCTAAACGAAACCACTATCCGACGGACGGCACTAAACAAACCTGACCCAGCTGGGAATCGAACCTGGGAACTACAGATTACGAGCCTGGTGCGCTACCGATTGAGCCACCCCCGCCCCAGCTGTGATTGTGTGGGATGTGTACCCATCTCTCAGCAACAATGAAAAATTCTTTCGGATCTAGATCTTATGTTACGATCTGCAAGAAACGTAGAAACAGAACGAGGACGGTAAAAATCTAGAGATGGAAGTCTCTTGGATGTGTCTGTAGAGGCGAGGGTGGCTCAGTCGGTAGCGCGCCAGGCTCGTAATCTGTAGTTCCCAGATTCGAGTCTCAGCTGAGTAAGGGTTGAGATTTATCTCCGCAAAACTCCCCGCCCTGCCAACGGTCAGTAGGGGACTCCGATGGGCTTGGAAAGGCCGCCGTCCGTCGGATGGGAAGTTAAACCGTGGCCACGTATGCGGGAGAGTCATACCCTGTGCACGTTTAATGGCCTTAACTTAAAGAACACGCTGGATGGCCTTAGCGGAAGGCTACCATCTGTCTCCCAACAGCTGTTCCAGTGGGTCCCCTCCTCCAACCTTCTCTGAGCCTTTGAGGTCCTTGTGACCTGGCCATTGTGCAGGAGAGTCATACCCTGTGCACGTTTAAAGAACACGCTGGATGGCCTTGACGGAAGGCTACCATCTGTCTCCCAACAGCTGTTCCAGTGGGTCCCCTTCCCCAACCTTCTCTGAGCCTTCGGGGTCCATGTGACCTGGCCATTTATCCCACGGTGTGCAAAAAAGTGTCGCTCAGAGGTAAAACAACCCAACCTTAAAGAACACGCTGGATGGCCTTGACGGGAGGCTACCATCTGTCTCCCAACAGCTGTTCCAGTGGGTCCCCTCCCCCAACCTTCTCTGAGCCTTCGGGGTCCATGAGACCTGGCCATTTAGCCCACGGTGTGCAAAAAAGTGCCGCTCAGAGGGAAAACAACCCATCCCAACTCTACTACAGATATACGTCAAAGTTCTCCCTCTCTCTGTTCCCAAGTTCTTTTTCTTTAATGAAGTGAAAAGGAAGAGGAGAAACCTCCACTTCATTATCGTCTCGAGCGAACCGATGACTTCCACTTCCTCTGAGCGAGTGGCATGGTGAAAACTAAAAGATGCCACAGACGCAGAAGATTAATGCTTCGATTTCTTGCCTCGTGGACGAAAAATCATCAGTGTGGAAATTTGTGTCGAATTCCGAGGATCACTCTGAAAGAAAATTCCGCGAGAGTTAGATCTTTTACAGATCTTTTTTTAAGAAATGATCTCTTGTACTTGGGGACTCTTTGTCGTACCTCGTTTTTCAACTACCTAGGATACGGTAGTGCACTTTTTGACACACAATGGGCATTATAGCCAGGTCTCAAGGACCCCAAGGACTCAGAGAAGAGCAGAGAAGGATTTTGGGTTAAGTTGTTTTAACTGTGAGCTGCAAGATTTTGTATACAGTGGGCTAAATGGACAGGTTTCAAGGACCCGAAGGGGTAAGAATAGCATTTTGGATTGAGTTGTTTTACCTCTGAGCTGCAAGATTTTGTACACAGTGGGCTAAATGGACAGGTTTCAAAGACCCCAAGGGCTCAGAAAAGGGTAGAGAAGGAGTTTGGGTTGAGTTGTTTTAACTGTGAGCTGCAAGATTTTGTACATAGTGGGCTAAATGGCCAGGTCTCAAGAACCCCAAGGGCTCAGAGAAGGATTTTGGGTTGGGTTGTTTTACCTCTGAGCGGCAGTTTTTTGCACACCATGGACTAAATGGCCTGGTCACAAGGACCCCATGGGCTCAGAGAAGGTTGGGGGAGGGGACCCACTGGAACAGCTGTTGGGAGACAGATGGTAACCTCCCGTCAAGGCCATCCAGCATGTTCTATAACGTGCACAGGGTATAAGCTCTCCCGCACACGGGGCCACGACTTAACGTCCCATCCGACGGACGGCGGCCTTTCCAAGCCCATCGGTGTCCCCTACTGACCGTGGGCAGGGCGGGGAATTTCGCGGAGATAAATCTCAACGCTGACCCAGCTGGGACTCGAACCTGGGAACTACAGATTGCGAGCCTGTCGCGCTACCGACTCAGCCACCCCCGCCCCGATTTTTTTTTGGCTGGGAGATGCTATGAACAATAGAAAGAACATTGTTTACACTTCAGAATCTCTGAGCTGTCTCTCAGCAACAATGAAAATCTATTTTTTTTTTTCGGAAATCGATTATTTTTTACGAGGTAGTATTAAGATGAAAAGAGAATGAGAAAGATAAAAAAACCTAGAGAGAGAAATGTACTGGATGTGACGTCACAACTTTACTATTTAATTAATTTTCTTTTTAAACACATAACATTAAAAACATAATTCGCGTTAAACAGACCGAGAACACGTGATTATTTATAAGACGTGATATGAAACGTATGCGTGTTTGTGTAAAGAATGTCTGAAGGGATGGAAGGGAATTGAGAGGAAAGGAATTGAACAATGGGGAACATTCTTTACTCTTCAAAGCGTCTGATGCGTCTCTTAGCAACAACAGGAAATTCTTCTTTTAGAACGCGGCCATTTGTTACGAACTACGAGAAAGATGAAAACAGAATGAGGAAGGTAAAAACCTGGACAGAGAAATACTTCTCTGTCTAGGATTTCCGTGGGGGAAAAAGTATTTTGGGACATAAAAGACTCTATTCATCTCCCTTCTTAGGAATAGCCATTTCGATTAGTCTGATTAATTCAAATTAAGATTTTAATATGATGTCCGAAAAATCCTTTCCACCCCAAGTTGTGACGTCATATCATAAGAAATCCTAAGAAGTTGTGACGTCATATCCTAAGAAGACCTTAGATGGACGTCATATCTTAAAAAGCCCTAAGAAGTTGTGACGTCATATCCTAAGAAGTCCTAAGAAAATGTGACGTCATATCCTAAGAAGTCCTAAGAGGTTGTGACGTCATATCATAAGAAGTCCTAAGAAGTTGTGACGTCATTTCCTAAAAAGTCCTAAGATGATGTGACGTCATAACCTAAGAAGTCCTAAGAAGTTGTGACGTCATTTCATAAGAAATCCTAAGAAGTTGTGACGTTATATCCTAAGAAGTCCTAAGATGATGGGACGTCATACCCTAAGAAGTCCTAAGAAGTTGTGACGTCATATCATAAGAAATCCTAAGAAGTTGTGACGTCATATCCTAAGAAGTCCTTAGAAGATATGACGTCATATCTTAAAAAGCCCTAAGAGGTTGTGACGTCATATTCTAAGTAGTCCTGAGGTTCTGACGTCATATCCTAAGAAGTCCTAAGAAGTTTTGACGTCGTATCCTAAGAAGTCCTTAGAAGATGTGACGTCACATCCTAAGAAACCCAAATAAGATCTGACGTCATATCCTAAGAAGTTGTGACGTCATATCCCAAGAAGTCCTAAGAAGGTGTGACGTCATATCCTAAGAAGTCCTAAGAAGTTGTGACACCATATCCTAAGAAGTCCTAAGAAGATGGGGGCGGGGGTGGCTCAGTCGGTAGCGCGCCAGGCTCGTAATCTGTAGTTCCCAGGTTCGAGTCCCAGCTGGGTCAGCGTTGAGATTTATTTCCGCAAAATTCCCCGCCCTGCCCACGGTCAGTAGGGGACACCGATGGGCTTGTAAAGGTCGCCGTCCGTCGGATGGGACGTTAAGCCGTGGCCCCGTGTGCGGGAGAGCCATACCCTGTGCACGTTAAAGAACACGCTGGATGGCCTTGACGGGAGGCTACCATCTGTCTCCCAACAGCTGTTCCAGTGGGTCCCCTCCCCCAACCTTCTCTGAGCCTTCGGGGTCCATGTGACCTGGCCATTTAGCCCATGGTGTGCAAAAAAGTGCCGCTCAGAGGTAAAACAACCCAACCCAACCCTAAGAAGATGAGGCGTCATATCCTGAGAAGTCATAAGAAGACGTGGCGTCATATCCTGAGAAGTCCTAAGAAGTTTTGACGTCATATCCTAAGAATCTTCCAGCGTTGAGATTTATCTCCGCAAAATTCTCCGTCCTGCCCATGGTCAGTAGGGGACACCGATGGGCTTGGAAAGTCCATCGGATGGGATGTTTAAACCGTGGCACCGTGTGCGGGAAAGCCATACCCTGTGCACGTTAAAGAACACACTGGATGGCCTTGACGGATGGTATCACGTGTTGCTATATATAAAAATGGGAAATGGAAAATACAACAACAACAACAAAAAAAATACAGACGTGTAAAGAAAATCTGATAAGATTTTTTTAGGGAGATGCTATGAACAACAGGAAGAACATTCTTTACATTTCAGAATCGTTCTTCCCTCGTCACTTCCCCCTTTTCCCCTCTTCTTTTCAGAAACAATATCGATATGGAAGTGAAAACGACGATAAGGATACGTAGAAAGAATTGCAACCGGAATCAGTGGGATGGCTCAGTCGGTAGCGCGCCAGGCTCGTAATCTGTAGTTCCCAGGTTCGAGTCCCAGTTGGGTCAGCGTCGAGATTTATCTCCGCAAAATTCCCCGCCCTGCCCACGGTCAGTAGGGGACACCGATGGGCTTTGAATAGACCGCCGTCCGTCGGATGGGACGTTAAGCCGTGTCTCCGTGTGCGGGAGAGCCATACCCTTTGCACGTTAAAGAACATGCTGGATGGCATTGACGGGAGGCTACCATCTGTCTCCCAACAGCTGTTCCAGTGGGTCCCCTCCCCAAACCTTCTCTGAGCCTTCGGGGTCCTTGTGACCTGGCCATTGTGCGGGAGAGCCATCCCCTGTGCACGTTAAAGAACATGCTGGATGGCCTTGAAAGGAGGCTACGATCTATCTCCTAACAACTGTTCCAGTTGGTCCCCTCCCCCAACCTTCTCTGAGCCTTCGGGGTCCATGTGACCTGGCCATTTAGCCATTGTGTGTAAAAAAAAGTGCCGCTCAGAGATAAAACAGCCCAACCCAACCCGGAATCAGTTCCATCAGTATTCCTAGTGATATCACAACTCTTGTTGTTCTGTCACCATTAGGCGCGTGAATTCCCGCAAAAACCTACCCCCCAGGTCACGTGTAATCGTTCCCTTGAGAGCTGATAGGTCCGTTGATCACGTGATGCCCCCCTACCCCCTGTTTCATCCGGGTATCTCTACTTCCACATCAAATAACTTCCCGTAGTTTTTTTGCTTCCCCCATCTCCATTATTGGTGCCAGTCAGAAGAAGCTCAGGAGCAAGTGCCAGCTGCTGCTGATCCTGGCTGTCAAACGTAGTGACTTGCTGGTGACCTGTGCGAGTAAGTTTTATAGCCAGATATTCCATCAGGGGCGCAGCTGACAGTTGTGGCGGGGAATGGGACTCCTATCCGGAATTGGAAGATGTTGGAAAAAAGATGGGGATCTTTGGAGATGGTTTGAATCTTTTGGAGGATGTGCGGTGATTGAAAGAGACGGAAATTTGACTGGAGCGGATAGGTTATATATATAGGGTAGAAAAAGAAAAAAACGTAGGGTGTGCTCAGAATTGTAAAGTATGGTGTGCGACCTTACCGACGGTGGAAATATATATTACTGGAAACTGTAAAAGGCGTCGTGAACTCTGGTTTTGGAGTTCTTGTGTCTTAAATTCCCTCAGACAGAGAACATATTATTTCCGTAGTTTTCAAGTCTTGCTTACACTGTCGTAATTTTTTCTTTTGTTTAAAAAAAAAAAACTTTTTCAGCGTTTTTGTTAAATTTTAAAGTTTAGAAAAACTGAGATGTGAAATTTTAATGTTTTATTGCTGTAACTGAAATTCGTAATAAAATAACAAGCATTTCTTTAAATTTAAAAAAGTTTTTGAAAGTGCGAAAATGGTTTTAAGAAACAAAGTCGTTCTATTTGAGACTCGGTTTTATTTCTATGCGATTTGTTGACGCACCATTGGTCAAATGGCCAGGTCACGAGGACCCCCAAAAGCTTAAATAAGAGAGGGGAATGAAATCTACTGTGCAGACTGTGCATATGTACAGTCGCTCAAAAAAGTATCCGAACACTACGGTTGATTACAGAATTCAGAAATAATACCTGGCAACGACGTTTTTAGAAATCAGTGATCTGGCAACCTTCGTGTCACGTGACACGAAGGTTACCAGATCACTGATTTCTAAAAATAAATCGCTGCCAGATATTTTTTCTGAATTCTGCAATCAACCATAGTGTTCGGATACTTTTTTGAGCAATTGTACACGAAGGTGCCAGAACACTAATTTCTAAAAAAAATCGTTGCCAGATATTTTTCTGAATTCTGTAATCAACCATGGTGTTCGGATACTTTTTTGAGCGACTGTACACGAAGGTTGCCAGATCACTAATTTCTAAAAAAAATCGTTGCCAGATATTTTTTCTGAATTCTGTAATCAACTTATAGTGTTCGGATATTTTTTGAGCGACTGTATAGACGAAGGTTGCCAAATCATTATTTTTTCTAAAAAAATCGTTGCCAGATATTTTTTCTGAATTCTGTAATCAACCATAGTGTTCGGATACTTTTTTTTTGAGCGACTGTACACGAAGGTTGCCAGATCACTAATTTCTAAAAAAATCGTTGCCAGATATTTTTCTGAATTCTGTAATCAACCATGGTGTTCGGATCCTTTTTTTTTGAGTGACTGTACACGAAGGTTGCCAGATCACTAATTTCTAAAAAAATTGTTGCCAGATATTTTTTCTGAATTCTGTAATCAACAATAGTGTTCGGATACTTTTTTGAGCAATTGTACACGAAGGTTGCCAGATCACTAATTTCTAAAAAGAAAAAAATCGTTCAGATATTTTTCTGAATTCTGTAATCAACCATGGTGTTCGGATACTTTTTTTGAGCGACTGTACACGAAGGTTGCCAGATCACTAATTTCTAAAAAAAATCGTTGCCAGATATTTTTTCTGAATTCTGTAATCAACCATAGTGTTCGGATACTTTTTTTTTTGAGCGACTGTACACGAAGGTTGCCAGATCACTAATTTCTAAAAAAAATCGTTGCCAGATATTTTTTCTGAATTCTGTAATCAACCATGGTGTTCGGATCCTTTTTTTTTGAGCGACTGTACACGAAGGTTGCCAGATCACTAATTTCTAAAAAAATCGTTGCCAGATATTTTTTCTGAATTCTGTAATCAACAATAGTGTTCGGATACTTTTTTGAGCAATTGTACACGAAGGTTGCCAGATCACTAATTTCTAAAAAAAAAAAAATCGTTCAGATATTTTTCTGAATTCTGTAATCAACCATGGTGTTCGGATACTTTTTTTGAGCGACTGTACACGAAGGTTGCCAGATCACTAATTTCTAAAAAAATCGCTGCCAGATATTTTTTCTGAATTCTGTAATCAACCAGTGTTCTGATACTTTTTTGAGCAATTGTACACGAAGGTTGCCAGAACACTAATTTCTAAAAAAAAAATCGTTCCCAGATATTTTTTGTAAATTTTGTAATCAACCGTAGTGTTCAGATATTTTTTTGAGCGACTGTACATGTCTTAAGAGTTCCAATAACGTTCGCAAAAAATCAAACTTATCCTTTATCACCACTTTCGGGAAAAAAAAAAACCAACGCAAAAAACAACCCTTCACTTTGTTTTTATCCACGGATGTTTCTCCGTTAGATTTCGGCCATTGTTTGGTAAATGCGTCCTTTTTTTAGTTTTCCTTACCTTCTTTCTGTTTGTTTCCTATGCCGATGACAACGGCTATTGATCCCCCACCGGAGGCTGAGCTCTCTGAGATGATATCTTCTCTGATATCTTCTCTTCGCAAGCCACCAGAGGAAGTAGAGTTCCCTGTATCCCTGCAGAATTCCTTCCCAGAGAAACGGTACTCAGAACATCTGTTCAATTGCATGTAAGGAAAAGAATAACGCGTGTTTTTTTTTCTTTCTTCCAGACTTCTTTTTATCTTTCCAATGAAGATAAAAAGGAAATAAGGGAGACGATAGGTTAGATATATCTTGCTGTTCGAGAGTAGTTTATTCCGTATCAAAGGCTTCTGATGGTGTAGGGAAATGATACAGTGGCTCAAAAAAATATCCGAACATTAATGGTTGATTAAAAAATTAAGAAAAATTATCTGGCAACGGTTTTGTTTTTATAAATTAATGATCTGACAACCTTCGTTTACAATCGCTCAAAAAATATCCGAACACTATGGTTGATTAGAGAATTCAGAAAAAATATCTGGCAACGATTTCTTTTTTAGAAATTGGTGATCTGGGAACCTTCGTGTCACGTGACACTAAGGTTCCCAGATCACTAATTTTCAGACAGATTACCCAGACAGATGGTAACCTCCTTGACGGGAGGTTACCATCTGTCTCCAACAGCTATTCCAGTGAGTCGCCAACCTTCTCTGAGCCTTCGGGGTCTTTGTGACTTGGCCATTGTGCGGGAGAGCCAAACGCTGTGCATGTTAATGAACACGCTGTGTTGCCTTGAAGGGAGGCTACCATTTGTATCCCAACAGCTATTCCAGTGGGTCTCCTCTCCCAACCTTCTCTGAGCCTTCGGGGTCTTTGTGACCTGGCTATTGTTCGGGAGAGCCCAACGCTGTGCATGTTAATGGACACGCTGTGTTGCCTTGAAGGGAGGCTACTATTTGTATCCCAACAGCTATTCCAGTGGGTCTCCTCCCCCAACCTTCTCTGAGCCTTCGGGGTCTTTGTGACCTGGCCATTGTGCGGGAGAGCCAAACGCTGTGCATGTTAATGAACACGCTGTGTTGCCTTGAAGGGAGGCTACTATTTGTATCCCAACAGCTATTCCAGTGGGTCTCCTCCCCCAACCTTCTCTGAGCCTTCGGGGTCTTTGTGACCTGGTCATTGTGCGGGAGAGCCCAACACTGTGCATGTTAATGAACACGCTGTGTTGCCTTGAAGGGAGGCTACCATTTGTATCCCAACAGCTATTCCAGTGGGTCTCCTCCCCCAACCTTCTCTGAGCCTTCGGGGTCTTTGTGACCTGGCCATTGTGCGGGAGAGCCAAACGCTCTGCATGTTAATGAACACGCTGTGTTGCCTTGAAGGGAGGCTACCATTTGTATCCCAACAGCTATTCCAGTGGGTCTCCTCCCCCAACCTTCTGTGAGCCTTCGGGGTCTTTATGACCTGGCCATTGTGCGGGAGAGCCAAACGCTCTGCATGTTAATGAACACGCTGTGTTGCCTTGAAGGGAGGCTACCATTTGTATCCCAACAGCTATTCCAGTGGGTCTCCTCTCCCAACCTTCTCTGAGCCTTCGGGGTCTTTGTGACCTGGCCATTGTTCGGGAGAGCCCAACGCTGTGCATGTTAATGAACACGCTGGGTTGCCTTGAAGGGAGGCTACCATCTGTCTCCCAACACCTGTTCCAGTGGGTCCCCAACCTTCTCTGAGCCTGGGGTGATTGTAACCTGACAATTTATCCCATTTCGTGCAAAAACATGCCGCTCGGAGGTAAGCCAACCCAACTGATAAATAACTTTTAATCAAATCAGACAGATTCAATATCTCCTCTAAAACGTTATTAGTTCTTCATCGTCCTAACTACGCAGTTTTATTCTCCCAGTAATTTCGTAACAGACTGTGTCATCGATGTCACGTGACACGTGACACGAAGGTTGCCAGATGAGTAATTTCTAAAAAAAATCGTTGTCAGATATTTTTTCTGAATTCTGTAATCAACCATAGTGTTCGGATACTTTTTTGAGCGACTGTACAGGAAGATTGCAAGATCACTAATTTCAAAAAAAAAAAAAAGAAAACGTTGCCAGATATATTTTTTTTAATTCTGTAAACAACCATAGTGTTCGGATACTTTTTTGAGCGACTGTATTTAACGAAAGTTGCCAGATCACTAATTTCTAAAAAAATCATTGCCAGATATTTTTTCTGAATTCTATAATCAACCATAATGTTCGGATACTTTTTTGAGCGACTGTACACGAAGGTTGCAAGATCACTAATTTAAAAAAAAAAAACGTTGCCAGATATATTTTTTTAATTCTGTAATCAACCATAGTGTTCGGATACGTTTTTGAGCGACTGTACGTACACGAAGGTTGCCAGATCACTAATTTCTAAAAATAATCGTTGCCAGATATTTTTTTTCTGAATTCTGTAATCTACCATGGTGTTCGGATACTTTTTTGAGCGACACGAAGGTTGCAAGATCACTAATTTAAAAAAAAACGTTGCCAGATATTTTTTCTGAATTCCGTAATCAACCATAGTGTTCGGATACTTTTTTGAGCGACTGTACATAAAGGTTGCCAGATCACTAATTTCTAAAAAAAAATCGTTGCCAGATATTTTTTCTGAATTCTGTAAACTACCATGGTGTTCGGATACTTTTTGAGCGACTGTACACGAAGGTTGCCAAATCACTAATTTCTAAAAAAAAAAAAGTTGCTATTTTTTCTGAATTCTGTAATCAACCATGGTGTTCGGATACTTATTTGAGCGACTGTACATGCCTATTTAACATTCAGACTCCACACGTGAAAGGGAAGTTTTGCGTCATCACTTCATTTGCATATTGTACTTGCAAAAAGAACACTTACATTCCTTGGAGAATAATTCACGAAGAAACGAATAATTTATACTTGCAAATTCGAAAATTAAAGCAATAATATAAGGGAATATATATGAATACCTTTGAACTTTGTAATTCGCATACGAAACGGTTCCATTGATATTTCACGACTCTCTTTTTTTTCTATTTCCACTTTTGCTCTTATGACACTAACATTCTCGATTCCATTTTCATTAAGTGAGACGTGTGCAGAAAGAGGATTTTCTTTTTATTTGTTGGGTGACAAGGCCATTTTCACTAATGCATTAAATGTGTATCACCTTGCTAACAGATCCCGTCTCCATTTAATTACGAGAAATAATTACAGTACGAAAGAAATCTTTCATTCGAGGATTTTCCAAACAACGGAGTATTAACACTTTTCTACTCATTTGAAAACCACTTCAGTGACCACATCTCACCCCTGTAAAGATGTAGTTCTCTTTTGAAATAGTTCATCTCACTATTAAAGATGTAGTTCTCTTTTGAAATAGTTCATCTCACTATTAAAGATGTAGTTCTCTTTTGAAATAGTTCATCTCACTATTAAAGATGTAGTTCTCTTTTGAAAGAGTTCATCTCACCCCTGTAAAGATGTAGTTCTCTTTTGAAAGAGTTCATCTCACCCCTGTAAAGATGTAGTTCTCTTTTGAAAGAGTTCATCTCACTATTAAAGATGTAGTTCTCTTTTGAAAGAGTTCATCTCACCCCTGTAAAGATGTAGTTCTCTTTTGAAATAGTTCATATCATCCTTAAAGACGTAGTTCTCTTTTGAAAGAGTTCATCTCACCCCTGTAAAGATGTAGTTCTCTTTTGAAATAGTTCATATCATCCTTAAAGATATAGCTCTCTTTTGAAATAGTTCATACACCCTTAAAGATGTAGCTCTCTTTTGAAAGAGTTCATCTCACCCCTCAAAACATGTAGTTCTCTTCTGAAAAAGTTCATCTTACCCTTAAAGATGTAGTTCTCTTTTGAAAGAGTTCATCTCACCCCTCAAAAGATGCAGTTCTCCTTTGAAATTGTTCATCTCACCCGTCAAAAGATGTAATTCTTTTTTGAAAAAGTTCATCTCACCCCTCAAAACATTTAGCTCTCTTTTGAAAGAGTTCATATCATCCCTTAAAGATGTACTTCTCTTCTGAAAGAGTTCATTTCTACCCTAAAGTATAGTTCTGCATTAAAATGGTTCATCTCCATCCTTTGTAGTTCTCTTCAGAAAAAACTGTTCGTCAAGTAACCCACTTGCTAGAAAAGTCTTAAAGGTTCCTGTCCTGCCATAAAGACCATAGAGGAAGGCGAGAACTTGGAACACACCATGGAGAAGATCTGTGAGGAAAGCGAGACCTCAGAAGACGCCATGGAAAAGAATTTTGAGGATGACTAGACCTCAGCAGACGCCAAAGAGAAAACCTGTGAGGAAGTCAAAACCTCAGCAGACGCCAAAGAGAAAACCTGTGAGGAAGTCAAAACCTCAGCAGACGCCAGAGAGAAAACCTCTGAGGAAGGCGAAATCCCAGCACACACCATGGAGAAGATCTCTGAGGGAGGAAGGCGAGACCTCAGCAGAAGGAAAACATCAGAGAAAAACCTACACATAGAATGCTGGACTAGGGCTTAGGCTTGACCGTTGGTCACCAGAATTGTTAAGCGAAATTTAAATCAGTAATGTGCATTTCACACTTTCATTAATCAGTAATGTGCATTTCAAACATTCATGTCGTTGAGATTTCTTTCCACTCAACTTCCTCCATCAAAATGGGAACACCGATGGGTTTGGACAGGTCGCCGTTAGTCGAATGGGACATTAAGCCGTGACACTGTGGAGGGACTGCCATCTGTCTCTTAACAGCTGTCCAGTGAATCCCGTTCCCTCAACGTTCTCTGAGTTTTTTGGAGTGTTTGTGATATTGTTATTTAGTCCATTGTGTGCAAAAAAGTGCCGCTCAGAGATAAACCAAACCAACCCCTCGTCACAACCTGAGCCCTTGGGGTCTTTGTGATCTTGTTTTTTAGCCCATTGTGTGCAAAAAAAAGTACCACTCAGAGATAAACCAAACCAACCCCTCGTCACAACCTTCTCTGAGACCTTGGGGTTTTGTGATCTTGTTTCTTAGCCCATTGTGTGCAAAAAAAGTACCGCTCAGAGATAAACCAAACCAACCCCTCGTCACAACCTGAGCCCTTGGGGTCTTTGTGATCTTCTTTTTTAGCCAATTGTGTGCAAAAAAAGTACCGCTCAGAGATAAACCAAACCAACCCCTCGTCACAACCTGAGCCCTTGGGGTCTTTGTGATATTGTTTAGCCCATTGTGTGCAAAAAAGTGCCGCTCAGGGATAAACCAAACCAACCCCTCATCACAACCTTCTCTGAGACCTTGGGGTTTTGTGATCTTGTTTTTTAGCCCATTGTGTGCAAAAAAGTGCCGCTCAGAGATAAACCAAACCAACCCCTCGACACAACCTTTTCTGAGACCTTGGGGTTTTGTGATCTTGTTTTTTAGCCCATTGTGTGCAAAAAAGTGCCGCTCAGAGATAAACCAAACCAACCCCTCGTCACAACCTGAGCCCTTGGGGTCTTTGTGATATTGTTTAGCCCATTGTGTGCAAAAAAGTGCCGCTCAGGGATAAACCAAACCAACCCC
The DNA here is from genome assembly GCA_038380435.1 of Ryuthela nishihirai. Lineage (NCBI taxonomy): Eukaryota > Metazoa > Arthropoda > Arachnida > Araneae > Heptathelidae > Ryuthela > Ryuthela nishihirai. The sequence continues at coordinate 21,862,941 of JAWZYU010000031.1, read as the reverse complement.
TCATCACAACCTTCTCTGAGACCTTGGGGTTTTGTGATCTTGTTTTTTAGCCCATTGTGTGCAAAATGTGCCGCTCAGAGATAAACCAAACCAACCCCTCGTCACAACCTGAGCCCTTGGGGGTCTTTGTGATCTTCTTTTTTAGCCCATTTTGTGCAAAAAAAGTACCGCTCAGAGATAAACCAAACCAACCCCTCGACACAACCTTTTCTGAGACCTTGGGGTTTTGTGATCTTGTTTTTTAGCCCATTGTGTGCAAAAAAGTGCCTCTCAGAGATAAACCAAACCAACCCCTCATCACAACCTTCTCTGAGCCTTTGGGGTCTTTGTGATCTTGTTTTTTAGCCCATTGTGTGCAAAAAAAGCGCCGCTCAGAGATAAACCAAACCAACCCCTCGTCACAACCTACTCTGATTCCTCGGGGTCTTTGTGATATTGTTTTTTAGCCCATTGTGTGGAAAAAACGTTCAGCTCAGAGATAAACCAAACCAACCCCTCGGCACAACCTGAGCCTTTGGGGTCTTTGTGATCTTGTTATTTAGCCCAATCTGTGCAGAAAAGTGCCGCCCAGAGATAAACCAAACCAACCCCTCGGCACAACCTTAGCCCTTGGGGTCTTTGTGATATTGTTTTTTAGCCCATTGTGTGCAAAAAAGTGCAGTTCAGAGATAAACCAAACCAACCCCTCGGCACAACCTTAGCCCTTGGGGTTTTTGTGATCATTTTATTTAGTCTATTGTGTGCAAAAAAAGTCCGCTCAGGGATAAACCAAACCAATCTTTTGTCACAACCTTCTTTGAGCCATTGGGGTCTTTGTGACCTTGTTATTTAGCCCATTGTGTGCAAAATAAAAGTTCCGCTCAGGGATAAACCAAACCAACCCCTCGGCACAACCTGAGCCCTTGGGGTCTTTGTGACCTTGTTATTTAGCCTATTGTGTGCAAAAAAGTGCCTCTTAGAGATAAACCAAACCAACCCCTCGTCACAACCTTCTCTGAGCCCTTGGGGTTTTTGTGATATTGTTTTTTAGCCCATTGTGTGCAAAAAAATTGCCGCTCAGAGATAAACCAAACCAACCCCTCGGCACAACCTTAGCCCTTGGGGTCTTTGTGATATTGTTTTTTAGCCCATTGTGTGCAAAAAATTACCGCTCAGAAATAAACCAAACCAACCCCTTGTCAAAACCTGAGCCCTTGGGGTCTTTGTGATCTTGTTATTTAGCCCATTGTGTGCAAAAAAGTGCCTCTCAGAAATAAACCAAACCAACCCCCTCGGCACAACCTGAGCCCTTGGGGTCTTTGTGATATTGTTTTTTAGCCCATTGTGTGCAAAAAATTACCGCTCAGAAATAAACCAAACCAACCCCTTGTCAAAACCTGAGCCCTTGGGGTCTTTGTGACCTTGTTATTTAGCCCATTGCGTGCAAAAAAGTGCCTCTCAGAAATAAACCAAACCAACCCCCTCGGCACAACCTGAGCCCTTGGGGTCTTTGTGATATTGTTTTTTAGCCCATTGTGTGCAAAAAATTACCGCTCAGAAATAAACCAAACCAACCCCTTGTCAAAACCTGAGCAATTGGGGTCTTTGTGACCTTGTTATTTAGCCCATTGCGTGCAAAAAAGTGCCTCTCAGAAATAAACCAAACCAACCCCCTCGGCACAACCTGAGCCCTTGGGGTCTTTGTGATATTGTTTTTTAGCCCATTGTGTGCAAAAAATTACCGCTCAGAAATAAACCAAACCAACCCCTTGTCAAAACCTGAGCCCTTGGGGTCTTTGTGACCTTGTTATTTAGCCCATTGCGTGCAAAAAAGTGCCTCTCAGAAATAAACCAAACCAACCCCCTCGGCACAACCTGAGCCCTTGGGGTCTTTGTGATATTGTTTTTTAGCCCATTGTGTGCAAAAAATTACCGCTCAGAAATAAACCAAACCAACCCCTTGTCAAAACCTGAGCCCTTGGGGTCTTTGTGATCTTGTTATTTAGCCCATTGTGTGCAAAAAAGTGCCTCTCAGAAATAAACCAAACCAACCCCCTCGGCACAACCTGAGCCCTTGGGGTCTTTGTGATATTGTTTTTTAGCCCATTGTGTGCAAAAAATTACCGCTCAGAAATAAACCAAACCAACCCCTTGTCAAAACCTGAGCCCTTGGGGTCTTTGTGACCTTGTTATTTAGCCCATTGCGTGCAAAAAAGTGCCTCTCAGAAATAAACCAAACCAACCCCCTCGGCACAACCTGAGCCCTTGGGGTCTTTGTGATATTGTTTTTTAGCCCATTGTGTGCAAAAAATTACCGCTCAGAAATAAACCAAACCAACCCCTTGTCAAAACCTGAGCCCTTGGGGTCTTTGTGACCTTGTTATTTAGCCCATTGCGTGCAAAAAAGTGCCTCTCAGAAATAAACCAAACCAACCCCCTCGGCACAACCTGAGCCCTTGGGGTCTTTGTGATATTGTTTTTTAGCCCATTGTGTGCAAAAAATTACCGCTCAGAAATAAACCAAACCAACCCCTTGTCAAAACCTGAGCCCTTGGGGTCTTTGTGATCTTGTTATTTAGCCCATTGTGTGCAAAAAAGTGCCTCTCAGAAATAAACCAAACCAACCCCCTCGGCACAACCTGAGCCCTTGGGGTCTTTGTGATATTGTTTTTTAGCCCATTGTGTGCAAAAAATTACCGCTCAGAAATAAACCAAACCAACCCCTTGTCAAAACCTGAGCCCTTGGGGTCTTTGTGACCTTGTTATTTAGCCCATTGCGTGCAAAAAAGTGCCTCTCAGAAATAAACCAAACCAACCCCCTCGGCACAACCTGAGCCCTTGGGGTCTTTGTGATATTGTTTTTTAGCCCATTGTGTGCAAAAAATTACCGCTCAGAAATAAACCAAACCAACCCCTTGTCAAAACCTGAGCCCTTGGGGTCTTTGTGATCTTGCTATTTAGCCCATTGTGTGCAAAAAAGTGCCTCTCAGAAATAAACCAAACCAACCCCCTCGGCACAACCTGAGCCCTTGGGGTCTTTGTGATATTGTTTTTTAGCCCATTGTGTGCAAAAAATTACCGCTCAGAAATAAACCAAACCAACCCCTTGTCAAAACCTGAGCCCTTGGGGTCTTTGTGATCTTGTTATTTAGCCCATTGTGTGCAAAAAAGTGCCTCTCAGAAATAAACCAAACCAACCCCCTCGGCACAACCTGAGCCCTTGGGGTCTTTGTGACCTTGTTATTTAGCCCATTGTGTGCAAAATAAAAGTGCCGCTCAGAGATAAACCAAACCAACCCCTCGTCACAACCTTCGCTTAGCCCTTAGGGACTTTGTGACCTTGTTATTTAGCCCATTGTGTGCAAAAAAGCGCCCCTCAGAGATCATCCAATCCAAACTCTCGTCAGAACCTTCTCTGAATTCTTTTCATTTCTTGTGACTTTGCCATTTAGTCCAACGTTCACGACAAAATTCCGCTCAGAACGGAAACAAAATCTAATCGAACTTAAATCTCTTTACAACACATACAAATACTTTAAGAAAAGAAAAACCTAAGATAAGAAAAATGGTAAACTGTGCTGTAGCAAAAATCGAAAAGTATCGATCGCATATCGGCAAAACCATCGGATTCGTGCTATTGAGAACAGCGCCTTGATATTTATCTCTTCGCAATGCTTTTCCTATTTTACCACCGAAGGATTCTGCAGATAGCCGCCAGTTCGGCCTACGTCGGCAGCATCAAAATTCTCTTCCCTTGCATATTGATTATTGCAGTACAAGGTCTCCTCTTCGTATTTTGATTTATGATTCGCTCACGACACAAATTATTCTTCCATCAACTGATGCATTCACACAGCAGCTTCCACGGCGACCGTAGCACGTGTGTGTGTCTCTCTCTCTTCTCTCCTTTTGCTCTGAGGCATCACCAGGCGACCGTAGCACGTGTGTGTGTGTCTCTCTCTTCTCTCCTTTTGCTCTGAGGCATCACCAGGCGACCGTAGCACGTGTGTGTGTGTCTCTCTCTCTCTTCTCTCCTTTTGCTCTGCGGCATCACCCGTCGACCGATACGTAAGCAGGGGAGAGATGGAAGGTATAAGATGCTGCACGAGGAAAAGAGGGATGAGAAACTGTTACGGTGGGGGGGGGGAGAAGTAGGGTGATAATAGAAGTCGCGAAGAAAATGGATGTGAGGATTCAGAATTCGGGAGACAGGATCTCGTTCTGGGATAATAAATGGTGAACTAGGGACAACAGTGGTGTGAGTGGGGGGAATTTGTTTTTTAAGGGATGGGGGGGGGGGAGTTTAGAGAAGAAGTGTATCTCTTCATTCCTGCTCTTCTTCTGCATGTTGCCGAAAGAGGATGGAGAAGATGGAGAGTGGTTGAGATGATGAAGTGTAGGAGTGATGTTGGAGAAGTGTTTCTTGACGGAAATTGCGTTACGTGATGTATCAGGGTCCTTTTTTACCGAAACTTGTGGATAGTAGGATGAGGTTTTATGTGGAGTGCGTGAATCTGGAGTTTATGGAGCCAATTTAAATGGCTTCAGGATTAGAGGTATTTGTAAATTTTTTTCTGTCTGTTTGTTGTATATTACACCAAAGAAAGAATTGTGAAAAGAATTGTTCCAAGTTTGTTCAATGGGGAAATTTTTCTTGGCGTTTTGGAAATTCAATTCAGTTGAGTTGTTTTACTCTGAGATGATTTTTGTTATTTTTTGTACACAATGGACTAAATATCCAGGTCACAAAGATCCCAAAAGATCAAAGAAGGTTGGGGGAGGGGACCCACTAGAACAGCTGTTGGGTTATAAATGGTAGCTTTCCGTCAAGACCATCCAGCGTGTTTTTTAACGTGCGCAGTATATGGCTGTCCCAAACATCGGGTCACGGCTTAACGTCCAATCCGACGGACTACGGCCTTTCCAAGCCCATCGGTGTCCGCTACTGGCCGTGCGCCGGGCAGGGTGTTTTGCGAAGATAAATCTCGACGCTGACCCAGCTGGGACTCGAACCCAGGTTGTTTCACTTCTGAGCGCAATTCTTTTGCAGATAGTGGGTTAAATGACCAGGTCACAAGGACCCCAAGTCTCAGAGAAGGTTGTGGGAGGGACCCACTGGACAGCTGTTAGGAGACAGATGGTAGCCTCCCGTCAAAGCAATCCAGCGTGTTCTTTAACGTGCACAGGGTATGGCTCTCCCGCTCACGGGGCCACGGCTTAACGTCCCATCCGATGGACGGCGGCCTTTCCAAGACCATCGGTGTCCCCTACAGGCCGAAGGCAGGCTGGGGTGTTTTGCGGAGATAAATCTCGACGCCGACCCAGCTGGGACTCGAACCCAGGTTGTTTCACTTCTGAGCGCAATTCTTTTGCACATAGTGGGTTAAATGACCAGGTCACAAGGACCCCAAGTCTCAGAGAAGGTTGTGGAGGGACCCACTGGACAGCTGTTAGGAGACAGATGGTAGCCTCCCGTCAAGGCCACCCAGCCTGTTCTTTAACATGCACAGGGTATGGCACGCCCGCACACGGAGCACGGCTTAACGTCCGATCGCATGGCCTTTCCAAGCCCATCGGTGTCCCCTACTGACCGTGGGCAGGGCGGGGAGTTTTGCGGAGATAAATCTCAAAGCTGATCCAGCTGGGAACTACAGATTACGAAGCCTGGCACGCTGCCAACTGAGTCATCCCCGCATGGGTGAGAAAGAGGAGACCGATGAACTTAAAAAGGAAGCCGTCCATCGGATAAGGTATTAGGCCGTGGTTCCTTTTGCATGGTAGACACACTCTTTGCATTCTAATAAACACTCTGAATGATTTTGATAGCAGTATTGTAAGTGTTTCCTAACAGTTATCCAATAGGTCTCCTTCCTCAACTTTCTTTGAGTCCTTGGGGTCCTTGTAACCTGACCTTTCGCCCATTGTGTGCAGTAAAGAGACGCTCAGAGGTAAAACAACCCAACTCACCATATTCGTATTTTACACGCACACACACACAAAACATTAATTCATTACCGTTCAACAAATCAAAGATCCATTCACTGCCTAATAAACAAGGGGTGGCTCAGTTGGTAGCGCGCCAGGCTCGTAATCTGTAATTCCCAGGTTCGAGTCCCAGCTGGGTCAGCGTTGAGATTTATCTCCGCAAAATTCCCCGCCTTGCCCACGGCCAGTAGGGGACACCGATGGGCTTGGAAAGGTCGCCGTCCGTCGGATGGGACGTTAAACCGTGACCCCGTGTGCGGGAGAGCATATCCTGTGCACGTTAAAGAACACGCTGGATGGCCTTGATGGGAGGCTCCCATCTGTCTCCCAACAGCTGTTCCAGTGGGTCCCCTCCCCCAACCTTCTCTGAGCCTTCAGGGTCCTTGTGACCTGGCCATTTAGCCCATGGTGTGCAACGTTAAAGAAAGGCTAGATGACTTTGATGGGAGGCTACCATCTGTCTCCCAACAGCTGTTCCAGTGTGTCCCCTCCCCCAACTTTCTCTGAGCCATCGGGGTCCTTGTGACCTGGCCATTTAGCCCATTGTGTGCAAAAAAGTGCCGCTCAGAGGTAAAACAACCCAACTCTAATAAACAACCTCCAGAAAATGTGTATGCTCCCCCCCCCCCCACAACCTCCATATGCCGAGAGTACAGTCGCTCAAAAAAGTATCCGAACACTACGGTTGATTACAGAATTCAGGAAAAAAAATCTGGCAGCGATTTTTTTTTAGAAATTAGTCATCTGGTAACCTTCGTGTCATGTGACACGAAGGTTGCCAGATCACTAATTTCTAAAAAAAATCGTTGCCAAATATTTTTTCTGAATTCTGTAATCAACCGTAGTGTTCGGATACTTTTTTGAGCGACTGTACTTTATGGGCTTACTTGAGTTTGACGAAAAAAAAAAAATCCGGATGAATTTTTCTATCGTGGTCCAAGTCTCTTAGAGAAGTGAGTCTATGGGAATAGCAGTGAGGTGGAGAACAGGTTATGTCTCTTGAAGACGGAATCCATAAGTTGTTAGGAGGGTTTAGCAGCTAGAAAAGTTTGGTGATGGGCTATGCCTATGTGCAGTATATTGTGTGTGTGTGTGGGGGGGGGGGGGTTAAAGAAGGCTGTTGCCCCGGGGTAATGTTTCGTAAGAGGAGAAAATCGATATGAATGGTACAGCCCTTTTTTCCAAGGTTTACGTTACAAAACTGCCGCAGGTAAGAGAAAAGTTGGGCAATTTCGTTTCGCATTTGGAAGCAACAGTTGAAGAAGTTGACAGTAGCGCGGAGTAATACAACAGCGTCTAGACATGTTGTAAAGCTCAGTCTCGTGTAGGTTGTTTACAGCGTCGAATACATTTGGTTATTTTGCTCCCTGAGAAATGTTTTCTTGGCAAAGAGACCAAGATTCAAATGAGGCTGGGTGCGGCGAGGCTTGGTTCAGTCGTGCTTTCCTGGCAAAATTTGAGATTTGTTTTTTCAGGTAGGTGTGTGAAGGGGAGGGGGAGGGGGAGGGGAAGTCATAAACACCCACAATAGAATTTATCATCATCATTCTCAAGCAGCCATGGGCTACGGAGGTCCAACCAGACCGTGCAATTTAGTTCTCCAAGCAAGTCTATCCTGAGCTACATCTACTGCATCTGGCCACTGCACACCAATTCTAACAAGGTCCTGTTTGACATTGTCTGTCCACCGCATTCTAGGTCTCCCCTTCTTTCTGAGGCCTTTAGACACACTGGCAACGATTTTTTTCTTTTAGAAATTATTGATCTGGCAACCTTCGTGTACAGGCGCTCAAAAAAATATCCGAACATTATGAGTAATTATAGAATTTAGAAAAAATATCTGGCAACGATTTTGTTTAGAAAATAGTGATCTGGCAACGTTCGTGAAAAAATTTCATTTCTAAAAAAATCACTAATTTCTAAAAAAAAATTGTTGCCAGATATTTTTTCTGAATTTTGCAATCAGGTGGCCCTCCCCAACCTTCTCTGTGCCCTCAGGGTCCTTTTGACCTGGCCATTGTGCGGGAGATCCATACCCTGTGCACGTTAAAGAACACATAGGATGGCCCTGACGGGAATCTACCATCTGTCTCCCAGCAGCTGTTCCAATGAGTCCCCTCCCCCAACCTTCTCTCAGCCTTCGGGGTCCTTGTGACCTGGCCATTGTGCGGGAGATCCATACCCTGTGCACGTTAAAGAACACATTGGATGGCCCTGACGGGAGTCTACCATCTGTCTCCCAGCAGCTGTTCCAATGAGTCCCCTCCCCCAACCTTCTCTCAGCCTTCGGGGTCCTTGTGACCTGGCCATTGTGCGGGAGAGAAATACCCTGTTCACGTTAAACAACACATTGGATGGCCTTGACGGAAGGCTACCATCTGTCTCCCAACAGCTGTTCCAGTGGGTCCCCAACAGTGGGTCCCCTCCCTCCAACCTTCTTTCAGCCTTCGGGGTCCTTGTGACCTGGACATTGTGCGGGAGAGCCATACCCTTTGCACGTTAAAGAACACGCTGGATGGTCTTGACGGGAGGCTATCATCTGTCTCCCAACAGCTGTTCCAGTGGGTCCCCTCCTCCAACCTTCTCTGTTCCCTCGGGATCCTTGTGACCTGGCCATTGTGACGGATAGCCATAACCTGTGCACATTAAAGAACACGCTGGATGGCCTTGACAGGAGGCTACCATCTGTCTCCCAACAGCTGTTCCAGTGGGTCCCCTCCCCCAACCTTCTCTGAGCCTTCGGGGTCGATGTGACCTGGCCATTTAGCCCATGGTGTGCAAAAAAGTGCGCTCAGAGGTAAAACAACCCATCTCTCTGCCTCGACATGGTTCTACACCGAACCACAGCATCTTTAGTGCAAATGGTCTGCCACCACCACAGAGGCCCACATCCTAGGTTATCATTCCTCTATTCTTAGAGAGGACTACAAAAAATAACCCAACTACGACGAAAGCAAAGGCTATACGAAGTAAATCAGACTGCAATGGGGCACGGCAGCACATCGGAAGAACAATAGATTACGAATGGAACTTCCGCTCGCCTCTTCCACGTGCTATCCATCATCCACTTGTCGCTTAGCAACCCTCGCCCTCCATCTCTGGACCGGAGCGTTCCAAGCATTGCAGTCATTAATCCGTTGATTTATGTGCTCGCTGTTCCCACCATCATTGGGGAGACTTCGGAGAGTGGCGGGAGAGAGGGGGGGGGGGGTCGGTAAGAACTCGTGACTGGAGGGGGGAGGAAGTGATGCCATGCGCACCTGTGATTGATCATACCGTGCGTCAGGAGAGCCTGATGGGCCAATTATAGTTCGTTCCAGAATCTTTGGTCTTAGGCCGTTAAAAGTAGAGTAGTCGATTTTCATCTTTTTTTTTCACAGTGGGAGGGTGGGTTGACGATACCGATTTTAAGGGGGTTTTTTCCCGGGGGGTGGGGGGAAGTGGAGAGTTTTGTTTGTCTTTCGTCTGAAGTGTCTGAGAAGATGACCTAGATGACTCATTCCACATCGTTCGGTCTGGTCGTTAAAAATATAGTAGTTAACTTTCATTTTTTTATGTAGGGGGAGGAGTGTCGCATTGATTAAATAGCCTTGGTTTTTTTTGCAGGGGCTGGGGATGAGATTTCTGTTTTTTATTTATTATATTTTTTTGAAGTGTCTGAGACGTCTTGACTTAGATGGCTCTAGTTCGGCTGGTCTTCAAAAGTATAGTAGTCAATTTTCATTTTTTTATGGAAGGAGAGGTGGGTGTTGATTATAGAGCTTTCAAGTTCTTTTGCGGGGGGGGGGGGATGTTTTCGGGTTTTTTTTATTTATTTTTTTCAAGTGTCTGAGACGTCTTGACCTAGATGGTTCTAGTTCGACTGGTCGTTAAAAGTATAGTAGTCAATTTTCATTTTTTATGGAAGGGGAGGGGGGTGTTGATTATAGAGCTTTCAAGTTTTTTTGCGGGGGGGAGGTGATATTTTCTTTATTTTTAATTATTATTTTTTTTTCAAGTGTCTGAGACGTCTTCACCTACATGCCTCGTTCGATATTGTCGTTAAAAGTACAGTAGTCGATTTTCGTATTTTTATGCTGGGGGAGGATGTGTGTGGAGGGGAGGGTGTTGCTTTTCTAGTTTTGAATTTTTTTTTCAGTGGTGAGGATTGAGGGGGGAGGGGGAATGAGCTTTCTATTTTTCTTTTCTGAAGTGTCTGAGAAGTGCTGAGCTAGATGGCTGCTTTGGCCCACTCGTTAAAAGTGTGGTAGTTGGTAATCGATTTTCTCTGGAGTTGGGTTGAGTTGGATTAGGTTGTTTTACCTCTGAGCGGCACTTTTTTGCACACCATGGGCTAAATGGCCAGGTCACATGGACCCCGAAGGCTCAGAGAAGGTTGGGGGAGTTGATCCACTGGAATAGCTGTTGGGAGACAATGGTAGCCTCCCGTCAAGGCCATCCAGCGTGTTCTTTAACGTGCACAGGGTATGGCTCTCCCGCACACGGGGCCACGGCTTAACGTCCCATCCGACGGACGGCGGCCTTTCCAAGCCCATCGGTGTCCCCTACTGACCGCGGGCAGGGATTTTTGCAGTGTGGAGTTGGGACGGCGAGTAAGCTGTTCTTTCCCTTAAATTTTTAAGGGGGGCGTGGGGAAAATATTTCTCTTTCTATCCTTAGAGGTATCTCAGAAGTGTTAATCTGAATGTTGTCACGTTCGGTCTGGTCATTAAAAGTATAGTAGGCGAAATTAATTTTCAGTACCCTACTATTCCTAATAGAAAGCATTGCAGAGAATTTAATAACGTGTAAAGGATCAGTTAACTGCTGATAAGAATCTTTGGCTTGATGGTTTGGCTGACAAAGCCGAGGAAGCAGTTAGACAGCACAACAGCAGAGAGCTGTACCAGATAGTTGAAGTTTTGTGTGGTAGAAAACGGACAGGTATACAGGGATTGAAGGATAAACAAGGTAAGGTTATAGAAGGGGAGGATTCTGTCATGACTAGGTGGGCTGAGCATTTCAGTGATATTCTAAACAATGCGGTTAGTTCTATTCCCATTGTTTGCAATGATGATAGATGCATTGGTGGCTTTAATGTTGGCCCTATAACACAATCTGAAGTTATTTTGGCTGTTTCTAAACTTAAACTACATAAATCCCCAGGGGTAGATGAAATTACTACGGAAATGCTTAGAGCTGGGAATGTTTCGGTTACCATTTGGATGACTGAAACTCTGAATATCTTTTATGATAAAGGCATGGTTCCTAAGGATTTTACCAGAGCTATTATTATCCCTATTTTCAAAAAAGGTGATCGTAGTTCTTGTGATAACTATAGGGGTATTAGCCTACTCTCTGTTCCAGGTAAAGTTCTTTCCATGATTGTGCTTAATAGAATTAAGAATCTGGTTGACAGTCAATTGCGTGATGGGCAATGTGGATTCAGAAGTGGTAGGGGATGTGTGGATCAGATATTTTCACTTAGGCAGATTCTTGAGAAATGTTTAGAGTTTCAGAAACCTTTGGTTGCTAGCTTTGTTGATTTCAAAAAGGCTTTCGACTCTGTTGATCGTCATAATTTGTGGTTGATTGTGAGATCATATGGTATACCTGACAAGTTAGTTTACATAATGAAAGCTCTCTATAATAACACTGAGTCGTGTATGAGAGTTGGTAAGGCTTGTAGCAATTGGTTTAGCATTACTTCTGGTGAAAACCAGAAGATGCAAGGGTGCATTTTGTCTCCTTTTCTCTTTAGCTTGGTTATTGATTATGTTATGCGAAATTCACTTCAAGGGAAAGATTTTGGCCTTAAATGGACTGGAGATACGAAAATTTCTGATTTAGATTATGCTGATGATTTAGCCCTTTTGGCAAATGATGTTGATGAGATGAACTCTTTCATTCGAGCTGTTGATGAAACTGGTAGTAGAGTAGGTTTGGTTATAAACAGAGAGAAAACTAAAGTGATGAAAATTGATCAGGCAGGCTATGATTCAGTTAATCTGAATGGTTGCAGTCTTGAGCAGGTGTCACAGTTTAATTATCTTGGGAGCTATGTAACAGACAATGGCGATGTGCGGCATGAGATTAACAGACGAATAGGGATTGCTGCCGGGACTTTTAAGAATCTATGGAGAGTGTGGAGAAATAGGCGAATACACCTAAAGACTAAAATTAGACTGTATAATAGTTTGGTTCTTTCTAGGGTTAGTTATGGTAGTGAAACTTGGACACTTTGTAAACAGGATAACAGGAAACTTGATGCTTTTGATTCCAGATGCTTACGCAGTATCTTGGGCATTAGGTGGTTCAACTTTGTGACTAATGATGAGGTTAGGCAAAGGAGTTTGCAACCTCCTTTAAGCAGCATATTGTGCAGAGAGAGACTCCGTTGGTTTGGCCATGTTGCCCGTATGAATAATTATAGATTGGCGAATAGGGTTATGAACAGTGTGCCTAAAGGCCTCAGAAAGAAGGGGAGACCTAGGATGCGGTGGGCAGACAATGTCAAACAAGACCTTGTTAGAATTGGTGTGCAGTGGCCAGATGCAGTAGATGTAGCTCAGGATAGACTTGCTTGGAGAACTAAATTGCACGGTCTGGTTGGACCTCCGTAGCCCATGGCTGCTTGATGATGATGACGACGACGACGACGACGATGATGATGATGATGATGATGATGATGATGATGATTTCACATCTTTGATTTTTTTTCGAGAGTGGTGATGGGAAATGTGATTTTTCTTTCTCTTTTCTGAAGTGTCTGAGAAGTCAGATATAGTGTAATAAGAAGCCAGCTCTGCTATAGTAAGCCTTGATCAAGGTGGCTTTGCCTCCCAGGCAAATCCCAGAGTCAATGTCTTAGATAGGACACAACTTTGAATTCGGCTTTTCGCCACAAAATTGAAACTTGTATTTTACCTTTAATTATCTCTAGACAGTGTAGAGTCGCTCGAAGAAGTGTCCGAACACTATGGTTGATTACAGAATACAGAAAAAATATCTGGCAACGATTTTTTTTTAGAAATTAGTGATCTGGCAACCTTCGTGTACAGTCGCTCAAAAAAGTATCCGAAGACTATGGTTGATTACAGAATTCAGAAAAAATATCTGGCAACGATTTTTTTTAGAAATTAGTGATCTAGCAACTTCGTGTACAGTCGCTCAAAAAAGTATCTGAACACCATGGTTGATTACAGAATTCAGAAAAAATATCTGGCAACGATTTTTTTTAGAAATTAGTGATCTTGCTACCTTTGTGTACGTACAGTCGCTCGAAAAAGTATCCGAACACTATGGTTGATTACAGAATTCAGAAAAAATATCTGGCAACGATTTTTTTTAGCAGTTAGTGATCTGGCTACCTTTGTGTACGTAATGTCGCTCGAAAAAGTATCCGAACACTATGGTTTATTACAGAATTCAGAAAAAGTATCTGGCAACGATTTTTTTAGACCTTAGTGATCTGGCTACCTTTGTGGACGTACAGTCGCTCGAAAAATTATCCGAACACTATGGTTGATTACAGAATTCAGAAAAAATATCTGGCAACCTTCGTGTCACGTGACACGAAGGTTGTCAGATCACTGATTTCTATAAAAATCGTTGCCAGATATTTTTTCTGAATTCTGTAATCAATTATAGTGTTCGAATACTTTTTTCAGCAACTGTACACAAATTCTACATTTATATGTATGAGTTTCATTTGTTTTTCTAATTCTAAGGGGGGAAAAATGTGCTGGGCGAAACAAAGTCGATACCAGCCCCGAAACAACTTATCATAGTCGAGCCATAGATCCATTTTATGGCTTATCTTGCAAGTAATGAGGTCATTTCCTGCCAGCTAGATTACATCCAGCTCTCCTTTCTCCTCCTCTGCCTCTCTTAATCCTTTATCGGATGCTTCACCCTCCTTCGACATGATGCATAAGGTTCATTAGGAACCGAGCCTCCTTGCTTTGCTCCTACAACAAGTGAAGAGTTATGATGGAGTGATCCTGGAAGCAAGAGAATCTCTTTCTCTCCATCCTCCATCTTCCGCATCCCTTAGCTTCCTGGCAGATGCTGTGGATCCTTCCTTTCTCCTTCCTCCATCCATTTCTCTTCTTCGCTGCAACTTCGTACGCTTTTCTGGCATTTGCATAATGGAAAGGTAAGCCAAATTCCCGCCAAGAATCGAGAAATTTCCTGCGTTTTCCATCGTCCTGCTCGCTCATCTATTCTCATCATCAGAGGAAGAAGATCACTTTCTGAAAACTTCTCTCGCATCTCGGGAGGGAGAAGAGGAGAAAGCAAGATAATAAGAGATGGGAAAAACGATTAAGAGTATGTGTCGAGTATAAAGATACATTTTGATTGGTGCGCAGGTTTGGGTATTTTAATAAGTTTGGGTAAGTTGGATTTTGGTTTTCTTCTTAATGAGACTTTTTGTCTTGCATACAATGGGAGAAATGGCCAGGCTATGAGGACAAGAAGAGAAAAGAATCCACTGAACAGTTATCAGGTAGTCGGAGGAGAATCCACTGAATGATTGTTAGCTACGGGAGGAGAATCCACTGGTGGATTGTCAGATAAGGAGGAAGAGAATCCACTGAACAATTGTCGCATAAAAAGGGGAAGATAAACTGCTAGAAAATTTTCATGTAGGGAGAAAATAATCAGCTGGACAGTTATCAGGTGGAAAAAGGGAATCCGCTAGACAATTTTCAGGAAGGGGGAGATAATTCAATGGACAGCTGTCCGATAAGAGAAGAGAATCCACTGGACAGTTATCAGATAAGAGAATCCACTGGACAGTTGTCCGATAAGAGAAGAGAATCCACTGGACAGTTGTCCGATAAGAGAATCCACTGGACAGTTGTCCGATAAGAGAGGAGAATCCACTGGACAGTTAGCAGATAAAAGAATCCACTGTACAGTTATCAGATAAGAGAATCCACTGTACAGTTATCAGATAAGAGAATCCACTGGACAGTTGACAGATGAGAGAAGAGAATCCACTGGACAGTTATCAGGTAAGAGAATCCACTGAACAGTTGACAGATAAGAGAAGAGAATCCACTGGACAGTTATCAGATAACAGAAGAGAATCCACCGGACAGTTGTCCGATAAGAGAAGAAAATCCACTGTGCAGTTATCGGATAAGAGAATCCACTGAACAGTTGTCCGATAAGAGAAGAGAATTCACTGGACAGTTAGCAGATAACAGAAGAGAATCCACCGGACAGTTGTCCGATAAGATAAGAGAATCCACTGGACAGTTATCAGATAAGAGAATCCACTGAACAGTTGACAGATAAGATAAGAGAATCCACTGGACAGTTAGCAGATAAGAGAATCCAATGGACAGTTGACAGATAAGAGAGCAGAACCCACTGGACAGTTATAAGAGAATCCACTGGACAGTTGACAGATAAGAGAAGAGAATCCATTGGACAGTTATCAGATAACAGAAGAGAATCCATCGGACAGTTGTACGATAAGAGAATAGAATCACCTGTGCAGTTATCAGATAAAAGAATCCACTGAACAGTTGACAGATAAGAGAAGAGAATCTACTGGACAGTTAACAGATAATAAAAGAGAATCCACTGGACAGTTGTCCGATAAGAGAAGAAAATCCACTGTGCAGTTATCGGATAAGAGAAACCACTGGACAGTTGCCAGATAAGAAAAGAGAATCCACTGAACAGTTATCTGATAAGAGAAGATTTTTTAATAATAAGAGAAAATATTTGTAGAAATCAGTGATCTGGCAACCTTCGTGTCACGTGACACAAAGGTTGCCAGATCCCTAATTTCTAAAAAAATCGTTGGCAGATATTTTTTTCTGAATTCTGTAATCAACCATAGTGTTCGTATATTTTTTTGAGCGACTGTACTGGAATGGCGTTCCGGTTCGTTCCGTTTCGATTCAGTCACCTGTTCCCTCACCCCTAAATATTAGGTGGTGGTTGCTCAATTGGTAGCGTGCCAGACCCATAATCTGTAGTTCGCATTTCGAATCCCACCTGGACCAACGTCGAGATTTATCTCTGCTAAATCTCCACCCAGCTCTTGGTCGAATGTGGACATGGATGGGCTTGAAACGTTCGCCGTCCGTCGGATGGGACTATAAGCCGTGGTTCAAAATGGAGGAAAATACCCTATGTTACGTTAACACACACGCTGGATGGCTTTGACAAGAGACTCTCATTCTAACGGCTATCCAATGGATGTCCGTCACAACCTTCTCTGTGCCCTCGGGGTCGTCGTGATCTGGCCATTTTTCCCATTGTGGGCATAAAAGTGCTGCTGAGATGTAAAACAACCCAACTCGAAACCTTTTCTAAATCCGGGTCTTGAAGAGACTATTATGCCAAGTAATATATCTCCAACTGCCACACTACGTAACTACTGTTACCGCAACTTCTCCACAAAGCATCCATTACTCTCCTGCTAAGCCGAGCTACAACAGTTATGACCCAAAGTATGTCGTTACAGACAGCTCTTAATACTCTAGAAACATATCAAACAGCGCTTGCATGCTTTACATATCACACAATAAAGCATCTTCATTAAAGCACTCTCTTTAGCATTCCTCCTCCTCCTCCTCCTCCTCCTCCTCCCATCTTTCGCTCCTAATCTTCACCCCTCCTCTTTCTCTCCTTTACCCTATCGCTCCTCCTCTTTCTCTACATCCTCTTCCACACTTTACGAAAGTATGAACGAAACAAGAACGAATGTCAAGTGACTATGCACGCACGCACGCAGAGAGAGAGAGAGAGACAGAGGATATAAATATTTACGAACTCCATAAATGCTCTGTGATCCTAAAGTGAAAGCCATTTTGGAAGCTTGGGTCTTTGCAGAGTCGAGTAAATCCCAGCACCAACCAGCATCCTTTATTTGAATGTAAGGAGCATTCTCCTCTCACTCTCCATATTCCGGAATCAGCTGTCTCGCTCTCGTGTCACGTGCGTGCGAACGGGAGGCGCCTTTTGCACTGGCACACCTCAGCTGTCACATTCCTGGAGAGCGTAAGATGCTCAGCGTGCTATCCCTCCCCCCTCCCCCAAAATGCTTTCTAACCCCTATTTCTCCCCGGCTGCAAGGATAGATGGAAAGAGAGAGGGATCGAGAAATAGGACGAGCACTCAGCTCCATGCAAAACATGACGTGATCTCACTCTCGGTTGGCTCTGCCCATCCCCATCTTCATCTCAGTTTTCTTTCTCGCTCTTCTCCTGCATTTGAGATGCGAGACGATACAGTAAAGCATCCGGCGCGACACGTCCCTTGTCTAAAAGAGTAAAGAAAAGCATTTCACTCAAGTTGGCGTAAACATTTCCATGATACCGTCTGTTGTAACATCGTGTTCAATTCCTCAGTTTTGTTTTTTGTTTTCGCAAACGGCATTCTTCCTCGTTTCTTTTTTTCTTTCTGTTTTATCTCGGTTGTAGAACACGTTGCCTTTTGCCTCCTTATCTTCCTCGTTCTATACTTGATCTATCCTCATCTCTTGGATCATAAATAAAGATCTAACACCCCAAAGGTTTGCAGTAAACAGGTGTTTTCGTTTTCTTTATGACATTATTCCTTTTTTATATCCGTGGGTTATGTTTCTTCTATTATTTCTTTTACACTTGAAAGCCGGAAATAATAGGGATAGATTCTTTGTAAACATCACTGTAAACGTAAATAGGGGCAACAACGGTGGACGTAAATGGGCAGGAGGTGCGTAAGACTGAAAATGAAAGATAAGAAAGAAAAAAAGAAAAGAAAGAATTAAAGCAAAAAATGAAAGGAAAAAACAATAAAGAAAAGAAAAGGGAAAAGAGAAAAAAAGAAAGAGAAAAGAAAGAAATGAAAAAACTAAAATGAAAGACAAAAAAATGAAAACGAAAGAATTAAAGCATAAAATGGAAGAAAAGGGAAATAAAGGAAGCAAAACTGAAGAGGAAAAGAGAAGAATGAAAGAAGTGAAAAGACTAAAAATTAAAGATGAAAAAAGAAAGAATTAAAACAAAACTAAAAGGAATAGAGAAGAAAAAACAAAGAAATGAAAAGACTGTAAATTAAAGATAAGACAGAAAGATGAAGATAAAATTAAAGGAAAAATGAAGGAAAAGATACTGAATTCAGAAAGAATGATAAATTGAAAGAAAAAAAGCTAAAGGTTTGGGTTGTTTTATCTCAGAGCGGCACTTTTTTGCACACCATGGGCTAAATGGCCAGGTCACAAGACCCCGAAGGCTCAGAGAAGGTTGGGTGAGGAGACACATTGGAACAGCTGTTGGGAGACAGATGGTCAATGCCATCCAGCGTGTTCTTTAACCTGCACAGGCTATGGCTCTCCGGTACACGGGGCCACGGCTTAACGTCCCATCCGACGGACGGCAGTCTTTCCAAGCCCATTGGTGTCCCCTACTGACTGTGGGAAGGGCGGGGAGTTTTCCGGAGATAAATCTCAATGCTGACCCAGCTGGGACTCGAACCTGGAAACTGCAGATTACGAGGCTCGCGCTACCGACTGAGCCACCCCCACCCAAAGCTAAAGGGAAAAAAATAATGAAGACAAAGGAGGAAAAAAAATGATGGAACGAAAGAACAATGAAATATAGATACAAAATAGAGATATTAGGTGAAAAAGAAAATAAATTAGGGTTGGGTTGTTTTACCTCTGAGCGGCACTTTTTTGCACACTATGGGCTAAATGGCCAGGTCACATGGACCACGGCTTAACGTCCCATCCGATGGACGGCGGCCTTTCCAAGCCCATCGGTATCCCCTACTGACCGTGGGCAGGGCGGGGAATTTTGCGGAGATAAATCTCAACGCTGACCCAGCTGAGACTCGAACCTGGGAACTACAGATTACGAGCCTGGCGCGCTACCGACTGAGCCACCCCCGCCCCTAAATAAATTAGGAAGGATGGAAAGAAACAAAAATGAAATGTTAAGGAAATTAAGAAGAAAATAAAACGTAGTACGAAAAGAGAAATGAAAGGAAGGAAAACTAAAGAAAAGGAGTAAAAAATGTAAAGCAACTAAAATGAAAGTGAAGAATAACGGATGAAGTAAAGAAGGAACGAAAATTTATCCGAAAAAATGAAAGAATGAGAAGAAAAGAGAGAGAATAGAAGGAAAGAAAAATGAAAAGAATAAAAATGAGAAAAATGGGAAGAAAAAAAATTAACTGAAAGAAAAATGAAAAAAAAAAAATGAAAAAAATAATGTAAAAAAATTAAGAAGGGAGAGATAAAAATAAAAAGAAAAAAGGAAGAACAGGGAAAAAAGAAGAAAAATAGGGCGAAAAAATAGAAAAAGGAAAGTCTAAAATTATCGGAAAGAAAAATGAAAAAAGAAATGGAAAAAATAATGTAAAAAAATTAAGAAGGGAGAGGTAAAAATAAAAAGAAAAAAGGAAGAACAGGAAAAAAAGAAGAAAAATAGGGCGAAAAAAGAGAAAAAGGAAAGTCTAAAATTATCGGAAAGAAAAATGAAAAAAGAAATGGAAAAAATAATGTAAAAAAATTAAGAAGGGAGAGATAAAAATAAAAAGAATAAAAGAAGAACAGGAAAAATAGAAGAAAAATAGGGCGAAAAAAGAGAAAAAGGAAAGTCTACTAGCTACCTTTTTTTAGCATTACGGAAATTCAATAATGAGACGCTTATAAGTACTGACGATTATCGAGCTTTGGTAGGATTATCTCCTCCAATAAGGATAACAGCGCGTTGGACTCTTTTTTATCATACTTGAAACTGAACTTCGAGAAAATCCCTTAGAGCCATGGATTGTTTTTAGAATAAATTACATATTTCATTCATTTCTCCAAGAATGCTGTTGACTGCCATAAAAGATTTCGTTTTTCCTCGTTGTTTTAGTTGCTAGTAGTTATTTGTTTAGCGTTTGAAACATATGTACAGTCGCTCAAAAAAATGTCCGACACTATGGTTGATTGCAGAATTCAGAAAAAATATCTGGCAGCGACTTTTTTTTTTTTTTTTAGAAAATAGTGATCTGGCAACCTTCGTGTCACGTGACACGAAGGTTGCCAGATCACTATTTTCTAAAAATAAATAAAGATCACTATTTTCTAAAAAAAAATTCGTTGCCAGATATTTTTTCTGAATTCTGCAATCAACCATAGTGTTCGGTTTTTTTTTTTGAGCGACTGTACAGTTAAATTATTATGCAATAAAATACGAATTGTGGGTTGGGTTGGGTTGTTTTACCTCTGAGCGGCACTTTTTTGCACACCATGGGCTAAATGGCCAGGCCACAAGGACCCCGAAGGCTCAGAGAAGGTTTGGGGAAGGGGACCCACTGGAACAGCTGTTGGGAGACAGATGGTAGCCTCCCGTCAAGGCCATCCAGCGTGTTCTTTAACGTGCACAGGGTATGTCTCTCCCACACACGGGGCCACGGCTTAACGTCCCATCCGACGGACGGCGGCCTTTCCAAGCCCATCAGTGTCCCCTACTGACCGTGGGCAGGGCGGGGAATTTTGCGGAGATAAATCTCAACGCTGACCCAGCTGGGACTCGAACCTGGGAACTACAGATTACGAGCCTGGCGCGCTACCAACTGAGCCACCCCCCCCCCCCCACGAATTGTGGAATAAGGTCAGCTGATAATACGACACAAGCTGAGGAACACGGCCAACTAAATTGAAAAAAACTATATAAGAAAATATATATATATAATTTGTTCAGATATAATTCGTTGTTTCAAATTTATTTATGTTTTCAAAAGTTATTATGTTTCAAACTACAGATTACGAGCCTGACGCGCTACCAACTGAGCCACCCCTTGGAGATAAACATCAATTCTGGATAGGGGCCGGGGTGGCTCAGTCGGTAGCGCGCCAGGCTCGTAATCTGTAGTTCCCAGGTTCGAGTACCAGCTGGGTCAGCGTTGAGATTTATCTCCGCAAAAATCCCCGCCCTGTCCACGGTGGGGACACCGATGGGCTTGGAAAGGCCGCCGTCCGTCGGATGGGACGTTAAGCCGTGGTCCCGTGTGCGGGAGAGCCATACCCTGTGCACGTTAAAGAACACGCTGGATGGCCTTGACGGGAGGCTACCATCTGTCTCCCAACAGCTGTTCCAGTGGGTCCCCTCCGCCAACCTTCTCTGAGCCTTCGGGGTCCATGTGACCTGGCCATTTAGCCCATGGTGTGCAAAAAAGTGCCGCTCAGAGGTAAAACAACCAACCAACCAACCGCAAAAATTTCCCACCCTGCCCACGGTCAGTAGGGGACACCGATGGGCTTGGAAAGGCCGCCGTCCGTCGGATGGGACGTTAAGCCATGGCCCGTGTGTGGGAGAGCCATACCTTGTGCACATTAAAGAACACGCTGGATGGCCTTGACGGAAGGCTACCATCTGTCTCCCAACAGCTGTTCTAGTGGGTCCCCTCCCCCAACCTTCTCTGAGACTTCGGGGTCCTTGTGACCTGGCCATTTAGCCCATGGTGTGCAAAAAAATGCCGCTCAGAGGTAAAACAACCCAACCCAATCAATTCTCGACCAAAGTGAGACTGCAAACCTGGAAATACAGATTACGGGCACGTCACGTTATCGAGTGGGCAGCATATGTGACAATCGTAAACAAACTAGCATACATGCAAACAAACAAGACAGGAAAACAAATCAAATCTCGAAAAGCTCCAAATTCTGAAAGTGAGCCAAAACGTCTTCCGTGCGTTCAATTATTCGAGAATCAGTCAATCACGTGACACGAAACTCTTACGACGCCTAGAGGCAACGTCACATCCTGTCTCTACTCATTCTATACGGAACACTGTTTACTAACTTTTAGAAGATTGATTTTCCTTTAGACATTTTATTACTTCTTCCTACCCCCCCCCCGACATCGACGACGTTCTCTTGGCTATTTGTTACTAGAGAGAAAAAAGGGGGAGGATGAGAGAATAGGGGTCTGAAAGCACGGGGGAGGGTATAGCAGGAGCTCCTTTGAAGGACAGACTAACACAAAGGTGACGTTTTCCCCTATAGGCAAAATAAACATCACGTAGGAAATTAGTCCGCCTTGTGTATTGTATTCTGTGGCGCGGTTTGAGTTATGGATTTCCCACCAATCATCTTAAAGCCGTGTTGACAGTATCAACACGTGTCAACAGAGAAGAGGATGGAGAATTCCCGTTCACATCAGCATAGCGAAATTGACTTTCGATGTACAAAGCCCCCGTCTTATTCCCTTGGAAAGGAGAGCGTGTTGGGTTGGGTTGTTTTACCTCTGAGCAGCACTTTTTTGCACACCATGGGCTAAATGGCCAGGTCACAAGGACCCCGAAGGCTCAGAGAAGGTTGGGGGAGGGGACCCACTGGAACAGCTGTTGGAAGACAGATGGTAGCCCCCCGTCAAGGCCATCCAGCGTGTTCTTTAACGTGCACAGGGTATGGCTCTCCCGCACACGGGGCCACGGCTTAACGTCCCATTGATGGACGGCGGCCTTTCCAAGCCCATCGGTGTCCCCTACTGACCGTGGGCAGGGCAGGAAATTTTGCGGAGATAAATCTCAACGCTGACCCAGCTGGGACTCGAACCTGGGAACTACAGATTACGAGCCTGGCGCGCTACCGACTGAGCCACCCTCGCCCCAGGAGAGCGTGAAAATGTATCCAGTAAGCACAGGTTTCGAGGAATAGTGGTCTTTTTTCCATTCAGTTCTCTTTCGTTTCATGGTCAAGTCACTGTAGTTATGGTCAGTCATTGTGGAAGACCTTTTTCAGTTTTTTTTTTAATTTAATGTTTCACCTTTTCAATTTGTCCGTCTGTCTGTCTGCATTTATGTATATCTGTCTGTCTGTCCATCCCTCCAGTGAGGGAACCATCTTATAGTGGTGGTGGTGGGGCTGAGGGCCCGTGTGAAGTTGAGGGCTCTGTTAACTGGTATTGGGGAGTTTCTGGTCGGACGGGATCCCCTGCCTGTGTGAGGTTGAGGGCTCCGCTGACTGGAAGTGCGGGTTTCTGGTCGGATGGGGTCCCCAGCCCGTGTGAAGTTGAGGGCTCCACTGACTGGTATTGGGGAGATTCTGGTCGGACTTGGTCCCCAGCCCGTGTGAAGTTGAGGGCTCCACTGACTGGTATTGGGGAGTTTCTGATCGGATGGGGTCCCCAGCCCGTGTGAAGTTGAGGGCTCCACTGACTGGTATTGGGGAGATTCTGGTCGGACTTGGTCCCCAGCCCGTGTGAAGTTGAGGGCTCCACTGACTGGTATTGGGGAGTTTCTGATCGGATGGGGTCCCCAGCCCGTGTGAAGTTGAGGGCTCCACTGACTGGTATTGGGGAGTTTCTGGTCGGATGGGGTCCCCAGCCCGTGTGAAGTGGAGGGCTCCACTGACTGGTATTGGGGTGTTTCTGGTCGGACTTTGTCCCCAGCCCGTGTGAAGTTGAGGGCTCCACTGACTGGTATTGGGGAGTTTCTGGTCGGATGGGGTCCCCAGCCCGTGTGAAGTTGAGGGCTCCACTGACTGGTATTGGGGAGTTTCTGGTCGGACTTGGTCCCCAGCTCGTGTGAAGTTGAGGGCTCCACTGACTGGTATTGGGGAGTTTCTGGTCGGATGGGGTCCCCAGCCCGTGTGAAGTTGAGGGCTCCGCTGAATGGTATTGGGGAGATTCTGGTCGGATGGGGTCCCCAGCCCGTGTGAAGTTGAGGGCTCCACTGACTGGTATTGGGGAGTTTCTGGTCGGACTTGGTCCCCAGCCCGTGTGAAGTTGAGGGCTCCACTGACTGGTATTGGGGAGTTTCTGGTCGGATGGGGTCCCCAGCCCGTGTGAAGTTGAGGGCTCCGCTGAATGGTATTGGGGAGATTCTGGTCGGATGGGGTCCCCAGCCCGTGTGAAGTTGAGCGCTCCGCTGACTGGTATTGAGGGCTCCGCTTCTGGTCGGACGGAGTCCCCAGCCCGTGTGAAGTTGAGGGCTCTGCTGACTGGTATTGGGGAGTTTCTTGTCGGACGGGGTCCCCAGCCCGTGTGAAGTTGAGGGCTCCACTGACTGGTATTGGGAATTTCTGATCGGACGGGGTCTCCAGTCAGTGTGAAGTTGAGGGCTTCACTGACTAGATTCATTTATACTTAGCTATACAGTGGTATTGGGGAGTTTCTGGTCGGACTTGGTCCCCAGCTCGTGTGAAGTTGAGGGCTCCACTGACTGGTATTGGGGAGTTTCTGGTCGGATGGGGTCCCCAGCCCGTGTGAAGTTGAGGGCTCCGCTGAATGGTATTGGGGAGATTCTGGTCGGATGGGGTCCCCAGCCCGTGTGAAGTTGAGCGCTCCGCTGACTGGTATTGAGGGCTCCGCTTCTGGTCGGACGGAGTCCCCAGCCCGTGTGAAGTTGAGGGCTCTGCTGACTGGTATTGGGGAGTTTCTTGTCGGACGGGGTCCCCAGCCCGTGTGAAGTTGAGGGCTCCACTGACTGGTATTGGGAATTTCTGATCGGACGGGGTCTCCAGTCAGTGTGAAGTTGAGGGCTTCACTGACTAGATTCATTTATACTTAGCTATACAGTGGTATTGGGGAGTTTCTGGTCGGACTTGGTCCCCAGCTCGTGTGAAGTTGAGGGCTCCACTGACTGGTATTGGGGAGTTTCTGGTCGGATGGGGTCCCCAGCCCGTGTGAAGTTGAGGGCTCCGCTGAATGGTATTGGGGAGATTCTGGTCGGATGGGGTCCCCAGCCCGTGTGAAGTTGAGCGCTCCGCTGACTGGTATTGAGGGCTCCGCTTCTGGTCGGACGGAGTCCCCAGCCCGTGTGAAGTTGAGGGCTCTGCTGACTGGTATTGGGGAGTTTCTTGTCGGACGGGGTCCCCAGCCCGTGTGAAGTTGAGGGCTCCACTGACTGGTATTGGGAATTTCTGATCGGACGGGGTCTCCAGTCAGTGTGAAGTTGAGGGCTTCACTGACTAGATTCATTTATACTTAGCTATACAGTGGTATTGGGGAGTTTCTGGTCGGACTTGGTCCCCAGCTCGTGTGAAGTTGAGGGCTCCACTGACTGGTATTGGGGAGTTTCTGGTCGGATGGGGTCCCCAGCCCGTGTGAAGTTGAGGGCTCCGCTGAATGGTATTGGGGAGATTCTGGTCGGATGGGGTCCCCAGCCCGTGTGAAGTTGAGCGCTCCGCTGACTGGTATTGAGGGCTCCGCTTCTGGTCGGACGGAGTCCCCAGCCCGTGTGAAGTTGAGGGCTCTGCTGACTGGTATTGGGGAGTTTCTTGTCGGACGGGGTCCCCAGCCCGTGTGAAGTTGAGGGCTCCACTGACTGGTATTGGGAATTTCTGATCGGACGGGGTCTCCAGTCAGTGTGAAGTTGAGGGCTTCACTGACTAGATTCATTTATACTTAGCTATACAGTGGTATTGGGGAGTTTCTGGTCGGACTTGGTCCCCAGCTCGTGTGAAGTTGAGGGCTCCACTGACTGGTATTGGGGAGTTTCTGGTCGGATGGGGTCCCCAGCCCGTGTGAAGTTGAGGGCTCCGCTGAATGGTATTGGGGAGATTCTGGTCGGATGGGTGATTACACACGTAGCAGAATGTGGTGATGGGAAAAATCTTTCATATAGAAGGAAAACATTTCACAAACAATATATTATATGATCACAAAAATGTGTATTTCATTGATTATTAAATGTCACTATTCAGAAATTGCTGACTTCTACACAAAGTGCCAATTTTTATAATTTTCAGGCGAGACCAAATTAAGTTTGACACGTTTTTTAAAACCATATGATTTTAAAAAATACTTATTCCATCACTTTATTGCCTTAAAGAAAGCTGCGGTGAATAGTTATTACTTGTTAGCGATTAAGTTAGACCTTGATAATATTTTAAGACACTCGTACGTTTTCAAGGGAGGACCCGCAGTACAACGATCACTTTCTGTCTTGCGACCGAATCCAAAATTGGCCTTCCCGTTCCCAGCGACGATAGGCGTTTAGCGACTACGGTAGTCGCCGATCTCGGTATGCCCGCACGGGAAGCGGAAGGTT
The DNA here is from genome assembly GCA_038380435.1 of Ryuthela nishihirai. Lineage (NCBI taxonomy): Eukaryota > Metazoa > Arthropoda > Arachnida > Araneae > Heptathelidae > Ryuthela > Ryuthela nishihirai. The sequence continues at coordinate 21,837,003 of JAWZYU010000031.1, read as the reverse complement.
ACGGCCGTCACGATCGAAGTTTGCCGCATGCATATTTTATGATATTAACGAAACTAAACTTAATCGTAAACGATGAATGACTACTAACTTTAACTATCATTCATCTACGTATTACTAATCGATATATCACATAAATTAACATTAAAATACAGAAGCAATAGGCAGAAGTATACATTATAGAACGCTGTAAGCCTTAACTTTCTCTGTCGAATTCTTTCAATCCACTTTTTTAAAATTTAATTGGTTCAGCCTGGAATTTAAACACTGTGCAATTGCTCCTATAGCTGTTTAGACAATTCGCAGCTGAATATCTTTCGATAATAATTGTTTTTTTTATATACTAAGGATTCGAAAAACTGCGGGGGCGGGGGTGGCTCAGTCGGTAGCGCGCCAGACTCGTAATCTGTAGTTCCCAGGTTCGAGTTCCAGCTGGGTCAGCGTTGAGATTTATCTCCGCAAAATTCCCCGCCCTGCCCACGGTCAGTAGGGGACACCGATGGGCTTGGAAAGTCCGCCGTCCGTCGGATGGAACGTTAAGCCGTGGCCCCGTGTGCGGGAGAGCCATACCCTCTGCACGTTAAAGAAGACGCTGTATGGTCTTGACGGGAGGCTGCCATCTGTCTCCCAACAGCTGTTCCAGTGGGTCCCCTCCCCCAACCTTCTCTGAGCCTTCGGGGTCCATGTGACCTGGCCAGGTCCATGTGACCTGGCCCATGGTGTGCAAAAAAGTGCCGCTCAGAGGTAAAACAACCCAACCCAAAAAACTGCGGCGTACTCGGCGACTGCATTGACTATAACACTAAGTCACGTCACCAGTTGGCATAAGAATGGCGGATAGGTCTGTCTGGTTGACTTGGTATATAGGGGCTCTAGACGTAGTCCGTTTTCTATGACGTAGTTGTACGGCCTTCTCTTGTAGGAGGTGTTGCCCCTGTTGAAGGAGGGCAGGGGCATTTTGCGGAAATAAATCTCAACGTTGGCTCATGTGAGATTCGAACCTGATCAAATTACGAGCCTGGCGGGCTGAAGACAGAACCAACCTCCATCCGTCGTTCAGAAGTGCAAACAACCCATCCCTAATTGTGTCGTAAAAATAGTAGAGTGACGAGAAGAAAGAACAAATTAAGAGAGACATTTCTTAGATGGATACGAGTCGATGGATCGCAGTCCTATCCATTCAACTTCCAATCCTGTAAGACATCAAAATGTCTCGTTCCAGACTTCACGCAAAATGCAAGTGAAGCGCACGAGCCTTCTCTCTCCACTTTCAACTCAGCTGAAGCGCAGCAGCTTCAACAGCGGAGGATGGAGATTAGGACACTCCTCGGCATCGACGCGGATCGCTGCCCGCAGCATCTATCCGCCAATCAATACTCCGGGGGTCGGATGGGATGAGAGAGAGAGAGAACGGCGGAGGTGGGGGGGGGGGGGGGTAGGAGGGAGACGTGTTTCTCTGCACGCGCCACGCAGGTGAGAGGATACTCGAGTGGCACGCGGGGCAGTCGAGCTCAGGCACGCCCCATATACCTGTCAGACGTCACTTCCGCCGGAAAGAAAAGAGGAGCGGTTTGAGCAGCAGGTATACCGGTTGTTGGCCTCTTCCTAGAGCAGGGAAACTAATGTTGCAGTTGCACAAAGGAAAGATGTGGTCAGGATGGCTTGACTCTGATGTTTCGTTGTTAAGGAGTGCAGGGAGATTTCTGCTGGAGTCAGGATGGCTTGAATTATATATTGCGTTGTGAGGAGGGGAAGGGTCAGGATGGCTTGAATTTGGTATTTCGTTGTGAGGAGAGGTCAGGGTCAGGATGGCTTGAATTTGATATTTCGTTGTGAGGAGAGGTCAGGGTCCGGATGGCTTGAATTTGGTATTTCGCTGTGAGGAGGAGTCAGGGTCAGGATGGCTTGAATTTGGTATTTCGTTGTGAGGAGGGGTCAGGGTCAAGATGGCTTGAAACCTGAACTCTGCTTCTATTGGCATCGTCAAATTCTACATTGGAGGAAGTCTACCAGTGTAGATGGCTTCAGCCTTTAGTGGTGGGGAAACGGGTCTTTGCCCCATGTCTGCGAATGGGGGCTGTTTGATATTGTCAACATTCCCTCTTTCAATATGCATAGTTTCTTTAAACATCCCACTAACCATTTTCTCTCCATAGGTAGTTGGAATGTGAGGACTCTGCACAGAGCTTACTCTCTTGATGTCCTCACACCAGAATTCCACTGTTATAATTTAGATATTCTCGGCTTGCAAGAGACCAAATGAATAGATAAAGGTCAAATTCTTAAAAATAATCTTAAATTTCTCTTTTCAGGGAGGGACGACAATAAGCATCACCAAGGCGTGGGTCTGCTTCTCAACAGACACGCTAGTGATGCTCTTCTAGGATATGAGTGCATTAATGAAAGGTTTCTTACAGCAAAATTTCAGACAAGCGTTAAAGACTTGAATGTTATCTGCTGTTATGCCCCCACTGAGGGTGCCATTGAGGATGTGATAGGATAGATTTTACGGACAACTTCAGAATATTTTGAATACTGTCAAGAAAGGAGATATTTGTTCTATTTAACTTCAATGGCAAAGTTGGTACTGACTCTGACCTTTGGGGAGGGGTGATAGGCCCTTTTGGTATTGGTAGCTGCAATGGCAATGGGCAACGTCTCCTACAGGTAAGTAATCTCAATGGTTTCAGAATAACTAACACTTATTACAAACACCGTGACATACATAAGTACACATGGGTTTCACCTGATGGGCTTCATTAGAATATGATTGATTATATATTAATTAACAGCAAATGGGCTAGTTCTGTTAGGAATACCAGTGCATACAGGGGAGCTGAAATTGGATTTGACCATTACCTTGTTAAAAGTGTCTTGCAACTTAAACTTAAAAAGTGTTGTGCTAAGGATAAAAAACCTACCTTTAATTTTGAAGCTCTGAATGACCCAGTTATAAACTAAAGCTTACCATGATACGTTACTTAATCATTATGAGAGTCATGGTTTACTTACTACTGACGCCAGGCTCGTAATCTGTAGTTCCCAGGTTCGAGTCCCAGCTGGGTCAGCGTTGAGATTTATCTCCGCAAAATTCCCCGCCCTGCCCACGGTCAGTAGGGGACACCGATGGGCTAGGAAAGGCCGCCGTCCGTCGGATGGGACGTTAAGCCGTGGCCCCGTGTGCGGGAGAGCCATACCCTGTGCACGTTAAAGAACACGCTGGATGGCCTTGACGGGAGGCTACCATCTGTCTCCCAACAGCTGTTCCAGTGGGTCCCCTCCCCCAACCTTCTCTGAGCCTTCGGGATCCATGTGACCTGGCCATTTAGCCCATTGTGTGCAAAAAGGTGCCGCTCAGAGGTAAAACAACCCAACAACTTACTACTGAAGTTCAGAAAGAATGGGACCGTTTTAAACAGGCTTTTTTGGACACTATCAGTACTCTTTTAGGAAAAAATTAGCAGAATAGACAGATTTATTTGAGTGATAAGGCACGTAAGCTTATTTCAGAAAGAAAGAACTGTAGGAATGTCCTTAATCAATACCCTATTAGTCCTAATAGAAAACATTACAGAGAGCTTAATAAACGTGTAAAGGATCAGTTAGCTGCTGATAAGAATCTTTGGCTTGATGGCTTGGCTGACAAAGCTGAGGAAACAGTTAGGCAGCACAACAGCATAGAGCTGTACCAGATAGTTAATGTTTTGTGTGGTAGAAAACGGACAGGTATACAGGGATTGCAGGATAAACAAGGTAAGGTTATAGAAGGTGAGTATTCTGTCATGGCTAGGTGGGCTGAGCATTTCAGTGATGTTCTAAACAATGTAGTTAGTTCTACTCCCATTGTTTGTAATGATGATAAATGAATTACTGGCTTTAATCTTGGCCCTATAACACAACCTGAAGTTATTTTGGCTATTGGGTAATTTTCCTCTCTAAGCTACTGATGCTGCATTTGGCCACCCTAGGCCAATTCTAGCAAGATCCTGTTTGACATTGTCTGCCCATCTCTTCCTAGGTCTCCCTCTATTTTGGAAACTCTTATGCACAATGTTCATAATCCTGTTTGACAATCTGCAGCTATGCATACGGGCATCATGGCCAAACCAACGCAGTCTCTCTCTGCACAATATGCTGCTCAAAGGAGGTTGATAACTCTTTCTTCTAAACTCATCATTCTTAAAAAGTCAAACCACCTAATGCCCAAGATACTGCTCAAAGGAGGTTGATAACTCCTTCTTCTAAACTCATCATTCTTAAAAGGTCAAACCACCTAATGCCCAAGATACTTCGTAAGCATCTAGAATCAAAGGCATCAAGTTTCTTGTTATCCTCCTTACAAAGAGTCAATGTTTCGCCACCATTACTAAACTTAGAAAGAACCAAACTATTTACGGCCTAATTTTAGTCTTTAGGTGTACACGATTATTTTTCCATACTCTCCATAGATTCTTAAAAGTTCCAGCGGCAATCCCTATTCTTCTATTTTTCTCATGCCGCACTTCACCAGTGTCTGTTACATAGCTCCCAAGATAATTAAACTGAGACACTTGCTCAATAGTACAGCTATTCAAAGCACCTGAAGCACCATCTGTCTGACCAATTTTCATCACTTTAGTTTTTTCTCCGTTTATCAAACCTACTCTAATACCATTCTCATGAATGTCCCTAGTGAAAGAATTCATCTCATCAACATTGTTAGCCTACTGGGGAAAATCATCTGCATAATTTAAATCTGAAATTTTGAAATCTCTATACCATTTTAGGCCAAAATCTTTCCCTTGCAAAGAATTTCGCATTACGTAATAAATAACTAAAATAAAGAGAAAAGGAGACAAAATGCACCCTTGTCTAACTCCACTAGCAATGCTAAACAAATCGCTGAAAGACGTACCAACTCTCACACACGACTCAGTGTTATTATAGAGAGCTCTCATTACACTAACTTATCAGGTATTCCATATGATCTAACAATCAACCAAAAATTATGCCGATCAACAGAGTCAAAAGCCTTTTTGAAATCTATAAAGCTAGCAACCACAGGTTTCTGAAACTGTAAACATTACTCAAGAATATGCCTAAGTGAAAACATTTGATCAATACATCCTCTACCACTTCTGAATCCACACTGTTCATCACACAGTTGTCCATCAACCAAATTCTTAATTCTATTAAGTATAATCATGCAAAGAACTTTACCTGGAACAGAAAATAAACTAATTCCCCTATAATTATCACAAGAAATACGATCTCCTTTTTTAAAAATTGGGACAATGACAGCTCTAATAAAATCCTTAGCAACAACACCTTTATCATAAAAAATATTCAAAATTTCAGTCAGCCATGTTACAACACAAATATTCCCAGCTCTAAGCATTTCAGTGGTGATTTCGTCCACCCCTGGAGATTTATGCAGTTTTAATTTAGAGATAGCCAAAGTGACTTCGGAATGTGATATAGGGCCATCATAAAATCCAATAATGCATCTATCCTCATTACAAACAATGGGAGTAGAAAAAATCACATTATTTAGAACATCTGTGAAATGCTCAGCGCACCTAGCCATCGCAGAATCCTCATCTTCAATCACCTTGCCATATTTATCCCTCAATCCCTGTGTACCTGTCTGTTTCTTCCCACATAAAACATTAACAATCTGGTACAACCCTCTGCTGTTGTGCTGTCTAACCTCTGCTCTGTCAGCCAAGCTTTCAAGCCAAAGATTCTTATCAGTTGTTAACTGATCCTTTACATGTTTATTAAGCTCGTTGTAATGACTTCTGTTAGGACTAGTAGGGTGTTGATTCATATTAATCTTGCACTTCCTTCTTTCAGAAATAAATTCCATAGCCTCATCACTCAAATAATTTTATTTCCTCTGTTCCCTTTTACCCAAAAGAGTACTGTTGGTTTCAAGAAGAGCGTGTTTAAAGTGAACCCATTCTTTCTCAACTTCAGCAGCAACCAAACCTCAATTGTCATAATGACTAAGTAGCCTATCATGGTATGTTTTGGCTATATCTGGATTTTTCAGACCTTCAGTGTTAAAGGTAATTTTCTTAACCTTAGCACAATATATTTTAAGCTTCAGCTGCCAGACACTTTTGACCAGGTAATGGTCAGACCCAATTTCGGCTCCCCTGTATGATCTGGTATTCCTAACTGAACTAGATCATTTGCTGCTAATTAAAATATAATCTATCATATTCCTGTGCAACCCATCAGGTGAAAACCATGTATATTTCTACGAAAGCCATACTAAAAGCTATGGGTTGGGTTGTTATTTTACCTCTGAGCTGCACTTTTTTGCACACCATGGTCTAAATAGCCAGGTCACAATGATCACCATGGGCTAAATAGCTAGGGCTCAGAGAAAGGTGGGGGTAGGGTACCCACTGGACAGCTGTTAAGACACAGATGGTAGCCTCGCGTTAAGGCCATCCAGCGTGTTCTTTAACGTGCATAGGGTATGCCTCTCCAGCACATGGGCCATGGCTTAACGTCTCATCCAACGGTTGTTGTTGTTGTTGTTGTTGTTTGGTTGTTTTACATCTGAGCGGCACTTTTTTGTACATCATGGACTAAACGGCCAGGTCACATGGACCCCGAAGATTCAGAGAAGGTTGGCGGAGGGGACCCACTGGAACAGCTGTTGGGAGACAGATGGTAGCCTCCCGTCAAGACCATCCAGCGTGTTCTTTAACGTGCACAGGATATGGCTCTCCCGCACACGGGGCCACGGCTCAACGTCCTATCCGACGGACGGCGGCCTTTCCAAGCCCATCGGTGTCCCCTACTGACAATAGGCAGGGCAGGGGATTTTGTGGAGATAAGTCTCAACGCTGATCCAGCTGGAACTCGAACCTGGGAACTGCAGATTACGAGCCTGGCCCCATCCAATGGACAGAAGCGTTTCCAAGCCCATCGGTGTTCCCTATTGACCAATGGCAGGGCGAAGAAAAATCACAATTTTGCCCAAGGTGGGACTCGAACCACTTCTTCGGTGCTGTTTTGTGACCTGGCCCCATTCTGTACAAAGAAAGTACTGCTCAGAGGTAAAACAACCCATCCAAAGTACCTACAATAAATCAAGCGAAAACCGCCACGGTTACTATATATTGGCAACTCAGTTTGAAGCACGAACCAACTGTGTATGCAAAGACGCCAAAAGTTGTTTTATTATTATTAATGAACGTTCGTGGAGACAACAAACTTAACAAGTTTGATAACGGGAGAGTGTATGGGGGATGAAGAAAGGGGGGAAGCACGACATGTTGATTAAAGGACTGTCACAACGACACAAGAGACCGCTCTACACTTCTGTCAAAGTCCGCCGAGAATTTCATGACGACTTTCTGTCGCAAGCTATGGGAAGAATTAAAATTACAGATATCTCGAAAGCAGAAGTCCCTCTAGAATTTAATAATATCTCAAAATTCTAAAGCACTTTCGCACTAAGGTTTGATGAATTTACTTCCTGGTAATTTAGATAAACGAGAATTTCTCATGACGGTTTGGTCCCTTAGTGATATATATCTTAGAAGTCTTAATAATCCACCAGTTGCTAAAGTTCCTCATATCAGCAAACAAGGAGGCATACCAGGATATGCAACAAAATTGCACTGCACGAGATTACAATGATTATTATTATTGCATTCTAAATTCGTCTTCCAGCAGAGGTGGCGTTTGGTTCAGTCCGCAGCGCTACAGGCTCGTAATCTGTAGTTGCCAGGGTCAGTCCGTAGCACTACAGGCTGTAATCTGTAGTTGCCAGGTTCAGTGCGTAGAGCTACAGGCTCGTAATGTGTAGTTGCCAGGTTCAGTCCGTAGCACTACAGGCTCGTAATCTGTAGTTGCCAGGTTCAGTCCGTAGAGCTACAGACTCGAAATTGCCAGGTTCAGCCCGTAGCGCAACAGGCTCGTAATCCGTAGTTGTCAGGTTCAGCCCGTAGCGTAACAGGCTCGTAATCTGTAGTTGCCAGGTTCAGCCTGGAGCGCTACAGGCTCGTGATCTGTAGTTGCCAGGTTCAGCCTGTAGCGCAACAGGCTCGTAATCCGTAGTTGCCAGGTTCAGCCCGTAGCGTAACAGGCTCGTAATCTGTAGTTGCCAGGTTCAGCCCATATCGCTACAGGCTCGTAATCTGTAGTTGCCAGGTTCAGCCCGTGTCTGTACAGGCTCGTAATCTGTAGTTGCCAGGTTCAGCCCGTAGGGCTACAGGCTCGTAATCTGTAGTTTCCAGGTTCAGTCCGTAGAGCTACAGGCTCGTAATCTGTAGTTGCCAGGTTCAGCCCGTATCACTACAGGCTCGTAATATGTAGTTGCCAGGTTCAGCCCGTATCACTACAGGCTCGTAATCTGTAATTGCCAGGTTCAGCCTGTAGGGCTACAGGCTTGTAATCTGTAGTTGCCAGGTTCAGCCCGTATCACTACAGGCTCGTGATCTGTAGTTACCAGGTTCAGCCTGTAGCGCAACAGACTCGTAATCCGTAGTTGCCAGGTTCAGCCCGTAGCGTAATAGGCTCGTAATCTATAGTTGCCAGGTTCAGCCCGCAGCGCTACAGGCTCGTAATCCGTAGTTGCCAGGTTCAGCCCGTAGCGTAACAGGCTCATAATCTGTAGTTGTCAGGTTCAGCCCGTATCGCTACAGGCTCGTAATCTGTAGTTGCCAGGTTCAGCCCGTATCGCTACAGTCTCGTAATCTGTAGTTGGCAGGTTCAGTCCGTAGAGCTACAGGCTCGTAATCTATAGTTGCCAGGTTCAGTCCATAGAGCTACAGGCTCGTAATCTGTAATTGCCAGGTTCAGCCCGTAGGGCTACAGTCTCGTAATCTGTAGTTGCCAGGTTCAGTCCGTAGAGCTACAGGCTCGTAATCTATAGTTGCCAGGTTAAGTCCATAGAGCTACAGGCTCGTAATCTGTAGTTGCCAGGTTCAGCCCGTATCGCTACAGGTTCGTAATCTGTAATTGCCAGGTTCAGCCCGTAGGGCTACAGGCTCGTAATCTGTAGTTGCCAGGTTCGAGTCCCAACTGTGACAGCGTTCACATTTATCTCCGCTAATTCTCTCTTCAGTGAGGAAGTGGACATCGATGGCTTGTAAAGGAAGCCGTCAGTCGGATGGCTCCGTAGCTTTTAATTTGGTGACTCGCCATATTCTCGGTACTCAAGAAACCTTATATTCTTTGCCTAATTTGGTAACTCTCCATATTCTCGGTACGCAAGAAACATTATATTCTTTGCCTAATTTGGTGACTCTCCATATTCTCGGTGCTCAAGGACTTCTTATGTTGTTTGCGTAATTTGGGGCTCACCATATTCTCGGTATTCGACAACCCCTTATATTGTTTGCGCAATTTGGTGATTCTCCATATTCTCGATACTCTATAACACCTTATAGTTTTTGCGAAATTTGTAGACTCTCCGTATTCTCGGTATTCGAGGTGACTCTCCACATTCTCAGTACTCAACAACCCCTTATGTTGTTTGCGTAATTTTGTGACTCTCCATATTCTCGGTACTCAAGAAACATATTCTTTGCCTAATTTGGTGACTCTCCATATTCTCGGTACTCAACAACCCTTTATATTAACTCCCCATATTCTCGGACTCAACAACCCCTTATATTATTTCGTAATTTGGTGACTCTCAGTGTTCTCGCTACTCGAATTTTGGTGACTCAATGTTCTCGGTGCCCTTATATTGTTTGTGCAATTTGGGTTTCCCCATCCGAATAAGTTATTAACGCTACTTTCAAGATAAAGTATTTTCATGAGAATATTATCAATCTCTTCATGATAATTTAGCCTGAATACTTCTAATGCTGAAGATGAATTAATAACTTCTTCCATAATATAAAAGGAATATCTTCTGGTGCGAGGTCTGACATAAGCCTGTCGGTGTAATAGACCATAAGGAAGATTTGTGAAGGTGTAAGCTCAGGGGAGAGTGAAACATACGCAAGAAATAAATATATTCATGTCATATTTTAGATTCTGACTTATGTGCCTTATCTAAGCAGCCACGAACACTAACAGCATTGCTACATTAGCCAAATTAATTACTTACTGAGAGGTCTAATGGCTCAATTAGTCTCTTGGACGGAGGAGAAGAAACAGAAGAGGAAAACTCATCATCGAGTCATATTTTAATCCACGAACGGTAGTTTATGAACTTGGTAGGCTATCGACCTGATTTGCTGGCAAAGAAGAAGAAATACGAGACTTGAAGGGGGGGGGGGGTTGCAATAGTGAGAGAATGGAGTGCAACTGTGGTAAGAAAGGAATTAATCTTCATAGGAGGACTTGCAACTTCCTTCAGAAGACGGGTTACGATAGGGAAAGGAGGATTGGAAACAGTCATAGAGGGAGTTTTAATCGCTGAGATTGGGTTACAATGATGGGAGGAAGGGTTAGAATCAGATAAGGAAGAAATGCAAGCACTAGAAAGGGATTGCTGCCGTGAGAGGATGGGTTACAGCTTGAAGAGGAGGGAATGCAGTTGCTTGGAAAGGGATAGCAACCGCGAGAGCAGGGGTTATAATTTTAAGAGGGAAGGAATGCAAATGCTTGAAGGGGATGGCAACCGTGAGAGTAGGGGTTACAACTGGAAAAGGAGGGAATGTAAATGCTGGAATGGAATTGCAACCGTGAGAGGAGGGGTTATAACTTTCAGAGGGAGGGAATGTAAATGATGGAAGGGGATGGCAACCGTGAGTGAGGGGTTACAACTGGAAAAGGAGGGAACGCAAATACTGGAAAGGGATTGCAACCGCGAGAGGAGGAGTTATAACTTTTAGAGGGAGGGAATGCAAATGCTGGAAGGGGATGGTAACCGTGAGAAGAGGGGTTACAACTGGAGAAGGAGGTAACGGAAATGTTGGAAAGGGTTGCAACCACGAGAGGAAGGGTTATAACTTTAAGAGGGAGGGAATGCAAATCCTGGAAAGGGAGGGCAACCGTGAGTAGAGGGTGTTACAACTGGAGAAGGAGGGAATGCAAATGTTGGAAAGGGATTGCAACTGCGAGAGGAGGGGTTGTAACTTTAAGAGGGAGGAATGCAAATGCTGGAAGGGGTAACCGTGAGTAGAGGGGGTTACAACTGCAGAAGAAGGGAATTTAAATGTTGGAAAGGGTTGCAACCACGAGAGGAGGGGATATAACTTTAAGAGGGAGGGAATGCAAATGCTGGAAGAGATTGCAACCGCGAGAGCAGGGGTTATTACTTTAAGAGAGAGGGAATGCAAATGCTGGAAGGGGATGGCAACCGTGAGAAGAGGGGTTATAACTGGAGAAGGAGGGAATTCAAATGTTGGAAAGGGATTGCAACTGCGAGAGCAGGGGTTATAACTTTAAGAAGGAAAGAATGAAAATGCTGGAAGGGGGTGGCAACCGTGAGAAGAGGGGTCACAACTGGAGAAGGAGGGAAATCAAATGCTGGAAAGGGATTGAAACTGTGAAAGGAGGTTACCATTGGAAAAGGAGGAAATGCAAGCGTGAGAGGAGTGGTTACAACAGTTAGGAGACAGGTTTCAGCTGAGAGAAGTGGGTTTGCAATCGTGATAAGCTTTGCAACTGGAGAAGGAGGAAAGGCAATCATGAGAAGAAGATTGCAACAGTGAAAGGAGAGATTTCAAATGTTATGTATGTGGGAGGTGACAATTTAAGCTTGAGAGTGAGTGGGTGCAAACTGGGAATACAGGCTAGAACTGTGAAAGGAGAATAGGCGACAGTCGTAGGTTGTGTTAGAACACTAAGACATGGGTTTCAATAATGAGAGCAGGGACTGAAATTAAAGTACGAAGAAGAAATGCAAGTGCTGGAAAAAGATTGCAACTGTGAGAGGTTAGTTACAAATGGAGAAGGATGGAAAGCATTTGGTGAAAAGGGATTGTAACCATGATATGAGTGATTACAACTGGGACAGTAAAAATGCAATCGTTGGAAGGGGATTGCAACCATGAGATGAGTGATTATAACTGGAAAAGTAAGGAATGCAATCGTTGGAAGGGGATTGCAACCATGAAATGAGTGATTATAACTGGGAAAGTAAGGAATGTAATTGTTGGAAGGGGATTGCAACCATGGGATGAGGGATTACAACTTGGAAAAGTAAGGAATGCAATCGTTGGAAGGGGATTGCAATCATGAGATCAGTGACTACAACTGGAAAAGTAAGGAATGCAATCGTTGGAAGGGAATTGCAACCATGATATGAGGGATTACAACTAGGAAAGTAAGAAATGCAATCATTGGAAGGGAATTGCAACCGTGAGAGGGGGAGTGGGAATGTAAATGGTGGAAGGGAGTTGCGATTGTGAGAGGAGGACTTATAACTGGAGAAGGAGCAATTGCAACAGTGAGAAGAGAGGTTGAAATGAGTGAAAGACACCGTGAAACATTGAGAGAGAAGGTGGAAATGCAATTATGAGAAGAATATGAAGAGGATTGTGAGAAGTGAGAGGAGGGTCCGCAACTGGGAGGGGAGAAATAGGAAACGCGAGAGGAAGACTTGCAACCGTGAGAGGAGTTGCACAACTTAGAAGAGAGGTTGTAACTACCAGAAGAGGAATTGTAAGAATGAAAGGAGTAACAACTACAGAAGAATAAGAAGATGGGCTTCAGCAATGATGGAGTAGTTACTCTTTAGCAACTTTTACGAAGAGTTATGATTGTGAGAAGACGGATTGTAACCATTTGGGGAGGAGTTATACCCGCTAGAAGAAGGGTTGCGTCCGTGAGAAGAGGGGTTGCAACTGGAGAAAAGCGAAATGCAAAGTGAGAGGGAGGAATTACGTCTGTTATAATAGCGGATGGAATGCAAGAAATAGAAGACAAGATGTAACTTGAAAAAGCGAGAATTGGAAAAGAGGGTACAAGAGTGAAAGATTACAGATAAAAATGAGAAGAGAACGTGCAAGAATAAGAAGAGGAGAATTTAATAATGAGGAGGATGGATGTAACTGCAAGGAGAGGGGGATGCAGTAGAGAGAAAAAGAGTTTAACTTCGAAAAAAGATTATATCACCATGGATAGAGAAGATGCAACTGTGATGAGATGGAATACAATGATGAAAATAGAAGAATGAAACTGAGAGAAGGGGATGCAAAGTGAGAATAGGGTGCACCAGTGAAAGGAGGGGATGCAATGATGAGAAAAAGTAATGCAAGTGTGAGAAGAAAGGTTGCAGTGAGAGAAGAGGAATGTAACCTTGCAAAAATGGATGCTACAACATGCAAAGAGGAAATGCAATTCTGGTAGGACGTATAAGCCATGAGAAGCAGATAAGGAACTGAGAGAAGAGGAGATGAAGAAGAACTGTGAGAAGATGAGATGAGAAGAGAAATATATCCTAACAAGAAGAAGAAGAGGTGGGAATGGAATATAAAGCAGAAGGAATGGGACTGAGATAAGAGGAGATGCCGCAACGAGAATAGTTACGTAATATTTTAAAGATGGGATGCTAGAATGAGAAAAGGGAAGGAAACCATGCAAGATGGGGTGTCACGAAGAGAAGAGGGAATCGGACTGAGAGAGGAGGAAATATGACAGAGAGAAAGAGATGGGATTGGGAGTGTGGAGGGGATGGGACTGACAGAGAGAGGAGAGTATGGGACTGAGAGAGAAGGAGGGGATGGAACTGACAGAGAGGAGGAGACGGGACTGAGAGAGAGGAGATGCAGCAGAGAGAAGAGAAAATGCAGCAGCGATAAGAGGAATGCAAATTTTGAAAGATGGGATGCAACAAAGAGAAGAGGGAATGGTATTGAGAGAAGCGAGAATACAAAGGTGACAAGGGTAGAGGCAACAGCGAGAAGAGGAAATGCAAAACAAGAAGAGGAGATAACCGGTAAAAGAAGGAATTCAAACTGTTGGGAGAAAAGAAGATAACAACTAAGAGAGGTAATCGTAACAGATAGATGCAATATGTGTGCAAATGCTGGAAGGGGGAAGGCAACCGTGAGAAGATGGGTTGTAAGTAGAGAAGGAGGGAATGAAAATTCTGGAAAGGGATAGCAACTATGAGAGGAGGGGTTATAACTTGAAGAGGGAGGGAATGCAAATGCCGGGAGAGATTGCAACCGCGAGAGGAGGGATTACAATTGGAGAAGGAGGGAATGCAAATGCTGGAAAGGGATAGCAACCATGAGAGGAGGGGTTATAACTTGAAGAGGGAGGGAATGCAAATGCTGGGAGGGGATTGCAACCGCGAGAGGAGGGATACAATTGGAGAAGGAGGGAATGCAAATGCTGGAAAGGGATAGCAACCATGAGAGGAGGGTTATAACTTGAAGAGGGAGGGAATGCAAATGCCGGGAGGGGATTGCAACCGCGAGAGGAGGGATACAATTGGAGAAGGAGGGAATGCAAATGCTGGAAAGGGATAGTAACCATGAGAGGAGGGGTTAGAACTTGAAGAGGGAGGGAATGCAAATGCTGGGAGGGGATTGCAACCGCGAGAGGAGGGATTACAATTGGAAAAGGAGGGAATGCAAATGCTGGAAAGGGATAGCAACCATGAGAGGAGGGGTTATAACTTGAAGAGGGAGGGAATGCAAATGCCGGGAGGGGATTTCAACCGCGAGAGGAGGGATACAAATGGAGAAGGAGGGAATGCAAATGCTGGAAAGGGATAGCAACCATGAGAGGAGGGGTTAGAACTTGAAGAGGGAGGGAATGCAAATGCTGGGAGGGGATTTCAACCGCGAGAGGAGGGATACAAATGGAGAAGGAGGGAATGCAAATGCTGGAAAGGGATAGCAACCATGAGAGGAGGGGTTAGAACTTGAAGAGGGAGGGAATGCAAATGCTGGGAGGGGATTGCAACCGCGAGAGGAGGGATTACAATTGGAGAAGGAGGGAATGCAAATGCTGGAAAGGGATAGCGATCATGAGAGGAGGGGTTATAACTTGAAGAGGGAGGGAACGCAAATGCTGGGAGGGGATTGCAACCGCGAGAGGAGGGATTGCAATTGGAGAAGGAGGGAATGCAAATGCTGGAAAGGGATAGCAATCATGAGAGAAGGGGTTATAACTTGAAGAGGGAGGGAACGCAAATGCTGGGAGAGGATTACAACCGCGAGAGGAGGGATTAAAATTGGAGAAGGAGGAAATGCAAATACTGGAAGGGAAATTGCAAGTCGAAGAAGGAAGTAGGAGGATTACAGAAAATGCACATTTCTGAAGTAGATGTGCAACAGATAGTTAAAGGAGTGCAACCACCAGAAGAAGAATACAACACGGAAAGAAGAAAAAATGCAATCTTGAACAGAATAAATGCAATCACGAGAAGAGGGAATACAACCATCAGAAGAGAGATGCGGTCGAGGCAAGGACTATTATTAAAAGATATCTCTGTTCGCCATCTCTACAGTGCTGCCAACCCAAGAAGATCATCGTTATCTTTATTTTCTCTGCTTGCAGCAAGGAATCGCGTCCACTTCTCTGAGAATCGATGAGCAACAGATAAAATTAGACCTCAAGGTTAAGCCCCACTGGGATGCGATCCACTAGAGGAATAGGAAAGGGAAAACGGTTTCATTTCTTTTGTATTGCTTCCTGATGAAGTGCGAAGATAGTCCTGTCTGAAGTTGGGTTAAATGATGCGGAAAGATATGGGGAAAAAAAGGTACATAATTCAGACTTTAAAAATGACTTTTCTCCCCTTTTTCCGCAGTTTATTTTTGGCTAACGTTGATTTATGGTTTTAATTGCATGGCAAGGTGTTCAGTCATGCCAGGATTATAAGGAACGAATTGTAAGGAGGCTGGAAACGGGGGGGAGCGGAAGGGGGGGACGACGTCAGGATAGCTGGGTTGAAATGGGACATGAGAATAAATTTACGGGGGGGGGGGTTAAGATATTGTAGTTACTAGTTAAAATTTTTTCATCTTTTCATTTGGCTTAAAAATATCATTGTGAAGTATCATCACCATATGTGTTAACTTTTTTCTTTCAAAATTACTCACTCGCTCTTTCTTTCTTTCTTTTTTCTTTTAGGAGTGGGGTGGCTCAGTCGGTAGCGCGCCAGGCTCGTAATCTGTAATTCCCAGGTTCGAGTTGGGTTGGGTTGTTTTACCTCTGAGCGGCACTTTTTTGCACACCATAGGCTAAATGGCCAGGTCACATGGACCCCGAAGGCTCAGAGAAGGTTGGGGGAGGGGGACCCACTGGCACAGCTGTTGGGAGACAGATGGTAGCCTCCCGTCAAGGCCATCCAGCGTGTTCTTTAACGTGCACAGGGTATGGCTCTCCCGCACACGGAGCCACGGCTTAACGTCCCATCCGACGGAGGGCGAGCCGTTCCAAGCCCATCGGTGTCCCCTACTGACCGTGGGCAGGGCGGGGAATTTTTGCGGAGATAAATCTCAACGCTGACCCAGCTGGGTCAGCGTTCTCCGCAAAATTCCCCGCCCTGCCCACTGTCAGTAGGGGATACCGATGGGCTTGAAAAGATCGCCGTCCGTCGGATGGGACGTTAAGCCGTGGTCCCGTTTACGGAAGATCCATACACTGTGCACGTTAAAGAACACGCTAGATGGCCTTGACGGGAGGCTACCATCTGTCTCCCAACAGCTGTTCCAGGGGGTCTACTCCCCCCAACCTTCTCTGAGCCTTCAGGGTCCTTGTGACCTGGCCATTAAGCCCATGGTGTGCAAAAAAGTGCTGGTTAGAGGTAAAACAACCCAACCCGATATTGAAAAGGGATATTTCCATACATCTGACTGAGCTGATATTCAGTTAACGTCTAATGACATTTTTTCGTATAAAGTTTCCCTGTCGAATGATGTCCTCCATCCCCTTCCATGAATAGTAGTAGCTACACGATCATTTCAAACAGTTACTTCCGACAATATGTTCAAGTCTCCGTATCGGCAGAAACCCTACTTGAATAGCCGGCATCGTTTTTGTCAACTTTCGCGGAATACAACACAGTTATATTTTCATTGATCTTTAGCTTATTTCATGGACGGTAGTTCTTTTTAAGAGAATTAATTTATTACAAGACAGTAATTACTATTTGTTTCATTATATTCTAAATTCAAAAATCAATAGTTATTAACTGGTTATAAAATTTTAGTTATAATTTAATTTAATAAAGTAATAAGATATATTATTCAGATGAAGGCCTTACTAAGTAAAAACAGAAAGAGCTTTCATTTCAGAAATCACCACAAATATCTCCCAAAAGTTTATTTTTTGTGGGGTTACTGGTATACCATCTGTTTCCAGTAACCACACAAAAAAGCTGTTCCCACAACAAAAAAGGTGTTCCAAAAAAGCTGTCCCCTCTCAAACATTCTTTGAGCCTTTAGGTTCCTTGTGACCTGGCCATTTAGCCCATAGTGTGCAAACAAATTGCCATTCAGAGGTAAAACAACCCAACCTTAAAATGCAATATGTAGGGCTCTCTTCAACGTAATGTTTAAATGCAGTTTATCGTTCCAAATAATCAATGGTCGCATTTTCAAGACTATAAATCTAAATCACGATTCTAATTCATGAAAGATTTAGCTGAAAAAATTTAGATTTGACTTGAGTGGGATTCGAATCCACATAAATGTAAAATGGGCTTGCTAACCACATCATCACAGGCAGACCATTTTTTTCCCAACTGATGTGAATTATAGACCTTCCAGCATTTTCTCTGATTCGCTCGCATGTCGAACCTATGTCGAACAACCAAAATATTAGATGTACAGTCGCTCGAAAAAATATCCGAACACTATGGTTGATTACAGAATTCAGAAAAAATATCTGGCAACAATTTTTTTTTTAGAAATTAGTGATCTGGCAACCTTCGTGTTACGTGTTACGTAAATTACGAACCTTCGTGTACTTAAATTTTTTTTGCCTCTTTTATCGTTACCCGGAATCTGAAAAAGGGAGTGCCCCCTAGATTCGACCCCTACGCGTGGATCATTTACAAAAATAAGCTACTTTACTTGCTTTGTCGTTTGCCTGTCCATTTGTTTGTAGATATTGTTTTCTGTTTAAGGAGTTTTTTTAGGTACAGTCGCTCAAAAAAATATCCGAACATTATGGCTGATTGCAGAATTCAGAAAAAATATCTGACAACGTTTTTTTTTTAGAAATTAGTGATCTGGCAACCTTTGTGTTATGGTTGATTACAGAAATCAGAAAAAATATCTGGCAACGATTTTTTTAGAAATTAGTGATCTGGCAACCTTCGTGTCTGACACGAAGGTTGCCAGATCACTAATTTCTAAAAAAATCGTTGCCAGATATTTTTTTCTGATTTCTGTAATCAACCATAGTGTTCGGATACATTTTTCAGCGACTGTACCTGTTGCCTGGAGATTGTTGCGCTGTTCCATCCAACACCATCAAGAATAAAAGAAGCATGAAACACGAACGCAGAAAAGAAAAGGTCTCAAGATCAATGAGATCGAGAATTAGAAACTAAATAAATCCGAAACTGAACAGTTCTCTCTTCTCTTATTTTTTCTTTTGTCAACTCTTTATTTATTTGTACATTTTTTTTTGAACTAATCCTCGAAAATAATTTTCTGCTATGTGAAATATTCATTTCGCCGAAGTTCAATGTAAAGAAAGAGTAAACTGCTAAAAAAAAGCGAAAATAAGAAAAAGATCCTTCAGTCTTTGAAGTTTCAGATTAAAAGGCATCGATAGTCTTCTGAGACTTAGAAAGAACAAAAACGAACAAAAATAAGCAACTGCAGAAAACAGATGCAGTTTTCAAGAGGCTTTTTTATTCATTCGCTGTATTATGTAGCATTAGAATTTATTAATAATGGAAAGCATGCTATTTATGAGTGGGTGGCTGTTTGATGTGATTTTTTTTTTTCCTTTGAGATAATAGAGATTTTTTTCTCGTGTTTTTCCGAAGCGCATGTTTTAATAATAAAGAGTTAGACATACGACACTTCAAATAATTATGCAAAATAAATTTTTATTTGTTTTGAGCTCTCGAGTTGATTTGATTTAGTAGAACAATATAAAAACTAAGAGTAGACAGAACTGAGTAGTTTCGGTATTTATTTAATTTTTAATCGTTTTTCGTAAAATGGTGCATTATGTATGGAAGAATAGAAGGTATTTGGTTTGTTTTACCTCTGAGCGGCACTGTATTGCACACAATGGACTAAATGGCCAGGTCACAAGGACGCCGAAGGCTCAGAGAAGGTTGGGTTATTTTACCTCTGAGCGGCACTTTTTTGCACACCATTTGCTAAGTGGCCAAGTCACGTGGACCCCGAAGGCTCAGAGAAGGTTGGGGGAAGGGACCCACTGGAACAGTTGTTGGGAGACAGATGGTTGCCTCCCGTCAAGACCATCCAGCGTGTTCTTTAACGGGCACAGTGTAAGGCTCTGCCGCATACGGGTCCACGGCTTAACGTCCCATCCAACGGGCGGCGGCCTTTCCAAGCCCATCGGTGTCCCCTACTGACCGTGGGCAGGGCGAGGACTTTTGCGGAGGTAAATCTCAACGCTGACCTAACTGGGACTCAAACCTGGGAACTGCAGAGTGCGAGCCTGGCACGCTACCGACTGAGCCACCCCCGCCCTGTCAGTAGGTGACACCGATTATTTTGAAAAGGCCGCCGTCCGTGGGGTGGGACGTTAAGTCGTGGCCACGTGTGCGGGAGAGTCATACCATATGTACAGTCTCTCAAAAAAGTATCCGAACACTATGGTTGATTACAGGATTCATAAAAAATATCTGGCAACGATTTTTTTTAGAAATTGGTGATCTGGCAACCTTCGTGTCACGTGACGAAAGGTTGCCAGATCATCAATTTCTAAAAAAAATCGCTGCCAGATATTTTTTTATGAATTCTGTAATCAACCATAGTGTTCGGATACTTTTTTGAGCGACTGTACGTTAAAGAACACGCTGGATGGCTTTGGTGGGAGACTACCATCTGCCTCACAGCTGTCCAGTGGGTCCCCTTCCCCCAACCTTCTCTGAGCCTTCGGAGTCTTTGTGACCTGGCCATTTAGCCCATTATGTACAAAAAAATGCCGCTCAGAGGTAAAACAACCCAGCAACAACTCGAGAGACAGATTTGATATTTCCAAAAAGCAAAAACAACCCTTATTTCTAAAGTTAGACAGCTTCTATTGTGGCTTGTCATTAACGTAAAATTGGAAGAATTCTGCCCATTTTTCTTTGTCATTTTATCCAACTCTTACTGTAATTTGGCAGAAGAAATCAGCGGTTTGAAAGACTCCGAGTTATAAGGCAGGGTCTTATTTCTTTCCTCGATTGCCAAGTTGAAATCTGAGAAATTATCCATCTTCTTCTCTTCCTTTAGCGAAATAAATCTACACTGCACAATAACCTACTGCAAACATCAAATAACATACTTTTTAAATGTGATGTGTGGGATTTGACGCTATGCAAGCAGCGCTGGCTCATGAGAATTCCCCGCCCTGCCCACGGTCAGTAGGGGACACCGATGGGCTTGAAAAGGCCGCCGTCCGTCGGATGGGACGTTAAGCCGTGGCCCCGTGTTCGGGAGAGCCATACCCTGTGCACGTTAAAGAACACGCTGGATGGCCTTAACGGAAGGCTACCATCTGTCTCCCAACAGCTGTTCCAGTGGGTCCCCTCCCCCAACCTTCTCTGAGCCTTCGGGGTCCATGTGACCTGGCCATTTAGCCCATGGTGTGCAAAAAAGTGCCGCTCAGAGGTAAAACAGTCCAACCCTGGCTCATGAGATTCTATTCCAACCTCCATAACTTTTAAAATACTGAAAGAATCTTGTTCAAAGTCTAGATTTAAATAGATTTGATTATAATGTTTAATTTAGTCTCAGTCTCATTTTCGCGTTAAATGCATATTTTAAAAGTTAAAGAGCTTCGAATTTAGATTTCCATTGATATAACATGGATATTTCATATTTTGATAGGTTGGGTTGTTTTACCTCTGAGCGGCACTTTTTTGCACACCATGGGCTAAATGGCCAGGTCACAAGGACCCCGAAGGCTCAGGGAAGGTTGGGGGAGGGGATCCACTGGAACAGCTGTTGGGAGACAGATGGTAGCCTCCCGTCAAGGACATCCAGTGTGTTCTTTAACGTTGGGTTGTTTTACCTCTGAGCGGCACTTTTTTGCACACCATGGGCTAAATGGTCAGGTCACAAGGAACCCGAAGTCTCAGAGAAGGTTGGGGGAGGGGACCCACTGCAACAGCTGTTGGGAGACAGATGGTAGCCTCCCGTCAAGGCCATCCAGCGTGTTCTTTAACGTGCACAGGGTATGGCTCTCTCACACACGGGGCCACGGCTTAACGTCCCATCCGACGGACGGCGGCCTTTCCAAGCCCATCGGTGTCCCCTACTGACCGTGGGCAGGGCGGGGAATTTTGCATAGGTAGTGTATATTGACTAATCTTGATAAAGCATATATTAAGTGGTGTTTATAAACAATATATCGACAGGTCTTCATAGATTGAGATATATAAATATATATCTATACAGTGGTTCTCAATAATTCAACAACAAATGTAAAAATCGGCAACAACTTGTGCAATAAAACTATTAGGACGTATATCGCCTCTGGCGCATATGAGAATCTCGTTTTCAAAGACAAAGAAGTTTTTCCTTTACCTATTGTTTCATTCCTTAAAAGTTTTAATTTAAGCTAGCGGACGATGGGAAAAATGCAAATAATATTTCATTAGTAATAATAGAACATAAAAGTATTCATCTTTAAATTCTGAAATCTTAAAAGTTGCATTTTCCAAACCTGTCTCAGAAAACAGAGTTCCAACTCTTAGTGAAATATCTCTTAAAAACTACCACTAATTTTTCAAATTTCTACTGTATATATATTATTCGTAAAAGTCTATAACAACTATTTCTGCTTCTTCGTTTCTGCGATCTGTATTTATATTAAGTATTTCAAAAATGTGTATTATAATATTTTATCAGTACTGATCAAATTAAAAAATAGTTTCCTAATCATCATTTTCATTGTTTCCAATGGAAACTTCATGACGTTCACATTCCACAATCGAAATTTAAAATTTTCAGCATAAATACATCGTTTGCAATATTCGTTTGAAAATTTTGGAAT
This sequence comes from Ryuthela nishihirai, assembly GCA_038380435.1. NCBI lineage: Eukaryota > Metazoa > Arthropoda > Arachnida > Araneae > Heptathelidae > Ryuthela > Ryuthela nishihirai. Next base: position 21,814,947 of record JAWZYU010000031.1, on the reverse strand, counting down.
TTTCAAACTTTTCCACCGCAAGAGGGCGTAATTATAGCTCTAGAGAGATTCAGAAAGTGCATATCGTAATATTTTAGCAATAGCTATCCAACACAAAAAGAATTTTTAATTTATCTCTGTAAACAAAAAAGTTCGATGTCTACAGTCGCTCAAAAAAGTATCCGAACACTACGGTTGATTACAGAATTCAGAAAAAAAAAAGGAAACGATTTTTTTAGAAATTAGTGATCTCGCAATCTTCGTGTCACGTGACACGAAGATGTTGCCAGATCACTAATTTCTAAAATAAAAAATCGTTGCCAGATATTTTTTCTGAATTCTGTAATCAACCATAACGTTCGGATATTTTTTTCTTGTATATAATGCGTATGAATATATAATGCAATGAATATGGAGCGTGTGCAGTTACCGTTCACAGCAAACTGGAGCGGTTGAGGTTAATGTTCACAGCACATTGGATCGTGTGAGCTCACAAAGACCTGGATCGTGTGGGCTCACTCACGGAAATATTGAGCGTGTGCAGTTACCGTTCACAGCAAACTGGAGCGGTTGCGGTTAATGTTCACAGCACATTGGATCGTGTGGGCTCACTCACGGAAATATTGAGCGTGTGCAGTTACCGTTCACAGCAAACTGGAGCGGTTGCGGTTAATGTTCCCAGCACATTGGATCGTGTGAGCTCACAAAGACCTAGATCGTGTGGGCTCACTCACGGAAATATTGAGCGTGTGCAGTTACCGTTCACAGCAAACTGGAGCGGTTGCGGTTAATGTTCACAGCACATTGGACCGTGTGAGCTCACAAAGACCTGGATCGTGTGGGCTGACTCACGGAAATATTGAGCGTGTGCAGTTACCGTTCACAGCAAACTGGAGCGGTTGAGGTTAATGTTCACAGCACATTGGATCGTGTGAGCTCACAAAGACCTGGATCGTGTGGGCTCACTCACGGAAATATTGTGCGTGTGCAGTTACCGTTCACAGCAAACTGGAGCGTGTACAGTTGCAGTACACGCTCCAGATATTTTTCCTGAATTCTGTAATCACGTGACACGAAGGTTGCCAGATCACTAATCTCTAAAAAAATCGCTGCCAGATATTTTTTCTGATTTCTGAATCAACCGTAGTGTTCGGATACTTTTTTGAGCGACTGTACCTATAACTTCAATTTAAGTTAATGTGAAAACAGCTCTTCAGACGTTGCATATATAATCTTGGGTTACCAAAATACATCCAAGTTTTAGGTTAATATTTAACTGTTCCTGTTCTTAATAAATAAATAAAGTACTTGACACACTGTGTGCAAAAAGAGTGCCGCTCAGAGGTAAAACAACCCAATCCAACTTCACACACTATTTAAAAAAAAAAGCTAATATAGTGATTCAGGCAATATATTGGCTTCTTTTCAGCTATTTATGCCTCTTCAATTTCGCTAATTAGCCGATGCGAAAACCACATGACACGATTCTAAATGATAAAAGAGCACTATTTACTCGAACTTTCTTTTCAAAAGAAATTTATTTGGATCACTCAAACACCACATTGATGGAAAACTTCATTTTTTCTTTCAAACCATCATTCAATTTTTCTGTGGACTCAGTAAGAAGAAATTCTTTTTTTTGATACACAGGTCATTTTCAATTGACATCACATTTGTTTTTTCGGTTCCGAACCAACCTCGAGGCGATGTGTAAAAAATGAAATTAAATAGCCAAAGAAGAGAGAATTTTTTTTTTTCCTTTTGCAAAAACTAAACTGAAAGCTCATTTCATTAATTCATTCGCTGATGAGAATATTCATTTCAAAAGATTAAAGTATTGAATGCCATAAAAAATAGAGGGGCGGGGGTGGCTCAGTCGGTAGCGCGCCAGGCTCGTAATCTGTAGTTCCCAGGTTCGAGTCCCAGCTGGGTCAGCGTTGAGATTTACTCCGCAAAATTCTCCGCCCTGTCCACGGTCAGTAGGGGACACCGATAGGCTTTGAAAGGCCGCCGTCGTCGGATGGGACGTTAAGCCGTGGCTCCGTGTGCGGGAGAGCCATACCTTGTGCACGTTAAAGAACACGCTGGATGGCCTTGACGGGAGGCTACTATCTGTATCCCAACAGCTGTTCCAGTGGATCCCCTCCCCAACCTTCTCTGAGCCTTTGGGGTCCATGTGACCTGGTCATTTAGCCCATGGTGTGCAAAAAATTGCCGCTCAAAGGTAAAACAACCCAACATAAAAAATAGAAATTCTGGGTGTTTGATCTTAAGATTCTGAGCAGGCACATGTCCACGGGGTTTGAGAGGTAGCGCGCCTGGCTGGTAACCTGCAGTTCCCAGGTTCGAGTCCCACTTGGGTCAGCATTGAGATATATCTCCGCAAACTCACCGCTCATCATTTATTACTGACCAAGGACAGCGAGTTCACTAGGAGACGCCGATGGGCTTGGAAAAGCCGCCGTCCATCGAATGGGACGTTAAGTCGTGTCCCTGTGTGCGGGAGAGCCATACCCTGTGCACGTTAAAGAACACACTGGATGGCCTTGACGGTAGGCTTCCATCTGTCTCCCAAAATCTGTTCCAGTGGGTTCCCTTCCCGAACCTCTCTGAGCGTTCGGGTTGGGTTGGGTTGTTTTACCTCTGAGCGGCACTTTTTTGCACACCATGGGCTAAATGGCCAGGCCACATGGACCCCGAAGGCTCAGAGAAGGTTGGGGGAGGGGATCCACTGGAATAGCTGTTGGGAGACAGATGGTAGCCTCCCGTCAAGGCCATCCAGCGTGCACAGGGTATGGCTCTCCCGCACACGGGACCACGGCTTAACGTCCCATCCGGCGGACGGCGGCCTTTCCAAGCCCATCGGTGTCCCCTACTGACCGTGGGCAGGGCGGGGAATTTTGCGGAGATAAATCTCAACGCTGACCCAGCTGGGACTCGAACCTGGGACCTACAGATTACTAGCCTGGCGCGCTACCGACTGAGCCACCCCCGCCGCCTGAGCTTTCGGAGTCCTTGTGACCTGGCCATTTAACCTATTGTTTGCAAAAAAAGTGCCACTCAGAGGTAAAATAACCCGCCTAGCCCTCGGTCAGTAGGGGACACCGATGGGTTTCGAAAGATAGTCGTCAGTGTAATGGGACGTTAAGCCGTGGTCCCGTGTGGGAGAGCCATACCCTGTGCAAGTTAAAGAACACGCTGGATGCCTTGATGTGAAACTACCATCTATATCTACATCTACATCTGTCCAGTGGGTTCCTTTCCCCCAACCTTCTCTAGACTCTAAGGATACTTATGACCTGGTCATTTAGCCCACTGTGCGCAAATAAAACAAACGTATCGTTCCTAATAAAACTACCCACCCATTGACATATTTCCATATAAAAATTTCGCTGTTCAATAACTTCCCACATCGCCAGCCGGGAACAGGAGTTTGACCATCATTTCAAAAAAGGAGATTTCGATAATATATTTAGCCCTGCTGAGCGCAGAAACTCTGCTGGAACAATAGGGCAGTAAAGCAGCCTACTATAACCTTCGACAACAAATTCTGTTAAATTTTCATAAATATTTTGCCTATTTCACAAAGGGTAGTATTTTTTAAAAGAAGTAATTTATGACTGTATAGTAATGGTTATTAACCTAATCATATAATTAATTCAAAAATAAATAGTTACTAATTGGTTATAAAATTTTAATTGTGGTTACATTCAATAAAGCTGAATATGAGCATATCATTTTAGCTAAAGGCGTTTTTATTAATAACAGAAAAAACTTCCGCTTCAGAAATTATCATTGCCAATTCTTTTGTTTGGTTGGAGACTCCAAGTAGCATTTGTCCTCTCTATCAATTTCAACGACAAATTCTGAAGGAGGGGATGTGGAGGATAATTGATGAAGAATTGTCAATGAAATCTCTTCTCTGCAGAAGCTACAGTAAAAGCAATAGATTTAAAATTCAGACCCTGATTCTCAGTTTCTTGGAGGAAAGTTCTTTATTATACAGAATCTGAATTCATCCTTTGCTGGGTTTTCGTTTCTCGAAAATAAAAAGAAGAGGAATTTAATAATATACAAATACGAAATATTGACTGTTCAAGAAAAATGTGTTTTTGCTTACAAACTTTCTCTAGTGGCCAGTATCTCAAGTGATAACCTCATGGTTATTTTTGTGGTGGAACTGAAGAAAGAACTGTGACTGTTATTTTTTTATATCTTGTTTGAAGTGTTAATTTTGTTTTTGAAATCTCTTTTAGCTCAGAAAAGAAAAAAAATTAAGATCCAAGAGTATTGGATTACAGAAAGTCTACTCTGCATAAGTAGGAACTTTTAAAAAATTCAGAAAAACTATTTTTTTTATTTTCTACATTGTGATTTACACATCCGATTCTTTGTTTGGGATAGCAGGAAGCCCATTGTTGAAGGGTTTCTAATCTCCCCATCACATTTTATCACATCACATCATCCAAGTAGCATGGCTGCATATTACGAAAACATGTTCTGGAGCATGAGTTGATATAGCTGTGAGCTGTACTTTGATGCGTTAACCTGGCACACTTTGGTGCACACAAAGTGTGCCAGATTAATAAACAGTTGTTTTAAATAACCAGGTCCATAAACACCCAATGCTTCAGAGCTATCTAGACAGCGATTAGCAAACAGAAGACAGCTTCCAGTTTATTTTTTAACGTAGAACTGTGTGGTAACGTAATATTTAAATGCGGTTTATTGTCGCAAATAATAAATGGCCTTTCCAAGACTATCCTCTAAATTTGAATATTTAGTATCATTTAATACTTAAAGATTTAAAGAAACTGGAACATTAATACTCAATGTATTGGCCCTGAAACTTTATTTTTCTTTTCTGAAAAACTGACAGAATTTTGAACAATAGATTAAGTTTTTGAAATCTGAGAGACAATTTTTTTGCCCACAATGGGCAAAATGGGCATCGGATAGGCGTTAACCCATGTCCCCGTTTGAGGGAGAGCCATACCCCGTGCACGTTAAAGAAAACGCTGGATGGCCTTGACGGGAGGCTACCATCTGTCTCCCAACAGCTGTTCCATTGGGTCTCCTCCCCTAACATTCTCTGAGCCTTCGGGGTCCATGTCACCTGGCCATTTAGCCCATGGTGTGCATAAAGGTACCGCTCATAGGTAAAACAACCCAACCCTCTATAAAACGGTGAAACGGCTTAGCATCCCATACGACGGACGGCGGCCTTTCCAAGCCCATCGGTGCTTGGAAAGGACCTTGGAAATCTAGCCATCTAGCCCATGGTGTGCACTTTTTTTTTGCATACCATGGGCTAGATGACCAGGTCACAAGGACTCTGAAGGTTCAGAGGAGTTTGGGTGAGAAGACCCACTGGAACGGCTGTTTGGGGGACAGATGGTAGTCTCCCGTCAAGGCCATCCAGCGTGTTCTTTAACGTGCACAGGGTATGGCTCTCCCTCAAACGGGGACATGGATTAACGTCCCATCCGACGGACGACGGCCTTTCCAAGCCCAGCGGTGTCCCCTACTGACTGTGGGCAGGGCGGTGAATTTGGTGGAGATTAATCTCAACGTTGACCCAGCTGGGACTCGAACCTGGGAACTTCAGATTACAAGCCTGGCGCGCTACCGACTGAGCCACCCCCGCCCAGCTGGGTGGTGGTTGAGTAGAGATCGTTTTAAGGGATCCGAAGTTCGGAACTGCAGACTACAAGTGGGAAAGCTAAACTCTGAGCAAACATTCACTCAAAAACGAAAAGAAAAAGAAAGAGCTCATTTCAGTGATGAAAAAAAAAGTTCAGTTTATTTTTGATAGAAAGGAGTGAAGAGAGAGACTAGAGCAATACGAACTTAGTTTTTGCAGACCTCAATTTCCGAAGCTTAATAATCGTTTCAAAGTAGAAAGCCGATAAGAAATATTGACTCTGTAGCTTATCAAAGAGAAAGAAAAGAAGATTCTAGAGAGCAATGAGGAATTGTACCAAAATGATAAATGACTTGTATTCGGTTCAGAGGTGAAGAATAGTCTGTGGGATCTCAAAGATAGAAAAGCAATCACAAATGAGGATTTCCCAACAACAAGGGGCGGGGGTGGCTCAATCGGTAGCGCGCCAGGCTCGTAATCTGCAGTTCCCAGGTTCGAGTCCCGGCTGGGTCAGCGTTGCGATTTATCTCCGAAAAATTCCCCACCCTTTCCAAGGTCAGTAGAGGACACCGATGGACGGCGGACCGGGAGTCCGCCGTCCGTCGGATGGGACGTTAAGCCGTGGTCACGTGTGCGGGAGAGCCATATCCTGTGCACGTTAAAGAACACGCTGGATGGCCTTGACTGGAGTCTACCATCTGTCTCCCAACAGCTGTTCCAGTGGGTCTCCTCCCCCAACCTTCTCTGAGCCTTCGGGGTCCTTGTGACCTGGCCATTGTGTGGGAGAGCCATACCCTGTGCACGTTAAAGAACACATTGGATGGCCTTGACTGGAGGCTACCATCTGTCTCCCAACAGCTGTTGCAGTGGGTCTCCTCACCCAACCTTCTTTGAGCCTTCGGAGTCCTTGTGACCTGGCCATTGTGTGGGAGAGCCATACCCTGTGTACGTTAAAGGAAACATTGAATGGCCTTGACTGGAGGCTACCATCTGTCTCCCAACAGCTGTTCCAGGGGGTCTCCTCCCCCAACCTTCTCTGAGCCGTCGGGGTCCTTGTGACCTAGCCATTGTGTGGGAGAGCCATACCCTGTGCACGTTAAAGAACACGCTGGATGGCCTTGACGGGAGGCTACCATCTGTCTCCCAACAGTTGTTCCAGTGGGTCGCTTCCCCCAACCTTCTCTGAGCCTTCGGGGTCCACATGACCTGGCCATTTAGCCCATGGTGTGCAAAAAAGTGCCGCTCAGAGGTACAACAACCCAACGACAAAGCAAATGGAGAATTTTAAGGTTATTCACTTTAATGCGGATGGTTCTATTTCCATTACTTGTGAATAAGATAGGTTTTTGGGTGGCTTCAGTGTTGTCTTGTACTCCGACCTGAAATGATTGTGTCGATCAAAAAAATTAAATCTACACGGTCATCACTGCGAAGAGAAAAATTAAATGCCCGCAAATCATCACTGTGGCAATAACAAAATAAAATATACAGAACTCTTTATTGTTGAGTTGGGTTGTTTTACCTCTGAGCGGCACTTTTTTTGCACACCATGTGTTAAGTGGCCAAGTCACTTGGACTCCGAAGGCTCAGAGAAGGTTAGGACCCACTGGAACAGCTGTTGGGAGACAGATGCTATCTTCTCGTCAGGCCATCCAGCGTGTTCTTTAACGTGCACAGGGTATGGCTCTCCCTCACACGGGGTCCACGGATTAACGTCCCATCCGACGGACGGCGGCCTTTACAAGCCCATCGGTGTCCCCTACTGACCGTGGGCAGGGCGGGGAATTTTGCGGAGATAAATCTCAACGCTGACACAGCTGGGACTCGAACCTGGGAACTACAGATTACGAGCCTGGCACTCTACCGACTAAGCCACCCCTTAAAATCAGATCTAATAAAGCCTTGTTAACCAATTCTTGGGTTTGGAGCACTTAAAATTTCCTTCCCCCTCCCTTCAGCTGTTCCAAAATGAACATAAATGAGTTAAACAAACATAAATGGAAGCTACAATACTTCAAAACAATAAATAGTAATACAGTGGACCCCCGATATAACGCGCATGACTGGCGGGAAAACAACACCCGCGTTATAAGGTGAACCGCGTTATACCGAGCGGCGCGGTGGCGACACAATAAATTTCACACTGTAAGCTTTTCTTTTACTCATCATGCATACAATAATTAAACACTATTCAAAATACATGCAGGAACTCAATACATACACAATTACTCAATACGCAGTAACAATAAAATGCGATACTCACTAACGCCGCACGGACCTGTATAAACATGTTTGAACTTATCGCGAACATCGCCCGCGCTATAAACGAGTGCGCGGTATAGCGAGCAGCGCTATTACGAAGGTCTACTGTATAAGACTTTTGCTCAGAAATTAATTGAAACTGGAATATTAAGCATTCTTTCAAACCATTTAATAAAATAATTACACATTTTAGAAGTTTGCATAATGATTGTTTCAATATTAAACCCATTATGAATGATTCTTATAAAACAAGATAATTTATTGTTGAATATTCCAGCTTCTATAACTTTTTAATTATTGAACGACTACTTTTGAAGATCGAGATTTAAATAGATCTGATAATGATCTTTAATTTCTCTTCAGTCACATTTTTCCATTAAATGTATATTTCAGAAGTTAAAGAGATTCGAAGTTTGAGTTTTAACTGAAATGACATGGAGATTATCGAGTACTTTGGTAAAGGCACTTTTTTGCACACCATGGGCTAAACGGTCAGGTCACAAGGACACCGAAGGCTCAGAGAAGGTTGGGGGAGGGGACCCACTGGAACAGCTGTTGGGAGACAGATGGTAGCCTCCCGTCAAGGCCATCCAGCGTGTTCTTTAACGTGCACACAGTTGGATTGTTTTACCTCTGAGGGGTGTGACGGGGGTGGCTCAGTCGGTAGCGCGCCAGGCTCGTAATCTGTAGTTCCCAGGTTCGAGTCCCAGCTGGGTCAGCGTTGAGATTTATCTCCGCAAAATTCCCCGCCCACGGTCAGTAGGGGACACCGATGGGCTTGGAAAGGCCGCCGTCCGTCGGATGGGACGTTAAACCGTGGCCCCGTGTGCGGGAGAGCCATACCCTGTGCACGTTAAAGAACACACTGGAAGGAGCCGCGGCTTAACGTCCCATCCGACGGACGGCAGCATTTCCAAGCCAATCGGTGTCTTCTACTGACCGTGGGCAGGGCGGGAGTTTTGCGGAGATAAGTCTCAACGTTGACCCAGCTGGAACTCGAACCTGGGAACTGCAGATTACGAGCCTGGCGCGCTACCGACTGAGCCACCCACGTCCTAAAAATTACCCGCCCTGCCCACGATCAGTAGAGGACACCGATTGGCTTGGAAAGGCCGCCGTCCGTCGGATGGGACGTTAACCCGTGACCCCGTGTATGGGAGAGCCATACCCTGCGCACGTTAAAGAACACACTGGATGGCCTTGACGGGAGGCTACCATCTATCTTCCAACAGATGTTCCAGTGGGTCCCCTCCCTCAACCTTCTCTGAACCTTCGGAGTCCGTGTGATCTGGCCATTTAGTCCATGGTGTTCAAAAAAGTGTCGCTCAGAGGTAAAATATCCCAACCTAAACCCCGCCCCATCGTAGGGCAATATAAGTCTTTAAGTGCTGAAAGGATGTTGTTGAAAATCGAGATTTAAGTACATTTATATCTTTGATTTATGCTCAGTCATTTTCCCATCTAATGCGTATTCTAGACGTTATAGAGCAGTGTCTCGCAAACTGTGTGCCGCGGCACAGTAGTGTGCCGCGAGAGATTCCAAGTGTGCCGCGAGAGATTTTCAAATTGACACTTAGATATTCCAAAGATTTCATTTTGACTTGACTTGTGTTATCGATTTTGTGTATTAAAATTTTTTTCTCTTTTACCTATCGACGTGCTTTAATAAAAATCTTTCAGATTTTATCAACTGGGATCTTTTAAGTATTTATCAAGCTTTTTCCAAATTTTGGTATTAATTTTTGATTCTTTCAAGCCATAGAATGGACAAATATTTAAAACAAACACCGAGTGGCTTCGTTTTCGGAACTAGAATTATCAACGTTCTGGATTTCCCTCCATAGTCAATATCCTGAATTGAGCACAAAAGCTATTCGAGCCTTGTTACCTTTCGGCTCGTCTTATCTTTGTGAACTTGGATTCTCATCATTGACTGAAATTAAATCTAAGAAGCGTGAGCGGCTTCAGATGATTGATGAAGAGATGCGAGTGGGTTTGTCTAACTTTGAGCCAAGAATAATGCAAATATGTTCGCAGAAGCAAACTCATACATCCCATTGAAATATGTTTATATCTAAATTTTAAATAAAATGCATTTAACGAAACTTCAATTTTCCTCTTTTTACTTAACCATCAAAAATTCTTTTTTAGGTGTGCCGCTGAAAAAAAAATAGATTCAGTGTGCCGCGGGGAAAAAAATTAGATTCAGTGTGCCGCGGGGGAAAAAAATTAGATTCAGTGTGCCGCGGAAAAAAATTAGATTCAGTGTGCCGCGGGGAAAAAAAATTAGATTCAGTGTGCCGCGGTAAAAAAATTAGATTCAGTGTGCCGCGGAAAAAATTAGATTCAGTGTGCCGCGGGGAAAAATTTAGATTCAGTGTGCCGCGGAAAAAAAATTTAGATTCAGTGTGCCGCGGGAAAAAAATTTAGATTCAGTGTGCCGCGAGAAAAAATTAGATTCAGTGTGCCGCGGAAAAAAATTAGATTCAGTGTGCCGCGGAAAAAAATTAGATTCAGTGTGTCGCAGAGTAAAAAAGTTTGCGAGACACTGTTATAATGCCTTGAAATTAGAGTTCGGTTGGCAGAACTTGGGAATTTCCTAATATTTTTTAGGGTAGTTTATATTTAGGTATTTAATGTATCAATTTCATGGGGCTCGGATGTCTTAGTCAGTAGCGCGCCAGGCTCGTAATCCGCAGTTCCTAGGTTCCAGTCCCAGCTGGGTCAGCGTTGAGATTAATCTCCGCAAAACTCCCTGCCACGGTCAGGGTAACGTGCCACCTGCCACGGTAACGTCCCATCCGCCGTCCGTCGGATGGGACGTTAAGCCGTGTCCGAGTGTGTGGGAGAGCCATATCCTGTGCACGTTAAAGAACACAGTGGATGGCCTTGACGGGAGGCTACCATCTGTCTTCCAACAGCTGTTCCAGTGGGTCCCCTCTCCTAACCTTCTCTGAGCTTTCGGGGTCCTTGTGGCCTGGCCATTTAGCGCGCTCTGGGCAATAAAAGTGCTACTCAGAGGTTAAACAACCCATTTTTTCACATTTCAATCTTTTATTATTTTGGATGTTTTTTAAACCTAATTAAAACATTTTTCTCTGAATATTGCGTCAATGTTGTTTACAACCACTTTGAAATATTCTTGAACCCAATAAAAGAAGAGTTGGGTTGGGTTGTTTTACCTCTGAGCGGCACTTTTTTGCACACCATGGGCTAAATGTCCAGGTCACATGGACCCCGAAGGCTCAGAGAAGGTTGGGGGAGGGGACCCACTGGAACAGCTGTTGGGAGACAGATGGTAGCCTCCCGTCAAGGCCATTCAGCGTGTTCTTTAACGTTGGGTTGTTTTACCTCTGAGCGGCACTTTTTTGCACACCATGGGCTAAATGTCCAGGTCACATGGACCCCGAAGGCTCAGAGAAGGTTGGGGGAGGGGACCCACTGGAACAGCTGTTGGGAGACAGATGGTAGCCTCCCGTCAAGGCCATTCAGCGTGTTCTTTAACGTTGGGTTGTTTTACCTCTGAGCGGCACTTTTTTGCACACCATGGGCTAAATGTCCAGGTCACATGGACCCCGAAGGCTCAGAGAAGGTTGGGGGAAGGGACCCACTGGAACAGCTGTTGGGAGACAGATGGTAGCCTCCCGTCAAGGCCATCCAGCGTGTTCTTTAATGTGCACAGGGTATGGCTCTCCCGCACACGGGACCACGGCTTAACGTCCCATCCGACGGACGGCTACCTTTCCAAGCCCATCGGTGTCCCCTACTGACCGTGGGCAGGGCGGGGAGTTATGCGGAGATAAATCTCAACGCTGACCCAGCTGGGACTCGAACCTGGGAACTGCAGATTACGAGCCTGGCGCGCTACCGACTGAGCCACCCCCGCCCCAATAAAAGAAGAAACGTTCAGATAAAAACTATTAAAAACTATTTTAATTTCGCACCCAATATATTTAAAAAAAAATGCTAAAAAAATTAAGAAACAAGCTCCCTTAGAAAGGTATAGTTTTCTAAACAACAAAAGAATTTAATTTTTTTTGGAAAAAAAAAACAATAAATTTCTCTCCATATTTTGATCTCACACTTCATTCAATTGCGCAATCCTCGCTAAAACATATCCTGAGTTTTGATTCTTTGAAATTGAGAAAAATCATAAAAACATTAAATGAACAGCAGAATCGAAAAAAAAAGGGATAAAGTGAACCGAAAAAAAAAACACCTTACTTCTTTTTCATTCTTAATTAAATAACTGTTCCTCAGCTATGCTCTCCGTCATTTTTTTTTTGCCTATGCTTTAAATTTACGACGAGAAATAATGGCGACTCTTAACAGAAAGGAAAACACGATGGAGTTGTTGTTTTTTAAAATTCTCTGAGAAGCTTAATAACTTTTTGGATGACGCATAACTTCTAATCGATAATTGCTGCCAAGAAAAAATAGCTAAATTACTAGGGAGAGGTTACATTGAAGGCGTTTTAAGAGGCTTTACGTTTTCAACGTTAGTAATGTTTTATTGTTGTCTTAAAAACAAAGCCATTACTACCGACGGAATGTTTTTGAATCCAATAGAGTTGAAGCTTACATTTTTTTATGTCTCTCCTTCATCTAACAGCTGCCGAATTCTTGAGAGGAGTTTTCCATCTCTACTTAGCTTTTAGGAGCAGATGAAAGTTTTTCATGATGTATTAGACAGCTTTTAGGAGACAGATGGAAACATCCGTCAAGGATTAGGCAACTGTTAGGAAATAGAGGGAAGCCTTCTTTCAAGTTTTGAGAAACTTTTAAGAGACGGAGGGATGTCTTTCATGAAGGATTAGAGAACTTTTAGGAGACCGATGGAAACATCCGTCAAGGATTAGGCAGCTGTTAGGAGATAGAGGGAAGACTTCTTTCAAGTTTTGAGAAACTTTTAAGAGACGGAGAGAAGCCTTTCATGAAGGATTAATGAACTTTTAGGAGACAGATGGAAACATTCTTCAAGGATTGGACAGATGTTAGAAGATAGAGGGAAACCTTTCTAGTCTTGAGAAACTTTTAAGAGACGGAGAGAAGCCTTTCATGAAGGATTAGTGAACTTTTAGGAGACCGATGGAAACATCCGTCAAGGATTAGGCAGCTGTTAGGAGATAGAGGGAAGCCTTCTTCAAGTTTTGAGAAACTTTTAAGCGACGGAGGGAAGCCTTTCATGAAGGATTAGAGAACTTTTAGGAGACAGATGGAAACATCCATCTAGGATTAGGCAGCTGTCAGGAAATAGAAGGAAGACTTCTTTCAAATTTTGAGAAATTTTTAAGAGATGGAGGGATGTCTTTCATGAAGGATTAGATAACTTTTAGGAGACCGATGGTAACATCCGTCATGGATTAGACTTCTTTCAAGTTTTGAGAAACTTTTAAGAGACGGAGGGATGTCTTTCATGAAGGATTAGATAACTTTTAGGAGACCGATGGAAACATTCGTCATGGATTAGGCAGCTGTTAGGAGATAGAAGGAAGACTCCTTTCAAGTTTTGAGAAACGTTTAAGAGACGGACGGAAGCCTTTCATGAAGGATTAGAGAACTTTTAGGAGACAGATGGAAACATTCTTCAAGGATTGGACAGATGTTAGAAGATAGAGGGAAACCTTCTTTCTAGTTTTGAGAAACTTTTAAGAGACGGAGAGAAGCCTTTCATGAAGGATTAGAGAACTTTTAGGAGACAGATGGAAACATTCTTCAAGGATTGGGCAGATGTTAGAAGATAGAGGGAAACCTTCTTTCTAGTTTTGAGAAACTTTTAAGAGACGGAGAGAAGCCTTTCATGAAGGATTAGAGAACTTTTAGGAGACAGATGGAAACATCCGTCAATGATTAGGAAGCTGTTAGGAGATAGAGGGAAGCCTTCTTTCAAATTTTGAGAAATTTTAAGAGACGGAGGGAAGCCGTTCATGAAGGATTAGACAACTTTTAGGAGACAGATGAAAACATCTGTCAAGGATTAGGCAGTTGTTAGGAGACTGAGGGAAGCCTTCTTTCAAATTTTGAGAAATTTTTAAGAGACAGAGGGAAGCCTTTTTTGAAGGATTAGAGAACTTTTAGGAGACAGATGGAACATCCGTTAAGGATTAGGCAGCTATTAGGAAATAGAGGGAAGACTTCTTTCAAGTTTTGAGAAACTTTTAGGAGACAAATGGAAGCCTGTTTTCAAGTATTGTGAAGCTTTTAGGACATAGATGAAGGCCTGTTGTCAAGTATTGGGAAGCTTTTAGGACACAGTTGGAAGACTGTTGTCAAGTATTGTGAAGTTTTAGGACACAGATGAAAGTTTGTTGTCAAGTATTGTGAAGCTTTCAGGAACAGAAAGGAAAACACCGTTCAGTTGTTTTTTTTTTAATTCTCTGAGAAGCTTAATAACTTTTTAGTGTTGTAAAGTTTTAGTTTTGTCAAGTGTTGTGAAACTTTTAGGAAACAGATGGAAGCATATTTTCAAGTATTGGGAAGCTTTCAGGATGGAAATCTGTTGTGAAGTAATGTGAAGCTTTCAGGAAACAGATAGAAGCCTATTGTCAAGTATTGGGAAGCTTTTAGGACACAAATGGAAGTCTGTTGTCAAGTTTTTTGAAGCTTTCAGGAGACAGACGGAAGCCTGTTGTCAAGTGTTGTGAAGCTTTTAGGAAACAGATGGAAGCCTATTGTCAAGTAATGGGAAGCTTTTAGGACACAAATGGAAGTCTGTTGTCAAGTTTTTTGAAGCTTTCAGGAGACAGATGGAAGCCTGTTGTCAAGTGTTGTGAAGCTTTTAGGAAACAGATGGAAGCCTATTGTCAAGTATTGGGAAGCTTTTAGGACAAAAATGGAAGTCTGTTGTCAAGTTTTTTGAAGCTTTCAGCAGACAGATGGAAGCCTGTTGTCAAGTGTTGTGAAGCTTTTAGGAAACAGATGGAAGCCTATTGTCAAGTAATGGGAAGCTTTTAGGATGAAAATCTGTTATCAAGTAACGTGAAGCTTTCAGGAAACAGATGGAAACCTATTGTCAAGTATTGGGAAGCTTTTAGGAGACAGGTGGAAGCCTGTTGTCAAGTGTTGTGAAGCTTTTAGGAGACAGATGGAAGCCTGTTGTCAAGTACTATGAAGTTGTTCGGAAACAAGTGGAATCCCCTGTCAAGGATTGGACAGTTTTAGGTGACATATGAAAGTCTCCCATCAAGGTTTAGACAGCTGTTAGGGATGGATGGAAGCTTACCATCAAGGATTAGAGAACTTTTAGGAGACAGAGGGAAGCCTCCCGTGAATGATGGTAGTCTCTCATCAAGGATTTGGGCAGCTGGGAGACGAATGGAGCCTCCCGTGTAGGATTGGACAGCTGCTAGAAGAGGATTGAATCTCGTTAAGTTAAGGATGGAAGTCTTTCCTTCATTAAGGAGAGACTCTTTACAACTCTCTTTATATCTTTTCCCCAACCAGCCCTGAATAGTTAGGGTCCATGTAACCACCCCAATGTATGCACAAAAGTTCCATTAGAAAACACAGAAAAACCTACTTGGGAGGACCTACTACTGTAATATCAATGATCTCCTCATGTATACTATCACTTTAGAATTACGTGCATAATTAATTACCACCTCGCAAACGCACACACAGGATGAGGACGAAAATGGTCGGTGTGATTGTGCGGCGCGGCGGTTGCAGATCTTCCAATTATCATCTGAATTGGAACCACAGTTGGAGCTAAGCCTGTCGCAATGTAATGTACGATGACCATTATTGCATTGCATTCGCCACAACCACGACATCATGCATGCAAGAGTAGCACTTAATAGGCACCAGCACGATGCAAATATTGGAATAGAAGGCCATTTGGATAATAATAGGAGTATGCGAAAAGCAACGGGGAAGGGAAAAAATAAGCTTGTTAAATTTATGATAACAAATCGGTACAGTCGCTCAAAAAATATTTGAACACTATGATTGATTAGCCGTCCCATGGCCGAGTGGTTAGCACTCTTTACTACTGATCTAAGGGACCTGGGTTCAACCCCGGGTAAGGCATGGTTGTACGTGTTGTTTTTCTGCTGAGGTCCTGCCATCCTCTCAGACCCGCTACTATGGCATATAAACTGACAGGCTCCTGTCAGACCTCTGTGGCAACAGCTGCTTGAGGGGGTATTTATTTTTTATTTATGGTTGATTATGGAATTCAGAAAAAAATATCTGGCAACTTTTTTTTTTAGAAATTAGTGATCTGGCAACCTTCGTGTGACGTGACACGAATGGTTGATTACAGAATTCAGAAAAAATATCTGGCAACCTTCGTGTCACGTGACACGAAGTTTGCCAGATCACTGATTTTTGTATGCATATATCTGTAATAAGTATACGTTGTACAGTATCTCAAAATAATATCCGAACACTATGGTTGATTACAGAATTCAGAAAAAATATCTGGCAACGATCTTTTTTAGAAATTAGTGATCTGACAACCTTTGTGTACAGTCAAAAAGTATCCGAACACTACGGTTGATTACAAAATTCAGAAAAAATATCTGGCAACATTTTTTTTTTTAAATTAGTGATCTGGCAACCTTCGTGTCACGTGACACGAGGGTTGCCAGATCACTAATTTAAAAAAAATCGTTGAAAGATATTTTTTCTGAATTCTGTAATCAACCATAGTGTTCGGATACTTTTTTGAGCGATTGTATTACTCGCTATCAATTTTTCGTCCAATAAACAATAAGCGATTCTTTCAATACGTAATAATCGATACAATTACTTCTTCCTCGAAATATACATTAATCGATATCATTATTTCTTTTTATTAAGCACTGATAGATGCGATTAATCCTTATTATATTATAAATCCTTCCAATAAGCAGTAATCGATTACCATTCCTTCTCCCAATGAACTTTAATATTCTTTTAATATGCATTAATCGATTTTGTAACTTCCTTCTTCCAATAAAAAATTAATCGATATGATTACCTCTTCTACTAAACGGTAATCGATTGAATTAGTGATTGATTAAACGATTACTCATTCAATAACTATTAGTCGATTATTTAATTCTTTCAATATGCATTAAACGATTTTATTACTTCCTCTTTGCAATGAAAATTAATTGTTATGATTACTTCTTCCAATAAGCGCTAATCGATATGATAACTCCTTATAACAATTAATCGTTATAAATACTTATTTAAATAAAAATTAATATGTTTTAAAAATAAATAACTTCAATGAATTAACTATTGTGTAATACAGAAGTTAAAATATTCCCTTACAACGAAAGATGATATATTCAGTTTGTTCAAAATTTTACCTATTGAAAGTTTATATGTGTTTGTTTTTGTTATCAATAACTTCTTTGATGATACCTATAAGCAAAATATTTGCCACAATAAGTTCACTAGAAAAAAGGCTATGGTTATAATATACCATATGTTATCTATAATTATATTACAACCAATAAATTTAGACCATATATATAATATATATGGTCTAAATTTATTATATATATTATTAATTATATAATTATTAATCATATAATTAATAATACATATAATTAATAATATATATAATTAATAATATTATAATATATATTGTTACGACAGAAGAATCTGGCAACCGAAAGCAAAGTTTCAGCCAACGAATAAGAACGTTGGGAGAATTTGAGAACAGTGGAGCGTTAACGGTCGTTGTATTGTAACGGTCGAAGAGTTCGAAAATGGACGGTGAGCTGTTCTGAGACAGTGCGCGTAAGTATCAAGAAGTAACTTGATGTGTTGTGTATACGCGGAAGGATAAAAGTGGGATCTTTTATCGTTAAGTATCAAGAAGTAACTTGATGTGTTGTGTATACGCGGAAGTATAAAAGTGGGAACTTTTATGGCTAACTTCGAATGTCTACACGGACTGTCTTTTTGTTCGGCTAGTGTGTGAAAAGTTATTAGCACAGGACGAGAATTGGTTTACGAGTGAAGATCTTCGGGTGACCTGGTAAATCAAGTAAAAGGTAGTATTTAGTAAAATACACAGAGCTGATGTTCTGTGCTCTACGCAGGAAGATTGATGACTTGTGCATGTTAATAGTTGATTTGTTAATAAGATACTTCATCCATATTTCCTTTGTAACAATTTACCTTGTATTGAATTTGGTTTTGAAATATAGCTTTTAATACTCACGCTCAGTGGCTATCCATTTTTGTGATCCGCAACATTTGGTGTCAGAAGTGGGATAATTTATTGAATGCCGTTAACTAGAAGTATGGATGAATTAGTAAAGTTGATAAATAGCTTGAAAGTCGATATGGCTACGCAGATGACTGATATGAAAGATATGAAAGCCGATATGGCTACACAGATGAATGACATTAAAAGTCAAAATAATGAGTTGAGAACGCAAAATAATGAGTTGAGAACTGAGATAGTTTCTCAAAAAGATGACTTGAAAGCCGATATGGCTAACAAAATAGGTGACCTGGCCGCACAAAATACTGAGATTAAAGGTGATATAGCTGCCCAAAGCGATAAAATAGGTGACTTGAAAGCCGAAATGGCCGCACAAAATACTGAGATGAGAGCTGAAGTGGCTTCTCAAGTTGGTAAGTTTATTGATCACTTCAAGGATCATAAAACCGAACTCAATAGACAATGCAATAGTTTAAATGTTGAATTTGTCAGTGAAAAAGATGATCTTGATAGTGTTAAGTTAGATTGTAAACATGGAAAAGAAAAAGAGAAAGGCAACGCATATAAAAATGTGGATCTGCTACTGGAAATCAAGAATCGTAGAGATAGCGCAGATAATGCCTTTGACCACGCAACTACTGGTAATGCATGGCAGAGTGTCTATGTCGCTGGTGACATGTCTAGGAACTGTGAAGAACAATCACACAGATCAGAGAGCTGCGAGACTATACAGTACGCTTTGCACTTCAAAATACCTAGGTATACAAGTCTGGCACGATCTGAAGAGAGATCCACACGAAAGGTATTCTATTCCTCGCTCTCAGCAAAATGCGTCATGGACAATTATCGCAAAGGCAGAGTAACGAGTGGTAATGAAGGGGAACGAAACAAGTTTACGTTTCGCAGAGTGGTCCGAGTAAAGAAGAGGCGTTCATTCATCATAGATACAAAGTGCCATTCGACTTTACCGCGGAAGTCGGAGAGATTTTTCCGAAGCATATATCCACACTCGAATCGTTATAGAAAGTGGGGATTTAAGGAAGAGGAATTCCGAAGGATGGCTTAGAAGCATAACAGGTGATGCTAGTAAAAGAGCTTCAGGCAGAGACAGTACTTCAAAGACTAACTTTCTGGATGAAACTAAGCCTCAGAGTTACTATCAGAGAGAAGTAAAGCCCTCAGACAATCTCAACGAAACCATGCTGAATTTCTTTTCTGAACAGTCAATGTGCAGATTTGGACATTATAACCATTTAGATTATAAGGATATAGAAAAGTTTTATCACGACTACAAGAGCTCTAAAGTGGACAATATCATGTTACAGAACTCGTCGCTGATCTCCAGAATGAACAATTTGGCAATCATGACTGATATTTCCCTGGCTAATTACAATGAGAGCTCCAAGAAAGTGAATTCGGAAGAAACAGCAAATATGACCTCCTCGGGTCATGTGTTTTGCTGGAGACCCGAGTGGCGCCATCGGATGGTAGATAAAAACAGCACAGGAGGTGTCGGCAACAAAGTGAGTCTTGTCTTGGCTCCTGCACTTGCTGCTTTAGGTCTCAAGGTCCCTATGATCTCCGGTCGTGCTCTCCAATTGACGGGAGATACTCTGGACAAATTGGAATCCATCCCTGGCTTCACAGTCGACTGCACTAAAGATAAAATCGAGCAGATGATGGAAGACGTCGGATGCTGCATCGTAGGACAGACAGAGGAGCTGGTGCCAACAGATAAGGAGATTTACCGCTGCAAGGATCTGACGGCTACCGTAGATAGCGTTCCTCTAAAGAGATGCTCAATTGTGTCCAAAAAGCTGGCTGAAGGAGTGTGCGCTTTGGTTTATGATGTTGAATTCGGAAAAGGAGCTATTGATCTCATCAGTACAGAAGATGTTGCTGTTGATTTAGTTAAGAAAATGGTTGCAGCATCACAAGCTCGTGGAATGAAGAGTTTGAGTTGTTCAGCTGTTATCAGCAACATGGATTCACCTCTTGAAAACTCTGTTGACAACTCTCTGGAAGTGATGGAAGCTGTTCAGTGTTTCCTTGGTGACGGATCCTTGGAACTGCAAGAGCTCGTCGAAGAGTTAGGAGGAGAACTTCTGCGTTTGGTGAACATTGTGGATAATAGGGTAGATGAAGCATCACGTGTCCGCAAGGTTCTGCATAACGGCAATGCTTTGAACAAGTTTCGTAACATGTTAATAGAACAAGGAGTATCTGAAGATGTTGCAAGCTGGCTATGTGAAGATAAAACAGAAAAAATATTGCTAGCAGCCCGACACATCACTGATTTCACTTATACAGGAGAAACAGGTAAGGTTGTCGGATTAGAAGCTGCAGTCCTAGCAAGAGTATGGAAGGAGGAGATGGACCGAAGCGCTAAAAAGAATTATGGAGCTGATATAATTGTGAAGCACCTTGGGGATCAAATTGAATCAGGTGAAATATGGCTGAAGGTTCATCACGACAGTTCTGAATTAAGTGAAAGTCAACTGACAAAAGGGTCAGACTGGAGGATGAAACTCCTCCCTAGATTTTATGTCACTAATGACTTTCATTCCTTGTTACTGTTGATAGAAGTAAAAATCCAAAGAAGAAAACTTTCGACAAAGAAGAAAACTTTTTACAGGTTTTGCACGAAAAATCTTAGTCGATTCTTCTCCCTGCGGAGACATAAACGTGTTCACAAGGGCTATAGGCCTTACACGTATTATATTTGTGGACGAGGCTTCAGTCAGAAAAGAAATCTAAGTCATAATGAGATTCGCTTTCATTTTGACACAGACGTGGAATATCGCATTCGTCGACGTCCAGCTACAAAGAGCAAGGTGGTTCACGTGGATCGTTTGGCCCCGTTTCATCGAAGAACTGAAGAAGCTTTGGAATCCAGAATTGTTCGGGACGAATAAGACCTAGGAAGGGGGCAGTGTTACGACAGAAGAATCTGGCAACCGAAAGCAAAGTTTCAGCCAACGAATAAGAACGTTGGGAGAATTTGAGAACAGTGGAGCGTTAACGGTCGTTGTATTGTAACGGTCGAAGAGTTCGAAAATGGACGGTGAGCTGTTCTGAGACAGTGCGCGTAAGTATCAAGAAGTAACTTGATGTGTTGTGTATACGCGGAAGGATAAAAGTGGGATCTTTTATCGTTAAGTATCAAGAAGTAACTTGATGTGTTGTGTATACGCGGAAGTATAAAAGTGGGAACTTTTATGGCTAACTTCGAATGTCTACACGGACTGTCTTTTTGTTCGGCTAGTGTGTGAAAAGTTATTAGCACAGGACGAAAATTGGTTTACGAGTGAAGATCTTCGGGTGACCTGGTAAATCAAGTAAAAGGTAGTATTTAGTAAAATACACAGAGCTGATGTTCTGTGCTCTACGCAGGAAGATTGATGACTTGTGCATGTTAATAGTTGATTTGTTAATAAGATACTTCATCCATATTTCCTTTGTAACAATTTACCTTGTATTGAATTTGGTTTTGAAATATAGCTTTTAATACTCACGCTCAGTGGCTATCCATTTTTGTGATCCGCAACAATATATTATTAAAATATTATTAATTATATATATTATTATAAATATAATTATAGATAAAAAATTTAATGGTTGTAATATAAAACCATATATATAATATATATGGGTTTTTTGAAACAACCCAAATTTTATAATAATTATGGACGAAATTCCAAAGAATATCAAATTTCCTACCTATTTAACTTGCTTCCTAGAGAAATAGTTAACTTAAAAAAAATTGTGATGTTAAAGAAAAATTATTTCAGTGGTTGATGAAAAAAGTGATGTTTTTATTTGGAAACTTTCATCATTTTGTCGGTTTTCTTTCTCGTTTATTCCTTTTTTTCTCTCCTTCATTTTTTGTACTACTGAGGCAATCTAGATCATATCTGTAAAAACATATATGTACATTCCCGTTGATAAGCTTCGGCTTAGTGGGATTTTTTATGCAAAATAATTATAGATAATACTTATTGAAAATAAATTTTAATTTGGAATTTGGAATTATTTTTTTAATTGGACCTAAAATGTATCAAAAAAGTTTCAAAATTTATTTCTGGAGTTTATTTTATATATTTTATCCCACAGAGTATAAAAACGGCTTTTCTTAAAAATTTCCTGTTTTACCTGAAATATAAAGACGAACTAGACAAACTAGAGCGAACGTTATTGCAGAAATATACTTTGCAGAAAAAAAGAAGTCGCTTAAGTAAATGCTCCTGTAGAAAAAAAAAAACCGTCTAGCAACGCTGACGTCACACCTTGTTCTTTCAGCGTTCTCCTTATGAACACAATAAAATAACGAAAACAAGGAAAAAATATATATATATCAAAAGCTCTTAAGACTAGACTCTGATCTCAAAAGAGCTTGTGCACCTGATTTTGACAAGTGAAGATGATCGACGCAGTTTCTTTCAAACCGGAGCTAACCGGATCAAGATTTTAATCTGGTTGTTTCGTACTTTAATAGTACTTTGTCTGGTCGCGATAGCAGACTAAGTCACAAAGACTGGAATTCGTAGTAAAACTGCTCCGAAAATAGTTCCAATGTCACCGATGTTGCAAAATCAAAATTTCCCATTTGGTGCTGATTGCGAGCCTATAACAGAAAGCCAGCGGAAGAAATTGATGACGTCAGCTTAAATAATTCTACCATATGCACTCTTATATTTTTGATTTTAATATAATTACCGGTGGATTCTGTGCTAATTAGGGCGAGGGTGCTCAGTCGGTAGCGCGCCAGGCTCGCAATCTGTAGTTCCCAGGTTCGAGCCCCAGCTGCGTCAGCGTTGAGATTTATCTCCGCAAAATTCCCCGCCATGCCCACGGTCAGTAGGGGACACCGATGAGCTTGGAAAGGCCGCCGCCCGTTGGTTGGGACGTTAAGCCGTGGACCCGTATGCGGGAGAGCCATACACTGTGCCCGTTAAAGAACACGCTGGATGGTCTTGACGGGAGGCTACCATGTCTCCCAACAACTGTTCTAGTAGGTCCCTTTCCCCAACCTTCTCTGAGCCTTCAGGGTCCATGTGACTTGGCCATTTAGCAAATGGTGTGCAAAAAAGTGCCGCTCAGAGGTAAAACAACCCAACCCAGGGAGTCCCCTCCCCCAACCTTCTCTGAGCCTTCGGCGTCCTTGTGACCTGGCGATTTAGCCCATTGTGTGCAATAAAGTGCCTCTCAGAGGTAAAACAAACCAAATACCTTCTATTCTTGGGGCGGGGGTGGCTCAGTCGGTAGCGCGCCAGGCTCGTAATCTGTAGTTCCCAGGTTCGAGTCCCAGCTGGGTCAGCGTTGAGATTTATCTCCGCAAAATTCCCCGCCCTGCCCACGGTCAGTAGGGGACACCGATGGGCTTGGAATAGGCCGCCGTTAGTCGGATGAGACGTTAAGCCGTGGCCCCGTGTGCGGGAGAGCCATACCCTGTGCACGTTAAAGAACACGCTGGATGGCCTTGACGGGGGGCTACCATCTGTCTCCCAACAGCTGTTCCAGTGGGTCCCCTCCCCCAACCTTTTCTGAGTCTTCGGGTCCCATTTAGCCCATGGTGTGCAAAAAAGTGCCGCTCAGAGGTAAAACAACCCAACCCAACTCTGTGCTAATCTTTATATTAATGTTTATCTATAAATATATTTTATTTAGGGGAAGATTTATTTGTATTAATTAGCATTATTATATTTGATAACAAATGCAAATAATTTCTTCCTAAATAAAATATATTTATAGATAAACATTAGTATAAAATTAGCATAAGAGTTTAACAGTAATAATATTAGAATCAAAAATATAAGAATTATCTATATAGTAGGACTACTTAGTGACGTCAAAAATTTGGTACATTGGCCTTCTGTTATAGAAAGGGTTGGCTTGGCCAACACGGCACGCTATTTACTGAGTCCGGTTAAGATCACCTTGATACACCGCGCCTGGACAGTCGTTGAGCGAAAGGCGCTTTTGCTTTTGAAATTTCGGTTTTCCAGACTCAGTTGGGAGAACTCTCCGACATAGTGCACGGACCTTTCTTAAAAGAATTTCCGGAAGAGTGGGGCCAAAGGCCCCGAGTGATTTCCGGAATAATATTTTATGTTGAAGAAGAAGAAGGAGACTACTTAAGCTGACGTCATCAATTGGTCCCCTGGCTTTCTGCTATAGGAGGTGTTGAGTGGATCTTCTAGACCAGTGATTCCCAACCTTTTATACTTCACGTACCCCCTGGAAATGTATATGTAACTGGCATACCCCTTATATAAAAAAAAATAAATAAATACCCCCTCAAGCAGCTGCTTGCCACAGAGGTCTGACAGGAGCCTGTCAGTTTATATGCCATAGTAGAAGATCTGAGAGGATGGCAGGCCCTCAGCAGAAAAACGACACAAACAGCCATGCCTTACCCGGGGCTCGAACCCAGGTCCCTTAAAGTTGAGATTAATTTACTCTGGGTGGAACTTTTGTTAACAGAATGGGCTAAATGGCCAGGTCACAAGGACCCCAGAGGTTAAGGTCCGGGAAGGGGGTCCACAAGATACCTATATGGAGACTAATGGTCAAGGTCATCCAGCCCTTTCTTTATCGTGCAACTTTAGCTTTAGCGGCACTTTTTTGCACACAATGGTATAAATGGCCAGGTTACAAGAACCCCGAAGGCTCAGAAAAGGTTGGGGGAGGGAACCCACTGGAACAGTTGTTGGGAGACAGATGCTGCCTTCCGTCAAGGCCATGCAGCGTGTTCTTTAACGTTGGGTTGTTTTACCTCTGAGCGGCACTTTTTTATACACCATGGGCTAAATGGTCAGGTCACATGGACCCCGAAGGCTCAGAGAAGATTGGGAGAGGGAACCCACTGTAACAGCTGTTGGGAGACAGATGGTAGCCTCCAGTCAAGGCCGTCCAGTGTGTAAAACGACACATACGTCCATGCCTTACCCGGGGCTCGAACCCAGGTCTCTTAGATCAGTAGCCAAGCGCGCTAACCACTCGGCTATAACAATGGTTATTTTTACTTTGTTAATAGATCTAGCGACTTTTGAGCTTTCACGGTGTACCCCTAAAAATTTTACCGCGTATCCCACGTTGAGAATTCTAGACAGCTGTTAGAATGCAGATGGTGACCTCACGTCAAACGTCAAGGCCCATCCAGCGTGTTCTTTAATGTACACATGGTATGATTTACCGTCCCACCAGACGGACGACGGCCTTTCCAAGTCCATCGTTGTCCCCTACTGACCGAGGGCAGTGCGGGGAGTTTTGCGGAGATAAATCTCAACGCTGACCCAGGTGAGACTCGAACCTGGGAACTACAGATTACGAGCCTGGCGAGCTACCGACTGAGTCATCCCCGCCAAACTTGAGGAGGTATTGAAATTTGAATTTTTTTAATCTGAGTTTAAAAATTTGAACAATTGAAATTGTTGAGCGTTTCAAATGCTGAGAGCCTGTTTTCCGGGTTAAAGTAAAAAATTTTAATTCGTTTTTTATAAATTCTTTAGTGGTTCTTGAATATCTCTTTTTCTTTTTCATTTTGTAAAGTTGAGTGTCAATGTTGCCATAATTACGTATTTAAATAGTTAGTATGTTAACTTACATGAGTTTATATGCTGTTGGGTTAATAAGAGTATTACAAATACACCGAAGAGCCAAAACATTATGACCAGCGCATCTTTGTACAGTCGCTCAAATAAATATCCGCACTACGATTGATTACAGAATTCATAAAAAATATCTGGCAACGATTTTTTTTTTAGAAATTAGTGATCTGGCAACCTTCGTGTCACGTGACACGAAGGTTGCCAGATGACTAATTTCTAAAAAAAAATCGTTGCCAGATATTTTTTCTGAATTCTGTAATCAACCGTAGTGTTCGGATACTTTTTTAATATATATATAATGCGTATGAATATATAATGCAATGAATATGGAGCGTGTGCAGTTACCGTTCACAGCAAACTGGAGCGGTTGCAGTTAATGTTCACAGCACATTGGATCGTGTGGGCTCACTCACGGAAATATTGAGCGTGTGCAGTTACAGTTCACAGTAAACTGGAGCGTGTGCAGTAAGTACATCCTTTCATGGCAACGATATATCCTTCTAGTAGTGCCTTCTTTCAGCAGGATAATGTGCCATGCGCACTGCCCGGATTGTTCGAGAATGGTTCGTGGAACATGAAGAAAACTCCCAGGTATTGCCCTGGCCTCCAAATTCTCCAGACCTCAATCCAATCGAGAATCTGTGGTTTGTGTTGAAACAGAATATCCGATCCGTTGTGGCTCAACCACGTTTTTAACAAGAGTTAAAGGATCAGCTGGTAACGTGTTGGTACCAGGTACCAAGACACCTTTAGAAATCTTGTACGTCCATGACTCTTCGGGTAAGAGATGTTTTGGCTGCACGTGGAGGACCAACATCACATTAGGCAGGTGGTCATAATATTTTGGCTCTTCGGTGTATAAAACCTTGAAGTTGGGTTGGGTTGTTTTACCTATGAGCGGCACTTTTTTTGCACACCATGGGCTAAATGGCCAGGTCACATGGACCCCGAAGGCTCAGAGAAGGTTGGAGGAGGGGACCCACTGAAACAGCTGTTGGGAGACAGATGGTAGCCTCCCGTCAAGGGCATCCAGCGTGTTCTTTAACGTGCACATGGTATGGCTCTCCCGCACAATGGCCAGGTCACAAGGACCCCGAAGGCTCAGAGAAGGTTGGAGGAGGGGACCCACTGGAACAGCTGTTGGGAGACAGATGGTAGCCTCCCGTCAAGGGCATCCAGCGTGTTCTTTAACGTGCACATGGTATGGCTCTCCCACACACGGAGCCACGGCTTAACGTCCCATCCGACGGACGGCGGCCTTTCCAAGCCCATCGGTGTCCCCTACTGGCCGTGGGCAGGGCGGGGAATTTTGTGGAGATAAATCTCAACGCTGACCCAGCTGGGACTCGAACCTGGGAACTACAGATTACGAACCTGGCGCGCTACCGACTGAGCCACCCCAGCCCCACCTTGTAGTATAATTTTAAAATAGGTGTATTCAACCGCATATAATAACATGGTAAAATAACATATAATAACTAGGGTAAATATGATATTTCCCTAAACTTTCGATTTTATAAATAAAAAAAAGTATAATCAGTAGAAGGAAAAATAATTGCTGTTTCAGCCCCAAATTAATATTCAAATTTTCCACATACAAATAAGAGGATTAAAATTTAATCACAAATTCTCCTTTTTTTATTCTATAAACACAAATAAATTTCATTAAGACGCAATTATCGCTAGCGAAATCCCTGAACTCGAGGCTGATTCTTGCGAAATGACCTCTCCCTCCTTGTCTCTCCGCATCACCTGGTGGTAACCATGGCGATGAGAAGTATAATCTAATGGGTGAGAGAAGTATAATCATTGGAAGAGAGAGATTCTCATTACGTGAAATGTGAGTTTATCATTATTCAGAACATTGGTAATGAATGATAGCCACAGAGTGGCAACATCGTATACGGAGCAGGAAGATGCAGATAAAGATGCTGAGAGGGTGATTGCGAGTCAGATGATCGGGATGCATTGAATTGAGATGCGATACTTTAATATATGAAAGCTACTGCATATGACTCTTCAAATACATGTGAACGAGTAACTGCGGTATGAAGGATTTTCTTAAATTTACTACCGTGACGTAATGTGAGGGGCTAATGGGGAGACTATGCGCCTGCGCAGTTGGTGCTTCGACAGTATTTAAAGATAATAGGTTTATTTACAGGGGATAAATAGGTGATTAATAGTTGAACTACTCAGTGTCCAGTGCGCAATCGCAGAGTCTCCCTATTTGCCACTGATAAATGAATAGCAATAACAAGCGGGGAGAATGTGCGACTGCGCAGTTGATGCTCTGATAGTTCTCACCTAATGCACAGAACTCATTGGGAGTGAGAGTTTGACACAAGGGATAAAACTAAATCTAACTATTATGCAGGAATGATATAGATCTGAAAATGTTCACCTAGGTGTTGGGTTGTTTTACTTCTGAATCGCACTTTTTTGCACACAATGGGCTAAATGTGCAGATCACAAAGATCCCGGAGACTCAGAGAAGGTTGGGGGGAGAGAACCCATTGGACAGCTGTTAGGAGACAGAGGGTTGGGTTTTTTTACCTCTGAGGGGAACTTTTTTGCACACAATGGAGACCCCGGAGGCTCAGAGAAGGTTGAGGGGTGGGAACTCATTGGACAGCTGTTAGGAGACATATGTTTTTTTTTACTTCTGAGTGGAACTTTTTTTGCACAAAATGGGCTAAATGTACACAACACAAAGACCCCGAAGACTCAGAGAAGGTTGGGGGGAGGGAACCCATTGGACAGCTATTAGGAGACAGATAGTTGGGGTTTTTTTACCTCTGAGCGGAACTTTTTTGGGTTGGGTTGGGATGTTTTACCTCTGAGCGGCACTTTTTTGCACACCATGGGCTAAATGGCCAGGTCACATGGACCCCGAAGGCTCAGAGAAGGTTGGGGGAGGGGACCCACTGGAACAGCTGTTGGGAGACAGATGGTAGCCTCCCGTAAAGGCCATCCAGCGTGTTCTTTAACGTGCACAGAGTATGTCTCTCCCGCACACGGAGCCACAGTTTAACGTCCCATCCGACGGACGGCGGCCTTTCCAAGCCCATCGGTGGGAACTTTTTTGCACACAATGGGCTAAATGTACAGATCACAAAGACTCCCAAGACTCAGAGAAGGTTGGGAGAGGGAACCCATTGGACAGCTATTAGGAGACAGATGGTTGGTTTTTTTTTTACCTCTGAGTGGAACTTTTTTGCACACAATGGGCTAAATGTCCAGATCACAAAGGCCCCGAAGACTCAGAGAAGGTTGGGGGGAGTGAATCGATTGGACAGCTGCTAGGAGACAGATGGTTGGGTTTTTTTAGCTCTGAGTGGAACTTTTTTGCACACAATGGGCTAAATGTCCAGATCACAAAGACCCTGAAGACTCAGAGAAGGTTGGGGGGTGGGAACCCATTGGACAGCTATTAGAAGAGAGATGGTTGGGTTTTTTACCTCTGAATGGACTTTTTTGCACACAATGGGCTAAATGTCCAGATCACAAAGACCCCGAAGACTCAGAGAAGGTTTGGGTAGGGAACCCATTGGACAGCTGCTAGGAGACAGATGGTTGCTTTTTTTTACTTCTGAGTGGAACTTTTTTTGCACTCAATGGGCTAAATGTCCAGATCACCAAGACCACGAAGACTCAGAGAAGGTTGGGGGGAGTGAATCCATTGGACAGCTGTTAGGAGACAGATGGATGGTTTTTTTTTTACCTCTGAATGGAACTTTTTTGCACACAATGGGCTAAATGTCCAGATCACAAAAACCCCGAAGACTCAGAGAAGGTTGGGGGTAGGGAACTCATTGGACAGCTGCTAGGAGACAGATGGTTTGGTTTTTTTACCTCCGATTGGCACTTTTTTGCACACAATAGGCGAAATGTACAGAACACAAACACCCCGAAGACTCAGAGAAGTTTGGGGGGTGGGAATCCATTTGACAGCTGTTAGGAGACAGATGGATGGTTTTTTTTACCTCTGAGTGGAACTTTTTTGCACTCAATGGGCTAAATGTCTAGATCACAAAACCCCCGAAGACTTCGAGAAGATTGGTGGAGAGGACCCATTGGATGGCCTCAACGCGACACTATCAGCGATTAAACGGCGGATTTAGCCGAGCTTTTGCCCATAACAGTTAATAATCCTTTTGAACATCAACACTAAGAGATATATTTGTTGGTAAATTATCTATTCTTAATGATACGCAGCGTTTGTTTTGTATGGTAGAAAGGATTGTCATGTATACCAGCTGTAAATGAAAATATTGTTCAAAACGCTTGCACATCTTGGTTATAGGTCGCGTTAGATGATAGCGTTAGATGATAGTGTCGCGTTGAGGCCATCCAGCGCGTTCTTTAACATGCACAGGGTATGGCTCTCCTTTACACTGAGCCACGGTTTAGCGTCCCACGCGATGGACGACGGTATTTCCAAGCTCGACGTTGCCTCCAACTGATCAAAGTAAGGGCGAAAGTTCAGCAGAAATAAATCTTAACCCAGATGAAGTTGGGATTCGAGTACAGATGAGGAATTTTACAGGCTACGGACAACGCCAACTAACTGATACCTATAACCAAGATGAGGAATTTTACAGGCTACGGACAACGCCAACTAACTGATACCTATAACCAAGATGAGGAATTTTACAGGCTACGGACAACGCCAACTAACTGATACCTATAACCAAGATGAGGAATTTTACAGGCTACGGACAACGCCAACTAACTGATACCTATAACCAAGATGAGGAATTTTACAGGCTACGGACAACGCCAACTAACTGATACCTATAACCAATATGAGGAATTTTACAGGCTACGGACAACGCCAACTAACTGATACCTATAACCAAGATGAGGAATTTTACAGGCTACGGACAACGCCAACTAACTGATACCTATAACCAAGATGAGGAATTTTACAGGCTACGGACAACGCCAACTAACTGATGCCTATAACCAAGATGAGGAATTTTACAGGCTACGGACAACGCCAACTAACTGATACCTATAACCAAGATGAGGAATTTTACAGGCTACGGACAACGCCAACTAACTGATATCTATAACCAAGATGAGGAATTTTACAGGCTACGGACAACGCCAACTAACTGATACCTATAACCAAGATGAGGAATTTTACAGGCTACGGACAACGCCAACTAACTGATACCTATAACCAAGATGAGGAATTTTACAGGCTACGGACAACGCCAACTAACTGATACCTATAACCAAGATGAGGAATTTTACAGGCTACGGACAACGCCAACTAACTGATACCTATAACCAAGATGAGGAATTTTACAGGCTACGGACAACGCCAACTAATTGATGCCTATAACCAAGATGAGGAATTTTACAGGCTACGGACAACGCCAACTAACTGATGCCTATAACCAAGATGAGGAATTTTACAGGCTACGGACAACGCCAACTAACTGATACCTATAACCAAGATGAGGAATTTTACAGGCTACGGACAACGCCAACTAACTGATACCTATAACCAAGATGAGGAATTTTACAGGCTACGGACAACGCCAACTAACTGATACCTATAACCAAGATGAGGAATTTTACAGGCTACGGACAACGCCAACTAACTGATACCTATAACCAAGATGAGGAATTTTACAGGCTACGGACAACGCCAACTAACTGATACCTATAACCAAGATGAGGAATTTTACAGGCTACGGACAACGCCAACTAACTGATACCTATAACCAAGATGAGGAATTTTACAGGCTACGGACAACGCCAACTAACTGATACCTATAACCAAGATGAGGAATTTTACAGGCTACGGACAACGCCAACTAACTGATACCTATAACCAAGATGAGGAATTTTACAGGCTACGGACAACGCCAACTAACTGATACCTATAACCAAGATGTGCAAGCGTTTTGAACAATATTTTCATTTACAGCTGGTATACATGACAATCCTTTCTACCATACAAAACAAACGCTGCGTATCATTAAGAATAGATAATTTACCAACAAATATATCTCTTAGTGTTGACGTTCAAAAGGATTATTAACTGTTATGGGCAAAAGCTCGGCTAAATCCGCCGTTTAATCGCTGGTCGAATAAATCCGAGAGATAACGACCATCTTCGTGGGTAATGATGATAATTAAAGTTAATGGCGATGGGTGGATGCTCCCTCAACTTGCTTCGGATGCTGATTACGTCAGAAATTATTAAACTGCCACGACCCAGGGATCTCCATCATTAATTTGTTCTCGCTTTTGGCCTATAGACAAGGTCAGTTTGTCCGTAAGGATTGGAAGATAACGATGCAATATAACTACTCAAATTAACAACTTTACCAATAATATGCAATGTAATGAAATAGTGAACATTATTTAATTAGTCAAATATTAATACGTTTCTACAGGCCGTATAGAAATATTGTTAATGATTATATTACAACAGCCGTAATTCTGGGCGAACGGTGAACTTGATCCGTCTAGTTTCGAAATGAGCTTGATCCGTCTAGTTTCGAAATGAGCTTGATCCGTCTAGTTTCGAAATGAGCTTGATCCGCCTCATTTCGAAGAGGAGCTTGATCCGTCTAGTTTCGAAGGTGAGCTTGATCCATCTAGCTTCGAAGGTGAGCTAGATCCGTCTAGTTTCGAAATGAACTTGATCCGTCTAGTTTCGAAATGAACTTGATCCGTCTCATTTCGAAGATGAGCTTGATCCGCCTCATTTCGAAGAGGAGCTTGATCCGTTTAGTTTCGAAGGTGAGCTTGATCCATCTAGCTTCGAAGGTGAGCTAGATCCGTCTAGTTTCGAAATGAACTTGATCCGTCTAGTTCGAAATGAACTTGATCCGTCTCATTTCGAAATGAACTTGATCCGTCTCATTTCGAAATGAACTTGATCCGTCTCATTTCGAAGAGGAGCTTGATCCGTCTAGTTTCGAAGGTGAGCTTGATCCATCTAGCTTCGAAGGTGAGCTAGATCTGTCTAGTTTCGAAATGAACTTGATCCGTCTAGTTTCGAAATGAACTTGATCCGTCTCATTTCGAAGATGAGCTTGGTCTGTTTCGTTTCGAAATGAGCTTATCCACCTAATTTCGAAGATGAGCTAGATCGGTATAATTTCTAAGGTGAGCTAGATCGGTGTAATTTCGAAAGTGAGCTATATCTGTCTCGTTTCGAAGATGAGCTTGATCCGTCTCATTTCGAAGATGAGCTTGATCCGTCTCATTTCGAAGATGAGATTGATCGGTCTCATTTCGAAGATGAGATTGATCCGTCTCGTTTCGAAGGTAAGCTAGATCTGTCTCGTTCCGAAGATGGGCTAGATCAGCCAAACGTTTACGATTAGCTAGATCCGTTTCACGTTCGAATATCAGACAGATCCTTCTCTTGTTCAAAAAAGGGCTAGATCCATGCCACAAGAAATCAACTCAGTGAAATTAGTGTCTTTTTTTTCATTTTACTAAAACTTATTTAAAACGATCCGAGAAATCTTTCAGAGTGATAGAACGCAAAACGTTATCTTCCTCCTCTCCAAGTTCACCGGTGGGGACAACGACAGGCTTGGACAAGGCTGTCGTCCATCGGATGGGACGTTAATCCGTGGCTCCGTGTGCGGGAGAGCCATACCCTATGCACCTTAAAGAACTCTCTGGACGTCCTTGACAGGAGGCCACCATCTGTCTCCCAACAGCTGTTCCAGGGGTCCCCTCCCTCCCAACCTACTAATTCCCCCGCCCTGCCCACGGTCAGTAAGGGACACCTATGGGTTTGGAAAGGCCGCCGTCAGTCGGATGGGATGTTAAGCCTTGGCCCGTTATGCGGGAGAGCCATACCCTGTGCACGTTAAAGAACAGGCTGAATGGTCTTGACGGGAGGCTACCATCTGTCTCCTAACAGCTGTTCAAGTGGGTCCTCTCCCCCAACCTTCTCTGAGCCTTCGGGGTCGATGTGACCTGGCCATTTAGCCCATGGTGTGCAAAAAGTGCCGCTCAGAGGTAAAAGAATCCAACCTACTCTGAGCCTTCGGGGTCTCTATGATCTGGCCACTTAGCCCACTGTGTTAAAAAAAAGTGCCGCTCACAGGTAAAACAACTCAAAACAACTTCTTTGTATGAACAAGGACCCAATTTATACTTATCATACAGTACCAGATATTTATAGTCAATGCGTTCTTCACCTAAAAGGGGCAGGGGTGGCTCAGTCGGTAGCGCGCCAGGCTCGTAATCTGTAGTTCCCAGGTTCGAGTCCCAGCTGGGTCAGCGTTGAGATTTATCTCCGCAAAATTCCTCGCCCTGCCCACGGTCAGTAGGGGACACCGATGGGCTTGTAAAGGCAGCCGTCCGTCGGATGGGACGTTAAGCCGTGTCTCCGTGTGTGGGAGAGCCATACCCTGTGCACGTTAAAGAACACGCTGGATGGCCTTGACAGAGGGCTGCCTTGTCTCCCAACAGCTATTCCAGTGGGTCCCCTCCCCCAACCTTCTCTGAGTCTTCGGGGTCCATGTGACCTGGCCATTTAGCCCATGGTGTGCAAAAAAGTGCCGCTCAGAGGTAAAACAACCCAACCCTTCACCTAAAACGAGTTTTTTCTTTTTTTCATTAAAAAACTGCTCTCATAAAGCTGAAGAAATTTTATTGACCAGGAAAATGCTCCAAGCTCCCTCTTGAATCTTTTCAAGTGCCAACGCTTTAGCCCAAGTACGTAAGATCCGATATCTGCTGAAAGTGACGTTTTCAGTCCTCTGCCCTTTCCCAAAGGACTGCAAACAGATGACGTTCTTTATTTGACAGCTGGGGAAAAAGTTCGATATTTCTGCTCCTAAAGTCCTGAAAGTATCAAGGCAACGGGAAAGGAGTAGCCGATGGTTGCAATCTCTGGGTCTTTTTCTGCAGCAGATATCAGAAAGTTGAATCCTGAGCATCGCTTACAGAAAACGTACAGTCGCTCAAAAAACATATCCGAACACTATGGTTGATTACAGAATTCATAAACAATATCTGGCAACGATATTTTTTAGGAATTAGTGATCTGGCAACCTTCGTGTCACGTGACAAAACGGTTCTTGTGGTTTCCTGTGAAACGGGGCGGGGGTGGCTCAGTCGGTAGCGCGCCAGGCTCGTAATCTGTAGTTCCCAGTTCGAGTCCCAGCTGGGTCAGCGTTGAGATTTATCTCCGCAAAAATTCCCCCCCCCCTGCCCACGGTCAGTAGGGGACACCGATGGGCTTGGAAAGGCCGTCGTCCGTCGGATGGGACGTTAAGCCGTGGCCCCATGTGCGGGAGAGCCATACCTTGTGCACGCTAAAGAACACGCTGGATGGCCTTGATGGGAGGCTACCATCTGTCTCCCAACAGCTCTTCCAGTGGTTCCAGTTCCACAGTTCCGCTGGAACAGCTGAAGCTGTTCCAGTGGGTCCCCTCCCCCAACCTTCTCTGAGCCTTCGGGGTCCATGTGACCTTGCCATTTAGCCCATGGTGTGCAAAAAAGTGCCGCTCAAAGGTAAAACAACCCAACCCATTTCCTGTGAAATGTAGCAAAAACGTTCTTCTGGTTTCCTGTGGAATATAAGAAAATAGTTCTTGTGGTTTCCTTTCACAGTTCACAAGGACCCCGATGGCTCAGAGAATGTTGGTGGAAGGGGAGCCTCCGAATAACTGTGCGGAGACAGACGGTAAACTTATGTCTGTCCATCCAGCACGTTATTCTTTAATGTTCTTTAATGTTCACAGGATTCATCTTTTATGCACACGGGGCCAAGTCTTGAAGTCCCATCCGACGAATGGCGGTCTTTCCACGTCCATCGGTGTCCCTTGCTGACCGAGAACAGAGTAGGGTTTAGCGGAGATAAATATCAACGCCGTCACAGCTGGGAATCGAACCATATAACTACAGAATACCAACTAGGCACATACCACCGTCTCCAACTTCTCCCATATTGGTGCAAAAATTTCAAGCATTAACTTTCCCCGAAAATAATAAAGGAAAATCACATTCTTCAAATATACGATATACTCTGACTGCATCAGAAAGCAATTTATCTTTCGTCTTCTCGCAGCATCCGAACCAAGACTTCCTTGAGATCTGCAGTGCGTGAGGTAATTTCGGTGATTTAAAACAGTAATATATGATAATGAAGAATTTAATCATCGATTTTAGCATAAACGAATAATTTATGTCGTCTGCGACTTAGAGGTGAGGAGTCATCAGTCAGAGGATGAAACCGTCCTGCATCCGGAGCTAATGAACGTCTGAGAATCTCTTCCGTCCTGATGCAGGAAAGATTTACAGCCTCTGGCCATCATTAATTGATGCTGAAAATAAAGTTCCTCCTTCCCTGAGCTATTCAAAGCCAGAACAACCGGAAGTTACTAACAGATAAATCAAGATTATTATGATTTTAGAAACACACGGGTTGGGTTCGGTTGTTTTAACTTTGAGCGGCACTTTTTTTGCACACCATGGGCTAAATGGCCAGATTACAAGGACTCCGAAGGCTCAGAGAAGGTTGGGGGAGGGGATGACAGATGGTAGCCTCCCGTCAAGGCCATCCAGCGTGTTCTTTAACGTGCACATGGTATGGCTCTCCCACACAATGGCCAGGTCACAAGGACCCCGAAGGCTCAGAGAAGGTTAGGGAAGGAGATGACAGATGGTAGCCTCCCGTCAATGCCATCCAGCGTGTTCTTTAACGTGCACATGGTATGGCTCTCCCACACAATGGACAGGTCACAAGGACCCCGAATTCTCAGAGAAGGTTTGGGGAGGGGACCCACTGGAACAGCTGTTGGGAGACAGATGGTAGCCTCCCGTCAATGACATCCAGCGTGTTCTTTAACGTGCACATGGTATGGCTCTCCCATACAATGATCAGGTTACCAGGACCCCGAAAGCTCAGAGAAGGTTGGGGGGGGGGGAGAGATGACAGATGGTAGCCTCCCGTCAATGCCATCCAGCGTGTTCTTTAACGTGCACAGGGTACGGCTATCCCACACAATGCCCAGGTCACAAGGACCCCGAAGGCTCAGAGAAGGTTGGGGGAGGAGATGACAGATGGTAGTCTCCCGTCAATGCCATCCAGCGTGTTCTTTAACATGCACAGGGTATGGCTCTCCCACACAATGTCCAGGTCACAAGGACCCCGAAGGCTCAGAGAAGGTTGGGGGAGGAGATGACAGATGGTAGCCTCCCGTCAATGCCATCCAGCGTGTTCTTTAACGTGCACATGGTATGGCTCTCCCACACAATGACCAGGTCACAAGGACCCCGAAGGCTCAGAGAAGGTTTGGGGAGGGGACCCACTGGAACAGCTGTTGGGAGACAGATGGTAGCCTCCCGTCAATGCCATCCAGCGTGTTCTTTAACGTACACAGGGTATGGCTCTTCCGCACACGGGGCCACGGCTTACGTCCCACCCGACGGACGGCGGCCTTTACAAGCTTATCGGTGTCCCCTACTGACCGTGGGCAGGACGGGGAATTTAGCGGAGATAAATCTCAACGCTGACCCAGCTGGGACTCGACCTGGGAACTGCCGATTACAAGCCTGGCGCGCTACCGACGGAACCACTCCCGTCTTTATTTGAAGATCTGAAAAATGCGGTTAATTGTGTTGTATTTTTTCCGAACAGCATTTTTATTTGCACATAATGGGCTAAATTTGGCGAGGTCACAAGGAGTCCAAGGACTCTCAGCAGGAGGAGCGAAAGCCATCCATTGGACAGCTATTACGAGACAACCTCTCGCAAAGACTATCCAGCGTGTTCTTTAACGCGCACGGTGTATGGCTTTTCCCACACACGGTGACACGGTTTAACGTCCCATCCGAGGGACGGCGTCATTTCCAAGCCCATCGGTGTTTCCCTTTCTCACCGAGACAGGGTTTGGGTTTTGCGGTGATAAATCTCGGCCTAGGCACAGTCTTCCATATATCTGGAGCGGGTGTGGGTCAGTCGGTAGCGCGCCAGGCTCGTAATTTGTAGTTTCCAGGTTCGAGTCCCAGCTGGGTCAGCGTTGAGATTTATCGCCGCAAAAAATTCCCCGCCCTGCCACGGTCAGTAGGGGAGACCGATGGGCTTGGAAAGGCCGCCGTCCGTCGGATGGGACGTTAAGCCGTGGCCTCGTGTGCGGGAGAGCCATACTCTGTGCACGTTAAAGAACACGCTGGATGGCCTTGACGGGAGGCTACCATCTGTCTCCCAACAGCTGTTGCAGTGGGTCCCCTCCCGCAACCTTCTCTGAGCCTTCGGGGTCCTTGTGACCTGGCCATTTAGCCCATGGTGTGCAAAAAAAGTGCCGCTCAGAGGTAAAACAACCCAACCCAACCTCACCCTGCCCTTGGTCGGTAGGGGACACCGATGTGTTTGGAAAGGCAATCATCCGTCGGATGGGACGTTAAACTGTGGCTCCGTGTTCGGGAGAGTCAGGAGGCTACTACTTGTCTATCAACAACTGTCCAATCGGTCCACTTCTCCAAACTTCTCTGTGCCTTTGGGGTTCTTGTGACTGGTCGTTTAGCCCATGATGTGCAAAAAAGTACCCCTCAAAGGTAAAACAACCCAAATCCCAGATATCTGAGGTAAAGCACTGTACAATGCATCTTCCGTGTGTTTCTGATGCGGGGGTGGCTCAGTCGGCAGCGTGACAGGCTCGTAATCTGCAGTTCCCAGATTCGAGTCCCAGCTGGGTCACCGTTGAGATTTATCTCCGCAAAACTTCCCCCCCCCCCCCCCATGCCCACGGTCAGTATGGGAAACCGATGGGCTTGGAAAGGCCACCGTCCGTCGGATGGGACGTTAAGCCTTGGTCCGTGTCGAGAGAGCCATACCCTTGCACGTTAAAGAACACTCTGGATGGCCTTGACGGAAGGCTACCATCTGTCTCCCAACAGCTGTTCCAGTGGGTCCCCTCCCCCAACCTTCTCTGAGCCTTCGGGGTCTTTATGACTGTCCATTTAGCCCATTGTGTGCCAAAAAAGTGCCGCTCAGAGGTAAAACAACCCAACGTTAAAGAACACGCTGGATGGCCTTAACGGAAGGCTACCATCTATCTCCCAACAGCTGTTCCAGTGGGTCCCCTCCCCCAACCTTCTCTGAGCCTTCGGGGTCTTTATGACCTGTTCATTTAGCCCATTGTGTGCCAAAAAAGTGCCGCTCAGAGGTAAAACAACCCAACATTAAAGAACACGCTGGATGGCCTTGACGGGAGGCTACCATCTGTCTCCCAACAGCTGTTCCAGTGGGTCCCCTCCCCCAACCTTCTCTAAGCCTTCGGGGTCCATGTGACCTGGCCATTTAGCCCATGGTGTGCAAAAAAGTGCCGCTCAGAGGTAAAACAAACCAACGTTAAAGAACACGCTGGATGGTCCTGACGGGAGGCTACCATCTGTCTCCCAACACTTGTTATAGTGGGTCCCCTCCCCCAGCCTTCTCTGAGCCTTCGGGGTCCATTTGACCTGGCCATTTAATCCCATGGTGTGCAAGAAAAAAAGCGCCGCTCAGAGGTTAAGCCAGGCATGGTCAACATACGGCCCGCGTAATGAATTTATGTGGCCCGCGAACAATTTTTCAATATTAGCATTTAACTTCTAGTAATTAATCGAATGAATTCTCGATACTTCTATATTTTTTAAAAAAGATTCCGTTATAAAGAATTAAAACTTTTATACTCATCTGTACTCGATATGATCTGTTTGATGATTGAATCATTTACATTTGGAGGCTGTGTTAAGAATAGCTACTACAAGTATAGAACCAGATATTAAAAAAATAATAAGCGATGCAAACCGCCTCAACACGTCGCATTAGTTATTATGTTAATTTGTTGTATTGATTTACTTACAATTATTCATAAACAAATTTCATAATAAAATTTTGTTTATTAAAAGAAATAAGTGTTTTGCTTAACATTTTTCAATTTTAATATTTCGTCCGGCCCGTGAAAATATTTTTTTTTCCAATCCGGCCCGGGGGCAAAAACAGTTGGCCATGCCTGGGTTAAGCAATCCAACATAATTTTATTACACAAAAAAAAGCCTAGGAAACGGAATGTTCCAATCATTTTTTTGCCCATGTAAGAATTTTCTAACGCATCTTTGATGAATGTGAAATAGTTTTTCCTGTATATTATAATAAACAAATAAAATAGATAACCCCTTCAAGCAGCTGCTTGCCACAGTGGTCAGTGGTCTGATAATAACCTGCAAGTTTATACGTCATAGTAGGTCTGTGAGGATAGCGGACAAGAAAGAAGATAAAACAAAACAAACATCCATACCTTATCGGGGGCTCGAACCCAGATCCCCCTGATTAATAAGTCAGGCACACTAACCACTGGGCTACAGTTGGGAAAAAAAAGCATTTCGAATATTTTATTAACGAATATTTTGTTTAATGATCGAAACCAAAATTGAAAAAAACTACCTTAATCTAAGAAGTAAAGATATTTTGTTCAATCGGATTACACACAAAAACTCAAGAAAACAATCATTCATTAGTTGGAATTTCCACTGCTAGAGGGCGCAAATTTCTGAAAAAACAAAACAAACTTCAATATCGTCTTCTAATGGTAGAAAAACAAAAGTTGGAAAATGGCAAAATTTAAAACGAATATTCCAAACGTTCTATTTTTGCTAAAAATATGGAATTTTAGCGGGTGCACTCTGATGAGTTGGGTTGTTTTACCTCTGAGCGCACTTTTTTGCACACCATGGGCTAAATGTCCAGGTCACATGGACCCCAAAGGCTCAGAGAAGGTTGGGGGAGGAGACCCACTGGAACAGCTGTTGGGAGACAGATGGTAGCCTCCCGTCAAGGCCATCCAGCGTGTTCTTTAACGTGCACAGGGTATGGCTCTCCCGCACACAGAACCACGGCTTAACGTCCCATCAGACGGACGGCGGCCTTTCCAAGTCCATCGGTGTCCCCTATTGACCGTGGGCAGGGCGGAGGAATTTTGCGGAGAAAAATCTCAACGCTGACCCAGCTGGGACTCGAACCTGGGAACTACAGATTACGAGCCTGGCGCGCTACCGACTGAGTCACCCCCGCCCCCACTCTGATGGTTAAGTGGCTTACTGCGGCATCAACGATATGTCGGTAGCGCTAGAAATCCGCAGGTCACAAGTTCGAGTCTCAGTTGGGCCAATGTCAAGATTTATCTCCGCGAAACACCCCGCCACGGTCAGTAGAGGTCACCGATGGACTTGGAAAGGTTGCCGTCTCTCTGATGGGATGTTAAGCCGTGGCTCTACGTGCAGGAGAGCCATACCCTGTGCACGTTAAAGAACCTGCTGGTTGGTATTGAAGGGAGGCTACCATCTGTCTCCTAACAGTTGTCCAATTGGTCCCCTTCCCCCCAGGGCCGGGATGGCTCAGTTGGTAGCGCGCCAGGCTCGTAATCTGTAGTTCCCAGGTTCGAGTATCAGCTGGGTGAGGGTTGAGATTTATCTCCGCAAAATTCCCTGCCCTGCCCACGGTCAGTAGGGGACACCGATGGACTTGGAAAGGTTGTCGTCCGTCGGATGGGACGTTAAGCTCTGGCCACGTGTACTGGAGCGCCATACCCTGTGCATGTTAAAGAACACACTGGATGGCATTGACGGGAGGATACCATCTGTCTCCCAACAGCTGTTCCAGTGGGTCCCTCCCTCAACCTTCTCTGAGACTTCGGGGTCCATGTGACCTGGCCATTTAGCCCATGGTGTGCAAAAAAGTGCTGCTCAGAGGTAAAACAACCCAACCCAACCCCTTCCAACCAACCTTCTCTGAGCTTTCGGGGTCCTTGTGACCTAGCCGTTTTGCCCATTGTGTGCAAAACGCGACGTTCAGAAGTAAAACAACGCAACGCAATTTAACCACTAAACTAACACCAGCCCTTGTCATTTATCTATTAATATGACTTAAAAATCTACCCAATATTGTCATCCGTGGCTCCATCTATTATCAGGGAAGGCAATTTCTTTTTTTCTCAATGACGGATGGTTCAGAGCAACATTGGAGAAAAAAAAAAGTTACCTTACCCAATCATAGATGGCGCCATCGGCGACAAGTTCGGGTAGATTTACACTAGTGTTAGTTTAGTGGTTAGAACTCTCGCATGAATCTGGAGTGACGTGGGTTCGATTCCTGCGCGTCGGCAAAACTCCATATTTTTATTCTTCTAGTTTCTTTTTAAAGATGAATGCGAAATAAAATCTTGGTCTATTAATTTTTAGAATCTGGAAAATATTTTTCACCACGTTTTAAAACTTACTCAAAGCATTTGCAAAGTTTTGAAGGATATATTCCATTCAGTAATATCCGTAGTACAGTCGCTCAAAAAAATATTCGAACGCTATGGTTGGTTGATTACAGAATTCAAATAATAATAATAATAATAATAATAATAATAATAATAATAAATGGCAACGATTTTTTTTAGAAATTAGTGATCTGGCAACCTTCGTGTCACGAGACACGAAGGTTGCCAGATCACTAATTTCTAAAAAAAGTTGCCAGATATTTTTTATGAATTCTGTAATCAACCGTAGTGTTCGGATATTTTTTTCAGCGACTGTACACCAGATCAATAGGCCAAACTGATCAAACATTCGCTGCTCAGAATATATTATATCTCTTCTGTACTGTGGGAAGGCGGTGACAGCTATGAGTTACGCCCATCACGTTCCATCCACCGTCCCTTGGGAATTGTGTGCAACCCCTCTTTCAATTAGGCTTAGCTGCAATCGACTGATTTGTATTCCAAACAGCTTTGGAGACAATAAAAGAAGATGCAGGAATCTACTTATAGGATGAAGAGAAAAAAATGATGCAAGAATTTAGTTTTTATATTAAGAGAAAAAAAGATGCAGGAATCTACTTATAGGATGAAGAAAAAAATGATGCAGGAATTTAGTTTTTGGATTAAGAGAAAAAAAAAGATGCAGGAATCTACTTATAGGATGAAGAGAAAAAAAATTATGTAGGAATTTAGTTTTTGGATTGAGAGAGAAAAAAAAGATGCAGGAATCTACTTATAGGATGAAGAGAAAAAAATGATGCAGGAATTTAGTTTTTGGATTAAGAGAAAAAAGATGCAGGAATCTATTTATAGGATGAAGAGAAAAAAATGATTAAGAGAAAAAAAAAGATGCAGGAATCTACTTATAGGATGAAGAGAAAAAAAAGATGTAGGAATTTAGTTTTTGAATTAAGAGAAAAAAAGATGCAGGAATCTACTTATAGGATGAAGAGGGAAAAAATGATGTAGGAATTTAGTTTTTGGATGAAGGGAAAAAATCCAGGCAGCAGTGGTTTAACAAGATTTTTTTTTCATTCCAATCAAAATGATAGAAGTTAATTCTGATCACGTTTCAAAATACTTTTTGAGGTTCTTGCAGAAAAAAAAAATGTTTATTGGGTTCGGATTGTGCGCCTGTGGATCTGCAACTTTTTTTTATTTTAAAAGGATAAATGAGAAATTTTTCCTTTAAAAATTTTTTACCCTAAAACTAGGCTCCAGAGGAATTTCTCTTAATAATACTAATAAACTGTAGAATCTTGTTTTAGGACGAAGAGGGAGGGGAAGCTGTAGGAATCTAGTTTTATGATGAAGAGAAAAAGAAAGCTGCAAGAATCTAGTATTAGGAAGAAAAAAAATTAAATATGGAAGAATCTAGTTTTAGGATGATGGGAAACAATTTTGTAGGAATCAAGTTTCAGGACGGAGAGAGAAAAAATGAAAAGCTGTAGGAATCTAGTTTTATGATGAAGAGAAAGAAAAAGAAAAGCTGCAGGAATCTAGTTTTATGATGAAGAGAAAGAAAATGAAAAGCTGCAGAAATCTAGTTTTATGATGAAGAGAAAGAAAAAGAAAAGCTGCAGGAATCTAGTTTTATGATGAAGAGAAAGAAAATGAAAAGCTGCAGAAATCTAGTTTTATGATGAAGAGAAAGAAAATGAAAAGCTGCAGAAATCTAGTTTTAGGATGAAGAGAAAGAAAATGAAAAGCTGCAGGAATCTAGTTTTAT
This sequence comes from Ryuthela nishihirai, assembly GCA_038380435.1. Lineage (NCBI taxonomy): Eukaryota > Metazoa > Arthropoda > Arachnida > Araneae > Heptathelidae > Ryuthela > Ryuthela nishihirai. The sequence continues at coordinate 21,771,272 of JAWZYU010000031.1, read as the reverse complement.
GATGGAGAGAAAGAAAATGAAAAGTTGGAGAAATCTAGTTTTAGGATGAAGAAAGAAAGAAAATAGAAAGCTGCAGAAATCTAGTTTTAGGATGAAGAAAGAAAGAAAATAGAAAGCTGCAGAAATCTAGTTTTAGGATGAAGAGAAAGAAAATGAAAAGCTGCAGGAATCTAGATTTAGGATGAAGAGAAAGAAAATGAAAAGCTGCAGGAATCTAGTTTTAGGATGAAGAGATGGAAAATGAAAAGCTTCGGAAATATAGTTTTAGGGTAAAGAGAAAGAAAAAATAAGAAGCTGCAGGAATCTATTTAGGACGAAGAGAAAGAAAATGAAAAGCTGGAGAAATCTAGTTTTAGGATTAAGAAAGAAAAAAAATGAAAAGTTGGAGAAATCTAGTTTTAGGATGAAGAGATAGAAAATGAAAAGCTTCAGATATCTAGTTTTAGGGTAAAGAGAAAGAAAAAATAAGAAGCTGCAGGAATCTAGTTTTAGGATGAAGAGAAAGAAAATGAAAAGCTGGAGAAATCTAGTTTTAGGATGAAGAAAGAAAGAAAATGAAAAGCTGCAGGAATCTAGTTTTAGGATGAAGAGAACGAAAATGAAAAGCTGCAGGAATCTAGTTTTATGATGAAGAGAAAAAAAATGAAAATCTGGAGAAATCTAGTTTTAGGATGAAGAAAGAAAGAAAATGAAAAGCTGGAGAAATCTAGTTTTAGGATGAAGAGATAGAAAATGAAAAGCTTCAGATATCTAGTTTTAGGGTAAAGAGAAAGAAAAAATAAGAAGCTGCAGGAATCTAGTTTTAGGATGAAGAGAGAGAAAATGAAAAGCTGGAGAAATCTAGTTTTAGGATGAAGAAAGAAAGAAAATGAAAAGTTGGAGAAATCTAGTTTTAGGATGAAGAGAAAGAAAATGAAAAGCTGCAGGAATCTAGTTTTATGATGAAGAGAAAGAAAATGAAAAGCTGCAGAAATCTAGTTTTAGGATGAAGAAAGAAAGAAAATGAAAAGCTGCAGGAATCTAGTTTTAGGATGAAGAGAACGAAAATGAAAAGTTGCAGGAATCTAGTTTTATGATGAAGAGAAAAAAAATGAAAATCTGGAGAAATCTAGTTTTAGGATGAAGAAAGAAAGAAAATGAAAAGCTGGAGAAATCTAGTTTTAGGATGAAGAAAGAAAGAAAATGAAAAGTTGGAGAAATCTAGTTTTAGGATGAAGAGAAAGAAAATGAAAAGCTGCAGGAATCTAGTTTTATGATGAAGAGAAAGAAAATGAAAAGCTGGAGAAATCTAGTTTTAGGATGAAGAGATAGAAAATGAAAAGCTTCAGAAATCTAGTTTTAGGGTAAAGAGAAAGAAAAAATAAGAAGCTGCAGGAATCTAGTTTTAGGATGAAGAGAAAAAAAATGAAAATCTGGAGAAATCTAGTTTTAGGATGAAGAAAGAAAGAAAATGAAAAGCTGGAGAAATCTAGTTTTAGGATGAAGAAAGAAAGAAAATGAAAAGCTTCAGAAATCTAGTTTTAGGGTAAAGAGAAAGAAAAAATAAGAAGCTGCAGGAATCTAGTTTTAGGATGAAGAGAAAGAAAATGAAAAGCTGGAGAAATCTAGTTTTAGGATGAAGAAAGAAAGAAAATGAAAAGTTGGTGAAATCTAGTTTTAGGATGAAGAGAAAGAAAATGAAAAGCTGCAGGAATCTAGTTTTATGATGAAGAGAAAGAAAATGAAAAGCTGGAGAAATCTAGTTTTAGGATGAAGAAAGAAAGAAAATGAAAAGCTGCAGGAATCTAGTTTTAGGATGAAGAGAAAGAAAATGAAATGCTGCAGGAATCTAGTTTTATGATGAAGAGAAAAAAAATGAAAATCTGGAGAAATCTAGTTTTAGGATGAAGAAAGAAAGAAAATGAAAAGCTGGAGAAATCTAGTTTTAGGATGAAGAGAAAGAAAATGAAAAGCTGCAGAAATCTAGTTTTAGGATGAAGAGAAAGAAAATGAAATGCTGCAGGAATCTAGATTTAGGATGAAGAGAAAGAAAATGAAATGCTGCAGGAATCTAGGTTTAGGATGAAGAGAAAGAAAATGAAAAGCTGCTGAAATCTAGTTTTAGGATGAAGAGAAAGAAAAAATAAGAAGCTGCAGGAATCTAGTTTTAGTAGGATGGGGAAAAAACTGCAGGAATCTACTTTTAGAACGAAGATGGAAAAAATGAAAAGTTGCAAGAATCTAATTTTAAGATGAAAGCGAAAAGCTGCAGGAATATAGTTTTAGGACGAAAGGAAAAAACTTTAGAATCTAGTTTGAGGATGAAATCAGGATGAAGAAAAGACAGCAGAACCCAGTTTAACCGAGAAAAAAATATAGTTTTAGGATGAAGAGATGGAAAAAAGCTGCAGGAATCTACTTTTACGAATAAGAGAAAAAAATAAAAAGCTTCAAGGATCTAGTTTTCGGATGAAGAGAAAACAAAACTTCAGGAATCTAGTTTTAGAATAAAGAGAAAAAAAAAAATAGCTACCAGAAAAATTTTAAACGATTATTCTTCAATTTAGGACAAACTATAAATTTAAATATTATCAGATCACATCACGGTCTGGGTTTCATGCATCTGGGTATCCTTGGCCATCTGTATCTTAACAGCTGTACAATGGGCAAGTTGGAGTAAGGGGAGGTCCCCTTACTCCAACTTTCTCTAAGTCATCTTGTGACCTGGTCATTTCGTTCATTGTTATGCGCAAAAAAAGTGCCACTCAGAGGTAAAACAACCCAAGAAATTTTACTGTAAAAAAATATATTAGGTCGATTACTGGGTAGAAAACATACAGAATCAGTCTAAAAAATATACATATTCTAAAAGTTTTATATTTTATCATATAATGAAGTAACTAAAGCAATCTTGTGTGCAAAATATCTAGGAACTCTCCAAGTTTGGTTTTCTGTTTAGCTGCCGTCACGTGGCCGAGTGGTTAGCGTGTTTGGCTACAAATCAAAGGGACCTGGGTTCGAGTCTCAGGTAAGGCATGGATATTTGCGTTGTCTTTCTGCTGAGGTCCTGACATCCTCACAGAATTTCTACTATATCGCGTATAAACTGACAGGCTCCTTTCAGACCTCTGTGGCAAGTAGCTGCTTGAGGGGATGTTTTTTTTATAGATTGTAGTGTACAGTCGCTCAAAAAAGTATCCGAACAGTATGGTTGGTTACAGAATTCGAAAAAAATATCTGGAAACGATTTTTTTAGAAAGTAGTGATCTGGCATCCAGAGAAAATATCTGGCAACGATTTTTTTTAGAAAGTAGTGAACTGGCATCCTTCGTGTACGTACACGAATTAGATTATTACAGAGTTCAGAAAAAATATCTGGCAACGATTTTTTTTAGAAAGTAGTGATCTGGCATCCTTCGTGTCACGTGACACGAATTCGATTATTACAGAATTCAGAAAAAAAAAATATCTGGCAACGATTTTTTTTAGAAATTAGTGATCTGGCAACCTTCGTGTCACGTGACACGAAGGTTGCCAGATCATTAATTTCTAAAAAAAAATCGTTGCCAGATATTTTTTCTGAATTCCGTAATCAACCATACTGTTCGGATACTTTTTTGAGCGACTGTATGTGGCTCCATTTAATGCGATGTTCCAGTTCCGTCCCTCCTCGTCTCAGTATGTCTGGTTCAACACTTACAACAACAGCAACTCCTTCAGAGTTAGCCGTTAATTTCTTTTTTTTTCCGAAAAGGAAAAAAGAAAGATCCGATAGTAGAATTACGCAATCGTCCACCTCAAATGATGCAGATGATGACGAGGTGAAGTGCGAGCATGATAATGTAGAAGCTTTTCCACTACAACAACTCCAGATCCAGAGACGTAACGAATCAACCATGTCATACAAACGCCACTCCGTCATAGTAAGCAAACTTTGAGAAGATTACATATAAAATAAAAAAAAACTGATTAAAAGAAAAGTACTGTGGATTAAATATATAAAAATAATAATACCCTATCATCATCATCGTCGTCGCCGCCGCCATCATCATAATGCCCATCATCATCATCATCATCATGCCCTGTTATGATCATCATCACCGTCATCATAATTCCCTGTCATCATCATCATCATCATCATGATCTTCATCGTCGCCACCGCCACCATCATCATCATAATGCCCATCATCATCATCATCATCATAATGATCTATTACTATTATTATTTTATGTTATTTTTACTATTATTATTACCCATCATCATCACAACCACCACAACCACCACCACTATTATTCATCATCATAACGTATCATATCTATGATCATCATCATCATTATAACATCATCATTATAACAATGAGCTATCATAACATATCAAATTTACCATCATAACATATCAAATTTATCATCATAACATCAAATTTATCATCATCATAAAAATATCATTATTAAAAGAATGACCTATCATCGTCATCTTTATAATACAAGTATATACTATTAAATATTTACAATAATATTTAATAGCATAATTAAGTATATACTATTAAATATTACAAGTATATATACAAGCATATATACCCCCTCAAGCAGCTGCTTGCCACAGAGGTCTGACAGGAGCCTGTCAGTTTATATGCCATAGTAGAAGGTCTGTGAGGTTGGCAGGACCTCAGCAGAAAAACGACACATATATCCATGCCTTACCCGGGGCTCGAACCCAGGTCCCTTAGATCAGCAGCCAAGCGCGCTAACCACTCGGCCATGGGACGGCTATATATAAAAGTATATACTATTAAATATTTGTATAATATACACCTGTTCAGCTCAGTATACAAAGGAAAAGCTCTATATTATACAAATATTTAATAGTGTATACTTGTATTAAGGTGATTTTATACAATATCATAAAAAAGTACTCCGGTTAAAAATATTATTCGTAATAATAATACGGGAATGCACTCTGGTTTAAAAACCTAACTCCAGGTATATAAAAGCTTTGAAGGTTCTAACACCTGATGCTTTCTGCACAAGAAGAAACAGAACATTCTGAGAGCTAGATAGTTCTGCTCCAATGAGATGGGAGCATACCATCAGAAGAAAGGAGAGCGTGCCAGAGATGTCTCTTCCGAAATCATACTGATGCTGCTTTGGAAGAAAAAAAAAATCAATAAATCGCACATTCCGTATATAGAGAAGATAAAGGAGCTTTCTTGCATTATGGAAATAACACTTCGGCGATACGTGAAGCAAATGCCAAACATCGGTTAACAAGGGTGTTTTTTTTGTTTCTTATTCCTCTCTTCAGCTTCCTTCCTCCTTCATAATTTCCTCTCTTCGAGTCCGCGCAACAGCTTCAATCCCCGTTTTTTGACTCTCTCGTTCTTTTCTGTTTCACGTGCGCAAGTGGGGGCAGAGTTCGGGATCTTCGTGGGGCTTCAATTCTTTGGGAAAAAGAGGACAGAGAGAGAAAGAAGAAGCGGTTTGGAGGAGGGGAAGTGGATTGGGTTGGGTTGGGTTGATTTACCTCTGAGCGGCACTTTTTTGCACACCATGGGCTAAATGGCCAGGTCACAAGGACTCCGAAGGCTCAGAGAAGGTTGGGGGAGGGGACCCACTGGAACAGCTGTTGGGAGACAGATGGTAGTCTCCCGTCAAGGCCATCTAGCGTGTTCTTTAACGTTGGGTTGTTTTACCTCTGAGCGGCACTTTTTTGCACACCATGGGCTAAATGGCCAGGTCACATGGACCCCAAAGGCTCAGAGAAGGTTGGGGAAGGGGACCCACTGGAACAGCTATTGGGAGACAGATGGTAGTCTCCCGTCAAGGCCATCCAGCGTGTTCTTTAACGTGCACAGGGTATGGCTCTCCCGCACACGGGGCCACGGCTTAACGTCCATCCGACGGACGGCGGCCTTTCCAAGCCCATCGGTGTCCCCTACTGACCGTAGGCAGGGCGGGGAGTTTTGCGGAGATAAATCTCAACGCAGACCCAGCTGGGACTCGAACCTGGGAGCTACAGATTACGTGCCTGGCGCGCTACCGACTGAGCCACCCCCGCCCCGGGGAAGTGGCAGGAGAACGTTGATCTGTGTGTCTGGACTTTGGACTCTTTTGGTGCGTTGATGAGGAGTTATCAGACATTTGATTCGTTAACTTGGGAGATTACCCTCGGGGTCCTTGTTGTTTAACCATTTAGCCCATTGTGTGAAAATTGTGCTTCTCGAAGGTAAAACAACCTAACCATATATACACTTTAAGTGTATTACACTCAGTAGCACGTCAGGCTCGCAATCTGCAGTTCCCAGGTTCGAGTCCCGCCTGAGTCAGCGTTGAAATTTATCTCCGTAAAACTCCCCGTCTTGCCCACGGTCAGTAGGGGACACCGATGGGCTTGGAAAGGCCGCCGTCCGTCGGATGGGACGTTAAGCCGTGGCCCCGTGTGTGGGAGAGCCATATCCTGTGCACGTTAAAGAACACGCTGGATGGCCTTGACGGGAGGCTCCCATCTGCCTCTCAACAGCTGTTCCAGTGGGACACCTCTCCCAACCTTCTCTGAACCTTCGGGGTCCTTGTGACACGGCCATTTAGCCCATGGTGTGCAAAAAAGTGCCGCATGGGGTAAAACAACCCACCCTAATAGATGTCCAGTGTGTCCCTTCTCTCAAAATTCTCCCAGCCCTCGGGGGTTTTTGTTGTCTAACCATTTAGTCCCATGGTGTGCAAAAAAGGGCCGCATGAGGTAAAACAACCCACCCTGACAGATGTCCAGTGTTTCCCTTCTCTCAACATTCTCCCAGCCCTCGGGGGTTTTTGTTGTCTAACCATTTAGTCCATGGTGTGCAAAAAAGGACCGCATGAGGTAAAACAACCCACCCTAACAGATGTCCAGTGTGTCCCTTCTCTCAACATTCTCCCAGCCCTCGGGGGTTTTTGTTGTCTAACCATTTAGTCCATGGTGTGCAAAAACGGGCCGCATGAGGTAAAACAACCCACCCTAACAGATGTCCAGTGTGTCCCTTCTCTCAACATTCTCCCTGTCCTCTGGGGTTTTTGTTGTTTAACCATTTAGCCCATTGTGAGAAAAACAGCACCGTTCAGAAGCAAAACAACTTAACCCTACCCGTTAAAGAACACTCTGGATGACCTTAACGGGTGTCTACCCTCTGTCTCCTAATATTAATGCAAAAAAAACCCCTACTTTTCCACTAACCCTTTAGGGTTCTTGTAACATGATCGTTTAGCTCATTACATAGAAAACAAGTAGCACTCAGGGATATGTGTAATAAAACAACTTAACCCATCACGCAAAACTATTTTTACTTACAACAACCCGTAATAATCAGTTGGGTTGTTTTACCTCTGAGCGCCACTTTTTGCACACCATGGGCTAAATGGCCAGGTCACATGGACCCCGAAGGCTCAGAGAAGGTTGGGGGAGGGGACCCACTGGAACAGCTGTTGGGAGACAGATGGTAGCCTCCCGTCAAGGCCATCCAGCGTGTTCTTTAACGTGCACAGGGTATGGCTCTCCCGCACACGGACACACGGCTTAACGTCCCATCCGACGGACGGCGGCATTTCCAAGCCCATCGGTGTCCCCTACTGACCGTGGGCAGAGCGGGGAATTTTGCGGAGATAAATCTCAACGCTGACCCAGCTGGGACTCGAACCTGGGAACTACAGATTACGAGCCTGGCGCGCTACCGACTGAGCCACCCCTGCCCCATCCGTAATAATCAGAAAAAAAGATATTGTTCCTCCTTCTATAAATATTAATGCCATTTTTTGTTCGGCCACAAAACAACGGGGAAAAAGGATCAATAATCATGAATATAAATTGACATTTATGCGCTGAAAAATCTTTAATAACACGAAAAAACAAGTCATAACACCTGGCAGTGTTACGCACATTTCGATATCTCTGAGGGTTTATAAATGCTTAAAAAAGTTTTAATGAAAGTGTCATAAATGTGGACTAGATCGGTCCAAAAGACTTTTTTTTCCGTATGTTGATTCTCTTAATTTCTTTTAAAGAGATGAGACGCTTTTAAAGAATTTACCAATGGGGAGTTAAATTTATTCGCGGATGATTAAAAGTGTTGTAAAGAGGGCTGACGCGCGATATACCAGAGATGAGAAAAGTCACTTTAAAGTCGATGTAGAGATCGAATTTTAATTTGGAAAAGGATTATGGGTACTGTATGAGGTGGATAAGAAGGGAGAGGAAATGGATGGAGAGAACCCCCCCCCCCTCCTGAGAGGTATCAGTGCCGGAGTCTTACTCTCACAAATATTGATTCTTGAAACTCAGAATTCAATATAGGTAAAAATCAATAAAGACTGCATCGTATATTTCTCTTCTTCCTATTTTTATTCTTTGAGATGAGAAGCATAGGGAAGAACGGGGTTGTTTTACCTCTGAGCTGCATTTTTTTGGGATACAATGGGCTAAATGGCCAGATCACAAGGATCCCGGGGCCCACAGAAGGGTTGAAGAAAGTGTGCCCGTTTAAAAAGCTGTTGGGAGACAAGGCAGCCTCCTGTCAAGGCCATCCAGCGTGTTCTTTAAAGTGTATATAGTTTTTGGTGGTTTGACCTCTGAGCGGCATTTCTTTTGCACACAATGGGCTAAATGGCCAGGTCACAAGGACTCCGGGGCCCACAGATGGTTGAAGAAAGTGTGCCCGTTGAAAAAACTGTTGGGAGACAAGGCAGCCTCCTATCAAGGCCATCCAGCGTGTTCTTTAAAGTGTATATAGTTTTTGGTGGTTTTACCTCTGAGCGGCATTTCTTTTGAACACAATGGGCTAAATGGCCAGGTCACAAGGACTCCGGGGCCCACAGAAGGTTGAAGAAAGTGTGCCCGTTTAAAAAGCTGTTGGGAGACAAGGCAGCCTCCTGTCAAGGCCATCCAGCGTGTTCTTTAAAGTGTATATAGTTTTTGGTGGTTTTACCTCTGAGCGGCATTTCTTTTGAACACAATGGGCTAAATGGCCAGGTCACAAGGACTCCGGGGCCCACAGAAGGTTGAAGAAAGTGTGCCCGTTTAAAAAGCTGTTGGGAGACAAGGCAGCCTCCTGTCAAGGCCATCCAGCGTGTTCTTTAAAGTGTATCTAGTTTTTGGTGGTTTTAACTCTGAGCGGCATTTCTTTTTAACACAATGGGCTAAATGGTCAGGTCACAAGGACCCCGGGGCCCACAGAAGGTTGAAGAAAGTGTGCCCGTTGAAAAACCTGTTGGGAGACAAGGCAGCCTCCTGTCAAGGCCATCCAGCGTGTTCTTTAAAGTGTACATAGTTTTTGGTGGTTTTACCTCTGAACGGCATTTCTTTTGAACACAATGGGCTAAATAGCCAGGTCACAAGGACTCCGGGGCCCATATGTGGTCGAAGAAAGTGTGCCCGTTGAAAAAACTGTTGGGAGACAAGGTAGCCTCCTGTCAAAGCCATCCAGCGTGTTCTTTAAAGTGTATATAGTTTTTGGTGGTTTTACCTCTGAGCGGCATTTCTTTTGCACACAATGGGCTAAATAGCCAGGTTACAAGGACTCCGGGGCCCACAGATGGTTAAAGAAAGTGTGCCCGTTGAAAAAACTGTTGGGAGACAAGGCAGCCTCCTGTCAAGGCCATCCAGCGTGTTCTTTAAAGTGTATATAGTTTTTGGTGGTTTTACCTCTGAGCGGCATTTCTTTTGCACACAATGGGCTAAATAGCCAGGTTACAAGGACTCCGGGGCCCACAGATGGTTAAAGAAAGTGTGCCCGTTGAAAAAACTGTTGGGAGACAAGGCAGCCTCCTGTCAAGGCCATCCAGCGTGTTCTTTAAAGTGTATATAGTTTTTGGTGGTTTTAACTCTGAGCGTCATTTCTTTTGAACATAATGGGCTGAATGGCCAGGTCACAAGGACTCCGGGCCTCACAGAAGGTTGAAGAAAGTGTGCCCGTCGAAAAAACTGTTGGGAGACAAGGCAGCCTCCTGTGAAGGCCATCCAGCGTGTTTTTTAAAGTGTATATAGTTTTTGGTGGTTTTATCTCTGAGCGGCATTTCTTTTGAACACAATGGGCTAAATGGCCAGGTCACAAGGACTCCGGGGCCCACAGAAGGTTGAAGAAAGTGTGCCCGTTGAAAAACCTGTTGGGAGACAAGGCAGCCTCCTGTCAAGGCCATCCAGCGTGTTCTTTAAAGTGTTAATATAGTTTATGGTGGTTTTCCCGCAAGCGACACTTTTTTTGCACACAATGGGCTAAATGGCCAGGTCACAAGGACCCCGAAGCTTAGAGAAGGTTTGGGGAGGAGACCACTGGATAGCTGTTGGGAGACAAGGCAGCTCCCTGTCAAGGCCATCCAGCGTGTTCTTTAACGTGCACAGGGTATGGCTCTTTCCAGCACACGGGGCCACGGTTTGACGTCCCATCCGAAGAATGGCGGCCTTTTCAAGATCATCAGTGTCCCCTACTGACCGTGGGCAGGGCGGGGAGTTGTGCGGAGATAAATCTCAACGCTGACCCAGCTGGGACTCGAACCTGGGAATTGCAGATTACGAGTCTGGAATTGGAGATTGTTTTATTTGTGAGCGGCACTTTTTTTCCACATAATGGCCTCAATGACCAGGTCACAAAGACCCTAATAGGGTCTTTAACGTGCGTATGTCATACCCTATACACGTTAAAGAACACGCTGGATGGCCTTGATGGGAGGATACCCTCTGTCTCGCAACAGCTGTTCCAGTGGGTCCCCTCCCCCCAACATTCTTCCAGCCTTTGGGTTCCTTGTGACTTCACATTGTGCGAGATAACAATACTCTGTGCACTTATAGAACATGCTGGATGCCCTTGATTGGGCTTTGACCATCTTTAATAATTTGGTAGGGCAGTATATTAGTCTTGTATAGAAATTCTTTAACATTTTTGAAGGCAGTGTGGAAGCCTGGTATAGAAATTCTTTAACGTTTTGGTAGGGCAGTGTAGAGGCCCCTATGGAAATTCTTTAACGTTTTGGAAGGGCAGTGTAGAAGCCCCCTGCAGAAATTCTTTAACGTTTTGGTAGGGCAGTGTAGAGGCCCCTTATAGAAATTCTTTAACATTTTTTAGGGCAGTGTAGAAGCCCTGTATAGAAATTTTTCAACATTTTGGTAGGGTAGTGTAGGAGCACCGTATAGAAATTCTTCAACCTTTTGGTAGGGCAGTGTAGAAGCCCCGTATAGAAATTCTTTAGCATTTTTTAGGGCAGTGTAGAAGCCCTGTATAGAAATTCTTCAACCTTTTGGTAGGGCAGTGTAGAAGCCCCCTATAGAAATTCTTTAACATTTTGGTAGGGCAGTGTAGAAGCCCCCTATAGAAATTCTTTAACATTTTGGTAGGGCAGTGTAGAAGCCCCCTATAGAAATTCTTTAACATTTTGGTAGGGCAGTGTAGAAGCCCTGTATAGAAATCTTCAACCATTTGGTAGGGCAGTGTAGAAGCCCCTATAGAAATCCTTTAACATTTTGGTAGGGCAGGGTAGAAGCCCTGTATAGAAATTCTTCAACCATTTGGTAGGGCAGTGTAGAAGCCCCTATATAAATCCTTTAACATTTTGGTAGGGCAGGGTAGAAGCCCTGTATAGAAATTCTTCAACCTTTTGGTAGGGCAGTGTAGAAGCCCTGTATAGAAATTGTTTAACATTTTGGTAGAGCCCTGTAGGAAAAAGTGTGTGGTTAGTGTAGAAGCCCTGTAGGAAAAGTGTGTGGTTAGTGTAGAAGCCCTGTAGGAAAAAGTGTGTGGTTAGTGTAGAAGCCCTGTAGGAAAAAGTGTGTGGTTAGTGTAGAAGCCCTGTAGGAAAAAGTGTGTGGTTAGTGTAGAAGCCCTGTAGAGTAAAGGACAAATCCTCTATTGAGCAGACCTTGCTTTAGTTTCGTCTGGTTTCTGTAACCGTGAATGAAAAAATCGATGTTCGTGACGTTTCTGCCACCTCATTAGCGGCTACTACGGTCGACACAATTAAATTTAAAAAATATGCTTTCAGAAAACGAGCTTTTCTTAGCACATCACGAGCCCGACAGTCATTAGAGAACTTTTTTTTTCTGCTTTTAGAGATAGAGAGAAAATTGTTTTTGGGTCGGAGAGTTAGTAATCACATTTGGATCTAGTGGGTGGAGGGGGGATGGAAAGAATTAGTGCCTACCCCTTCTTCTCTTCGAGAGTGCTAGTAATGGGAACAGAGGCGGATTTTCCGATAAGCGAACTAAGAGGCCGATTAGGGCCCCAGATATTGAGGTGGCCCCCAAATTGTTCTGCGAATTTCGTGTGTTTTGATTACATTATTGCATTTCTGATTATTATTATTTGCAAAGTAAAATGCTCATTTTACAGTAATAGCATATTAAAATAAATAATGGTTTCATAATTGCAGAGGTGATTTCAACTCTACAATTATGAAATCCTGGAGCCCCTAAAAGCTGTTCCGCTTAGGGTCCCTAATGACTGTTCTGCTTAAGGCTGCTAAATGTTGTTTCGCTTAGGGTCCCTAAATGTTATTTAGTTTAGGACCCCTAAAGATTGTTCCACTTAGAGCCCCTAATTGTTGTTTCACTTAGGACCCCTAAAGGCTGTTTCGCATAGGGCCCCTTAATGTTGTTTAGCTTACGACCCCTAAAGGCTGTTCCACTTAGGGCCCCTAAATGTTGTTTAGCTTAGGGCCCCTAAAGGCTGTTTCGCTTAGGGCCCCTAAATGCTGTTCTGCTCTGGGCCCCTAAAGGTTTTTCTGCTTAAAATATAACTTAGGATCCCTAAATGCTGTTCTGCTCTGGGCCCCAAAATGTTTCTTCGTTTAGGGCCGCTAAAAACGTTTCTGCTAAAAAATATAACTTAGGGCCCCTAAATGCTGTTCCGCTCTTGGACCCAAAATGCTTCTTCGTTTAGGGCCCCTAAAAACTTTTCTGCTAAAAAATATAACTCAGGGCCCCTAAATGCTGTTCCGCTTTGGGCCCCAAAATATTTCTTCGTTTAGGGCCCCTAAAAACTTTTCTGCTAAAAAATATAACTTAGGGCCCCTAAATGCTGTTCCGCTCTGTGCCCCAAAATGTTTCTTCGTTTAGGGCCCCTAAAAACGTTTCTGCTAAAAAATATAACTTAGGGCCCCTAAATGCTCTTCCACTCTTGGCCCCAAAATGCTTCTTCGTTTAGGGCCCCTAAAAACTTTTCTGCTAAAAAATATAACTCAGGGCCCCTAAATGCTGTTCCGCTCTTGGCCCCAAAATGTTTCTTCGTTTAGGGCCCCTAAATACTTTTCTGCTAAAAAATATAACTTAGGGCCCCTAAATGCTGTTCCGCTTTGGGCCCCAAAATGTTTCTTCGTTTAGGGCCCCTAAAAACTTTTCTGTTAAAAAATGTAACTTAGGGCCCCTAACAACTTTTCTGTTAAAAAATGTAACTTAGGGCCCCTAAATGCTGTTCCGCTCTGGGCCCCAAAATGTTTCTTCGTTTAGGGCCCGTAAATGCTGTTCCGCTTTGGGCCCCAAAATGTTTCTTCGTTTAGGGCCCCTAAAAACTTTTCTGCTAAAAAATATAACTTAGGGCCCCTAAATGCTGTTCCGCTCTGGGCCACAAAATGTTTCTTCGTTTAGGGCCCCTAAAGGCTGTTCTACTTACGGCCACAGGATCTCTAAACCGCTACTAGAGACGAAAAATATATTAAACGTAATTATATAAACCATTTTTTTATAAAGAATTTGTCATAGGACACTATAAAAAAGAGGGAAAACATTTATGCCGGAATTGCGTTCTGGTTCATTATAGTTATAATTATTGTTACCAAAAAAAAATGTTCCTTGTTGTTAGAGCTGAACAGCTCTAACAATTTTTGTTCTAAGAAAAATCGTTGCCAGATATTTTTTTCTGAATTCTGTAATCAACCATAGTGTTCGGACACTTTTTTGAGCGACTCTAGTCTTATAATGTAAAATCAGTACTGTTCATCATTACAGGGCTTGTGCATTTAAGAATAAGATTAAAAATCTATCCATTTAAATTATAATAACACTGGGCAACACACTAAAAGGGTTTCAAATGAAAATAGCCAATCTCTACTAAATTTCGAGGTTGGGTTGTTTTACCTCTGAGCGGCACTTTTTTGCATACCATGGGCTAAATGGCCAGGTCACATGGACCCCAAAGGCTCAGAGAAGGTTGGGGGAGGGGACCCACTGGAACAGCTGTTGGGAGACAGATGGTAGCCTCCCGTCAAGGATATTCAGCGTGTTCTTTAACGTTCACGGGGTATGGCTCTCCTGCACAATGGCCAGGTCGCAAGGACCCTGAAGGCTCAGAGAAGGTTGTGGGAGGGGACCCACTGGAACAGCTGTTGGGAGACAGATGGTAGCCTCCCGTCAAGGACATCCAGTGTGTTCTGTAATGTGCACAGGATATGGCTCTCCCGCATAATAACCAGGTCACAAGGACCCCGATGGCTCAGAGAAGGTTGGGGGAGGAGACCCACTGGAACAGCTGTTGGGAGACAGATGGTAGCCTCCCGTCAAAGCCATCCAGTGTGTTCTTTAACGTGCACAGGATTGAATCAAGTTCGCCCCGGGTGCCGAGCGAACTTGGATTTACATATCCTTGTTCATGGCTAACCGGGGAACAGATTAAATTTCAGGTTTCTTCCGGTGGTTAGCTTTCCTTCTATAGGACTGCTGCCATGTGAGGTTGGGGTTGAGATGCATCTATATGATGTATTCTTTCCCCCGACTCTAGTTAGTCATGGATTTCCGTTAACTTGGTAGTGTCGGGAGACGGAACCAGGGATTGCCGTGGTTGCTGAACATCTGGCAACAAATAGTACATTACCCCTGAGTCATTACAACACAAGTGATCCTTGCAGTTTTAATCCAGCAGTAGTGATGCCTCGTAACTTTGTTAATAGAGCAGAACATTTCTTACATTTGCAGGGAAATGACGTTTGCAAGACAGAAAAGGGCCATCAATCCAATAGTGAAAGTGGTGTAGGAGTTTTATTTTGAGCAAAAATCGAGGACAAGGCCTAGGCACCACACATATGCTGCAATACGTGTGCAAGAAATCTTACGAAGTGGCTCAAAGACGAAGAAGGGGCGATGTCGTTTGCTGTTCCTTTGGTTTGGAGAGATCCAAGCAATCACAAAAATGACTGTTACTTCTGCAAGGTTCCACCTGTTTCTGGAGACATCAGAAGGAAAAAGAAGTGGACAATAGCGTACCCGAATATACAATCTGCTCTCCGACCAGTTCCCCACGGCGAAGGTCTTGACGGGAGGTTACCATCTGTCTCCCAAAAGTTGTTCCAGTGGGTCCCCTCCCCTAACCTTCTCTGAGCCATCGGGGTCCTTGTGACCTGGCCATTTTGCGGGAGAGCCATATCCTGTGAACATTACAGAACACACTGGACGTCCTTGACGGGAGGCTACCATCTGTCTCCCAACAGCTGTTCCAGTGGTTCTCCTCCCCACACCTTCTCTGAGCCATCGGGGTCCTTGTGACCTGGCTATTATGTGGGAAAGCAATATCCTGTGCACATTACAGAACACACTGGATGTCCTTGACGGGAGGCTACCATCGGTCTCCCAATAGCTGTTCCAGTGGGTCTCCTCCCCCAACCTTCTCTGAGCCATCGGGGTCATTGTGACCTGGCTATTATGCGGGAGAGCCATATCCTGTGCACATTACAGAACACACTGGATGTCCTTGACGGGAAGCTTGGGTTGGGTTGTTTTACCTCTGAGCGGCAATTATTTGCACACCATGGGCTAAATGGCCAGGTCACATGGACCCCGAAGGCTCAGAGATTCTTGTGGGGTTGTTTTACCGCTGAGAGGCACTTTTTTCCACACCATGGGCTAAATGGCCAGGTCACATGAACCCTGAAGGCTCAGAGAAGGTTGGGGGAGGGGACCCACTGGAACAGATGTTGGGAGACAAATGGTAGCCTCCCGTCAAGGCCATCCAGCGTGTTCTTTAACGTGCACAGCGAATAGCTTCCTGTCAAACTCCATGGGTCCTTGTGACCTGGTTATTATGCGGGAGAGCCATATCCTGTGCACATTACAGAACACACTGGATGTCCTTGACGGGAGGCTACCATCTGTCTCCCAACAGCTGTTCCAGTGGGTCTCCTCCCCCAACCTTCTCTGAGCCATCGGGGTCCTTGTGACCTGGTTATTATGCGGGAGAGCCATATCCTGTGCACATTACAGAACACACTGGATGTTCTTGACGGGAGGCTACCATCTGTCTCCCAACAGCTGTTCCAGTGAGTCCCCTCCCCCAACCTTCTCTGAGCTTTCGGAGTCCTTGTGACCTGGACATTTAGCCCATGGTGTGCAAAAAAGTGCCTCTCAGAGGTAAAACAACCCAACTCTCCCGCACACGGCGCCACGTTTAACCTCTCATCTGACGCATGACCTTATAAAGCCCAGCGTGTCCCCTACTGCTTGATGGCATGGAGCTTTGCGGAGATAAATCTCAACGCTGACCCAGCTGAGATTCGAACCTGGAAAGGGCAAATTACCAGCCTAACTCGCTACCAACTAAGCCACAAAGCCCCTTGTTCTCTTATTAATTAACAGTTTAAAACTTAATAATTCATATGTAAACAACACAAACCTTTACCTAAATCAAATTCATCGCATGATATTTTTAAATTGAAAATGATCTTACAGCGACCTGGACAATCTTAAGAGCTTAAGAATCTTTTAGACTCCATATTCTTAAGTATAATTAATGATGAAACTGTTACCTATAATCTTACGCTGACTTTGTCTCGCTATTGTCCTCCAAATAAGCTTTTGATTCCTAATCCACAGTTTTCTGCCTTAGAATAAACTAACAATTCCACGGAAGACTTTTCGAATTATTGCAAAACGTTATTATTTCGGTTTATTGTCGAATCAACATCCACTGAAACACTATCAGCACAAATAGAAGATAGTCGACGATATACAATCACGATCCTCACGCAGTTGGTACTTTTAGTAAAGAGCTTACATAGGCAAGTAGATTGAAGACACCAAGAATCAAATGTTGGGACCTATTCTTAAGTTCGTGGCGCAGCTCTCTCTGTTGCTTTACGCAACACATGGGGGAATAAATGATACAATTAATAATGCAGTTCAACAAAGTGACTCACTGCAAATGCGATGATGTTTATCATTGTGTTGGGTTGTTTTACCTCTGAGCGGCACTTTTTGCAAACGATAGGCTAAATGGTCAGGTTACCTCCCGTCAACACCAACCGAGATGGAAGACATCGCTGACCGGATTGGGTCTCCGGTTAGACAGAGCCAAGACCAACCGAAGTCGAAGACATCACTGACCGGTTTTGGTGGCCCGGTTGGACGATGTCAAGATCTCAACATCAGGCGCTCCGTGGAACAGTTCAAGGGCACGGCTGAACGGATTTGGTCCCCTAGTAGGCACGAGCCCTTTTCAAAATCTGGGCCCAACTAAGAGTCTCCACCCTGGGTGCCGAGCGAACTTGGATCTACATATCCTTGTTCATGGCTAACCGGGGAACAGATTAAATTTCAGGTTTCTTCCGGTGGTTAGCTTTCCTTCTATAGGACTGCTGCCATGTGAGGTTGGGGTTGAGATGCATCTATATGATGTATTCTTTCCCCCGACTCTAGTTAGTCATGGATTTCCGTTAACTTTGTAGTGTCGGGAGACGGAACCGGGGATTGCCGTGGTTGCTGAACATCTGGCAACAAATAGTACATTACCCCTGAGTCATTACAACACAAGTGATCCTTGCAGTTTTAATCCAGTAGTAGTGATGCCTCGTAACTCTGTTAATAGAGCAGAACATTTCTTACATTTGCAGGGAAATGACGTTTGCAAGACAGAAAAGGGCCATCAATCCAATAGTGAAAGTGGTGTAGGAGTTTTATTTTGAGCAAAAATCGAGGACAAGGCCTAGGCACCACACATATGTTGCAATACGTGTGCAAGAAATCTTACGAAGTGGCTGAAAGACGAAGAAGGGGCGATGTCGTTTGCTGTTCCTTTGGTTTGGAGAGATCCAAGCGATCACGCAAATGACTGTTACTTCTGCAAGGTTCCACCTGTTTCTGGAGACATCAGAAGGAAAAAGAAGTGGACAATAGCGTACCCGAATATACAATCTGCTCTCCGACCAGTTCCCCACGGCGAAGGTCTTGACGGGAGGTTACCATCTGTCTCCCAAAAGTTGTTCCAGTTTGTCCCCTCCCCCAACCTTCTCTGAGCCATCGGGGTTCTTGTGACCTGGCCATTTTGCGGGAGAGCCATATCCTGTGAACATTACAGAACACACTGGACGTCCTTGACGGGAGGCTACCATCTGTCTCCCAACAGCTGTTCCAGTGGGTCTCCTCCCCCAACCTTCTCTGAGCCATCAGGGTCCTTGTGACCTGGCTATTATGCGGGAGAGCCATATCCTGTGCACATTACAGAACACACTGGGTGTCCTTGACGGGAGGCTACCATCTGTCTCCCAACAGCTGTTCCAGTGGTTCTCCTCCCCACACCTTCTCTGAGCCATCGGGGTCCTTGTGACCTGGCCATTTTGCGTGAGAGCCATATCCTGTGAACATTACAGAACACACTGGACGTCTTTGACGGGAGGCCACCATCTGTCTCCCAACAGCTGTTCCAGTGGGTCTCCTCCCCCAACCTTCTCTGAGCCATCAGGGTCCTTGTGACCTGGCTATTATGCGGGAGAGCCATATCCTGTGCACATTACAGAACACACTGGGTGTCCTTGACGGGAGGCTACCATCTGTCTCCCAACAGCTGTTCCAGTGGTTCTCCTCCCCACACCTTCTCTGAGCCATCGGGGTCCTTGTGACCTGGCTATTATGTGTGAGAGCAATATCCTGTGCACATTACAGAACACACTGGATGTCCTTGACGGGAGGCTACCATCTGTCTCCCAACAGCTGTTCCAGTGGGTCTCCTCCCCCAACCTTCTCTGAGCCATCGGGGTCCTTGTGACCTGGCTATTATGCGGGAGAGCCATATCCTGTGCACATTACAGAACACACTGGATGTCCTTGACGGGAAGCTTGGGTTGGGTTGTTTTACCTCTGAGCGGCACTTATTTGCACACCATGGGCTAAATGGCCAGGTCACATGGACCCCGAAGGCTCAGAGATTCTTGTGGGGTTGTTTTACCGCTGAGAGGCACTTTTTTCCACACCATGGGCTAAATGGCCAGGTCACATGAACCCCGAAGGCTCAGAGAAGGTTGGGGGAGGGGACCCACTGGAACAGATGTTGGGAGACAAATGGTAGCCTCCCGTCAAGGCCATCCAGCGTGTTCTTTAACGTGCACAGCGAATAGCTTCCTGTCAAACTCCATGGGTCCTTGTGACCTGGTTATTATACGGGAGAGCCATATCCTGTGCACATTACAGAACACACTGGATATCCTTGACGGGAGGCTACCATCTGTCTCCCAACAGCTGTTCCAGTGGGTCTCCTCCCCCAACCTTCTCTGAGCCATCGGGGTCCTTGTGACCTGGTTATTATGCGGGAGAGCCATATCCTGTGCACATTACAGAACACACTGGATGTCCTTGACGGGAGGCTACCATCTGGCTCCCAACAGCTGTTCCAGTGAGTCCCCTCCCCCAACCTTCTCTGAGCCTTCGGAGTCCTTGTGACCTGGACATTTAGCCCATGGTGTGCAAAAAAGTGCCTCTCAGAGGTAAAACAACCCAACTCTCCCGCACACGGCGCCACGTTTAACCTCTCATCTGACGCATGACCTTATAAAGCCCAGCGTGTCCCCTACTGCTTGATGGCATGGAGCTTTGCGGAGATAAATCTCAACGCTGACCCAGCTGAGATTCGAACCTGGAAAGGGCAAATTACCAGCCTAACTCGCTACCAACTAAGCCACAAAGCCCCTTGTTCTCTTATTAATTAACAGTTTAAAACTTAATAATTCATATGTAAACAACACAAACCTTTACCTAAATCAAATTCATCGCATGATATTTTTAAATTGAAAATGATCTTACAGCTACCTGGACAATCTTAAGAGCTTAAGAATCTTTTAGACTCCATATTCTTAAGTATAATTAATGATGAAACTGTTACCTATAATCTTACGCTGACTTTGTCTCGCTATTGTCCTCCAAATAAGCTTTTGATTCCTAATCCACAGTTTTCTGCCTTAGAATAAACTAACAATTCCACGGAAGACTTTTCGAATTATTGCAAAACGTTATTGTTTCGGTTTATTGTCGAATCAACATCCACTGAAACACTATCAGCACAAATAGAAGATAGTCGACGATATACAATCACGATCCTCACGCAGTTGGTACTTTTAGTAAAGAGCTTACATGTGCAAGTAGATTGAAGACACCAACATTCAAATGATGGGACCTATTCTTAAGTTCGTGGCGCAGCTCTCTCTGTTGCTTTACGCAACACATAGGGAAATAAATGATACAATTAATAATGCAGTTCAACAAAGTGACTCACTGCATATGCGATGATGTTTATCATTGGGTTGGGTTGTTTTACCTCTGAGCAGCACTTTTTTGCACACCATGGGCTAAATGACCAGGTCACATGGACCCCGAAGGCTCAGAGAAGGTTGGGGGAGGAGACACACTGGAACAGCTGTTGGGAGACAGATGGTAGCCTTCCGTCAAGGCCATTCAGAGTGTTCTTTAATGTTGGGTTGTTTTACCTCTGAGCGGTACTTTTTTTTGCACACGATAGGGTAAATGGTCAGGTTACATGGACCCCGAAGGCTCAGAGAAAGTTGGGGAGGGGACCCACCGGTCCCCTCCCCCAACCTTCTCTGAGCTTCTCTGATCAACAGCCATCCAGCTGTTGCGAGACAGCTGGTAGCCTGCCGTCAAGCTCCCAGCTTCAGAGAAGCCCCCAGCTTCTCTGAACCTTCTCTGATCAACAGGCATCCAGCTGTTGGGAGACAGATGGTAGCCTGCCGTCAAGGCCATCCAGCGTGTTCTTTAACGTGCACAGGGTATGGCTCTCCCGCACACGGGGCCACGGCTTAACGTCCCATCCGACGGACGGCGGCCTTTCCAAGCCCATCGGTGTCCCCTACTGACCGTGGGCAGGGCGGGGAATTTTGCGGAGATAAATCTCAACGCTGACCCAGCTGGGACTCGAACCTGGGAAGAGTTCAACAAAGTGGCTCACTGCAAATGCGATGATGTTTATCAATTCTGGAGCTTATTTCGCTTCTGAGTGTTTGACAAATCAAATATTTTTTTTATAGATGAAATGTTTTTTTTAGCAGCTACCAAAAGGTTTTATTTCTAAAATATTTTACAAGACAAATATTTTTAGAAAGGTAAAGGCTCCTGTCAGACCTCTGTGGCAAGCAGCTGCTTGAGGGGGTATTTATTTATTTTTTATTATTTAAAAGAAAAAGGGTAAAAATTATCGATGAATATGAATGGATTTTGTCGTTTTACCTCTGAGCGGCATTTTTTTTCTACAAAATGGGCTAAATGGCCAGGTCATAAGGACTCTGAGGGCTCAGACAAGGTGGGAGGAGGGGACCCACTGGACAACAATTTCGAGACAGATGGTAGCTTCCTGTCAAAATATCCAGCTTGTTCTTTAACGTGCACAGGGTATGGCTCTCTCACACAATGGCCAGGTCACAAGGACTCTGAGGACTCAGAGAAGTTTGGTGGAGGGGACCCACTGGACAACAATTTCGAGACAGATGGTAGCTTCCTGTAAAAGCCATCCATCTTGTTCTTTAACGTGCACAGGGTATGGCTCTCTCGCACAATGGTCAGGTCACAAGGACTCTGAGGGCTAAGAGAAATTTGGTGGAGGGGACCCATTGGGACAGCTGTTAGGAGACAGATGGTAGCTTCCTGTCAAAGCCATCCAACTTGTTCTTTAACGTGCACAGGGTATGGCTCTCCCGCACAATGGCCAGGTCACAAGGGCTCAGAGAAGTTTGGTGGAGGTGACCCATTGGGACAGCTGTTAGGAGACAGATGGTAGCTTCCTGTCAAAACCATTCAGCGTGTTCTTAAACGTGCACGGGGTATGACTCTCCCGCACAATGGCCAGGTCACAAGGACTCTGAGGGCTCAGAGAAGTTTGGTGGAGGGGACCGCCTGGGACAGCTGTTAGGAGACAGATGGTAGCTTCCTGTCAAAGCCATCCAGCTAGTTTTTTAACGTGCACAGGGTATGGCTCTCCCGCAAAATGGCCAGGTCACAAGGACTCAGAGAAGTTTGGTGGAGGTGACCCACTGGGACAGCTATTAGGAGACAGATGGTAGCTTCCTGTCAAAACCATTCAGCGTGTTCTTAAACGTGCACGGGGTATGACTCTCCCGCACAATGGCCAGGTCACAAGGACTCTGAGGGCTCAGAGAAGTTTGGTGGAGGGGACCGACTGGGACAGCTGTTAGGAGACAGATGGTAGCTTCCTGTCAAAGCCATCCAGCTAGTTCTTTAACGTGCACAGGGTATGGCTCTCCCGCACAATGGCCAGGTCACAAGGGCTCAGAGAAGTTTGGTGGAGGTGACCCACTGAGACAGCTGGTAGAAGACAGATGGTAGTTTCAAAGCCATCCAGCTTGTTCTTTAACGTGCCCAGGGTATGGCTCTCCCGCACAATGGCCAGGTCACAAGGATTCTGAGGGCCCATAAAAGGTTGGAGGAAGAGACCCACTGGACAACTATTTGGAGACAGATGGTAGCTTACTTCAAAGCCATCCAGCTAGTTCTTTAACGTGCACAGGGTATGGCTCTCCTGCACAATGGCCAGGTCACAAGGGCTCTGATGGCTCAGAGAAGTTTGGTGGAGAGGACCCACTGGGACAGCTGTTAGGAGACAGATGGTAGCTTACTTCAAAGCCATCCAGCTAGTTCTTTAACGTGCACAGGGTATGGCTCTCCTGCACAATGGCCAGGTCACAAGGGCTCTGATGGCTCAGAGAAGTTTGGTGGAGGGGACCCACTGGGACAGCTGTTAGGAGACAGATGGTAGCTTCCTGTCAAACCCATCCAGCTTGATCTTTAACGTGCAAAGGATATGGCTCTCTCGCACACTGAGCTACGGCTGAACATCCCATCGGACGGACGGAGGCCTTTTCAAGTCCATCGGTGTCTCCTACTGACCGTGGGCAGGGCGGGAATTTTGCAGAAATAAATCTTAACACTAGCAACTGGGACTCGAACCTGCGAATTGCAGATTACGAGCCCGACGTCTTCAGTCGGAGGACAACTTTCCTATGCCTTCTCTATGAACTTTGGGTCCATCTGACCTGGCCATTTAACCCATTGTCTGCAAAAAAGGTGCCTCTCAAAGGTAACACAACTCAACCCAAGGATCTCTTTCCTATGCCTTCTCTAAGCCTTTGGAATCTTGCTGACCTGGCCATTTAACCCATTGTGTGCAAAAAAGTGCCTCTCAGAGGTAACACAAATCAACCCAAGGATCTCTTTCCTATGCCTTCTTTAAGCCTTTGGAATCCTTGTGACCTGGCCATTTACCCATTGTGTGCAAAAACGTGCCTCTAAGAGGTAACACAGCTCAATCCAAGGATATCTCTCCTATGCCTTCTCTGAGACTTTGAAGTCCTTCTGACCTGGCCATTTAACCCATTGTGTGCATAAAAGGGGCCTCTCAGAGGTAACACAACTCAACCCAAGGATATCTCTCCTATGCCTTCTGTAAGCCTTTGGAATCCTTCTGACATGGCCATTTAACCCATTGTGTGCAAAAAAGTGCCTCTCAGAGGTAAAACAACTCAACCCAAGGATCTCTTTCGTATGCCTTCTCTAAGCCTTTGGAATCATTCTGACCTGGCCATTTTCCCATTGTGTGCAAAAAAGTGCTTCTTTTAAAAGTAACACAACTCAACCCAAGGATTTTTTTGCTATGCCTTCTCTGAGCCTTTGGAGTCCATCTGACCTGGCCATTTAACCCATTTTGTGCAAAAAAATTGCCTCTCAGAGGTAACACAACTCAACCCAAGGATCTCTTTCCTATGCCTTCTCTAAGCCTTTGCAATCCTTCTGACCTGGCCATTTAATCCATTGTGTGCAAAAAAGTGCCTCTAAGTGGTAACACAACTCAACCCAAGGATCTCTTTCCTATGCCTTCTCTAAGCCTTTGGAATCCTTCTGACCTGGTCATTTAACCCATTGTGTGCAAAAAAAGTGCCTCTCAGAGGTAACACAACTCAACCCAAAGATCTCTTTCCTATGCCTTCTCTAACCCTTTGGAATCCTTCTGACCTGTCCATTTAATCCATTGTGTGCAAAAAAGTGCCTCTCAGAGGTAACACATCTCAACCCAAGGATCTCTTTCCTATGCCTTCTCTAAGCCTTTGGAATCCTTCTGACCTGGCCATTTAACCCACTGTGTGCAAAAAAAGTGCCTCTTTTAAAAGTAACACAACTGAACCTAAGGATCTCTTTCCTATGCCTTCTCTAATCCTTTGGAATCCTTCTGACCTGGTCATTTAACCCATTGTGTGCAAAAAAGTGCCTCTCAGAGGTAACACAACTCAACCAAAGGATCTCTTTCCTATGCCTTCTCTAAGCCTTTGGAATCCTTCTGAACTGGCGATTTAATCCATTGTGTGCAAAAAAAGTGCCTCTCAGAGGTAACACATCTCAACCCAAGGATCTCTTTCCTATGCCTTCTCTAAGCCTTTGGAATCCTTCTGACCTAGACATTTAGCCCATTGTGTGCAAAAAAGTGCCTCTCAGAGGTAACACAACTCAACCCAAGGATATCTCTCCTATGCCTTCTCTAAGCCTTTGGAATCCTTCTGACCTGCCCATTTAGCGCATTGTGTGCAAAAAAGTGCCTCTCAGAGGTAACACAACTCGACCCAAGGATATCTCTCCTATGCCTTCTCTAAGCCTTTGGAATCCTTCTGACCTGGCCATTTAGCCCATCGTGTGCAAAAAAAGTGTCTCTCAGAGGTAACACAACTCAAGGATATCTCTCCTATGCCTTCTCTAAGGCTTTGGAATACTTCTGACCTGGCCATTTAACCCATTGTGTGCAAAAAAGTGCCTCTCAGAGGTAACACAACTCAACCTAAGGATATGTCTCCTATGCCTTCTCTAAGCCTTTGGAATCCATCTGACATGGCCATTTAACCCATTGTGTACAAAAAAAGTGCCTCTCCGAGGTAAAACAACTCAACCCAAGGATCTCTTTCGTATGCCTTCTCTAAGCCTTTGGAATCCTTGTGACCTGGCCATTTAACCCATTTTGTGCAAAAAAAGTGCCTCTCAGAGGTAACACAACTCAACCCAAGGATCTCTTTCCTATGCCTTCTCTAAGCCTTTGGAATCCTTCTGACACGGCCATTTAATCCATTGTGTGCAAAAAAGTGCCTCTTTTAAAAGTAACACAACTGAACCCAAGGATCTTTTTTCCTATGCTTTCTCTATGAACTTTGGGTCGATCTGACCTGGCCACTTAACCCATTGTGTGCAAAAAAGGTGCCTCTCAGAAGTAACACAACTAAACCCAAGGATATCTCTCCTATGCCTCCTCTGAGCCTTTGGAGTCCATCTGACCTGGCCATTTAACCCATTGTGTGCAAAAAAATTGCCTCTCAGAGGTAACACAACTCAACCCAAGGATATCTCTCATATGCCTTCTCTAAGCCTTTGGAATCCTTCTCACATGGCCATTTAACCCATTGTGTGAAAAAAAAGTGCCTCTCAGAGGTAAAACAACTCAACCCAAGGATCTCTTTCGTATGCCTTTATAAGCCTTTGGAATCCTTCTGACCTGGCCATTTAACCCATTGTGTGCAAAAAAAATGCCTCTCAGAGGAAACACAACTCAACCCAAGGATCTCTTTCCTGTGCCTTCTCTAAGCCTTTGGAATCCTTCTGACTTGGCCATTTGCGGCGGGGGTGGCTCAGTCGGTAGCGCGCCAGGCTCGTAATCTGTAGTTCCCAGGTTCGAGTCCCAGCTATGTCAGCGTTGAGATTTATCTCCGCAAAATTTCCCCGCCCTGTCCACGGTCAGTAGGGGACACCGATGGGCTTGGAAAGGCCGCCGTCCGTCGGATGGGACGTTAAGCCGTGGCCCCGTGTGCGAGAGAGCCATACCCTGTGCACGTTAAAGAACACGCTGGATAGCCTTGACGGGAGGCTACCATCTGTCTCCCAACAGCTGTTCCAGTGGATCCCCTCCCCCAACCTTCTCTGAGCCTTCGGGGTCCATGTGACCTGGCCATTTAGCCCATGATGTGCAAAAAAGTGCCGCTCAGAGGTAAAACAACCCAACAACCTGGCCATTTAATCCAATGTGTGCAAAAAAGTGCGTCTCAGAGGTAACACATCTCAACCCAAGGATCTCTTTCCTATGCCTTCTCTAAGTCTTTGGAATCCTGCTGACCTGGCCATTTAATCCATTGTGTGCAAAAAAGTGCCTCTCAGAGTTAACACATCTCAACCCAAGGATTTCTTTCCTATGCCTTCTCTAAGCCTTTGGAATCCTTCTGATCTGGCCATTAACCGATTGTGGGTAAAAAAAAGTTCCTCTTTTAAAAGTAACGCAACTCAACCCAAGGATTTTTTTGCTATGCCTTCTCTGAGCCTTTGGAATCCTTCTGACCTGGCCATTTACCCATTGTGTGTAAAAAAAAGTGCCTCTTTTAAAAGTAACGCAGCTGAACCTAAGGATCTCTTTCCTATGCCTTCTCTAAGCCTTTCGAATCCTTCTGACCTGGCCATTTAACCCATTGTGTGCAAAAAAAATGCTTCTCAGAGGTAATACATCTCAACCCAAGGATCTCTTTCCTATGCCTTCTCTAAGCCTTTGGAATCCTTCTGACCTAGCCATTTAGCCCATTGTGTGCAAAAAGGTGCCTCTCAGAGGTAAGACAACTCAACCCAAGGATATCTCTCCTATGCCTTCTCTAAGCCTTTGGAATCCTTCTGATCTGGCCATTTAGCCCATTGTGTGCAAAAAAAGTGCCTCTCAGAGGTAACACAACTCAACCTAAGGATATCTCTCCTATGCCTTCTCTAAGCCTTTGGAATCCTTCTGACATGGCCATTTAACCCATTGTGTGCAAAAAAAGTGCCTCTCAGAGGTAAAACAACTCAACCCAAGGATCTCTTTGGTATGCCTTCTCTAAGCCTTTGGAATCCTTGTGACCTGGCCTTTAACCCGTTTTGTGCAAAAAAGTGCCTCTCAGAGGTAACACAACTCAACCCAAGGATCTCTTCCCTATGCCTTCTCTAATCCTTTGGAATCCTTCTGACCCGGCCATTTAATCCATAGTGTGCAAAAAAAGTGCCTCTTTTAAAAGTAAAACAACTGAACCCAAGGATCTTTTTTCCTATGCTTTCTCTATGAACTTTGGGTCCATCTGACCTGGCCATTTAACCCATTGTGTGCAAAAAAGGTTCCTCTCAGAGGTAACACAACTCAACCCAAGGATATCTCTCCTATGCCTTCTCTGAGCCTTTGGAGTCCTTCTGACCTGGTCATTTAACCGATTGTGTGCAAAAAAAGTGCCTCTCAGAGGTAAAACAACTCAACCCAAGGATCGCTTTCGTATGCTTTTATAAGCCTTTGGAATCCTTCTGACCTGGCCATTTAACCCATTGTGTGCAAAAAAGTGCCTCTCAGAGGTAACACAACTCAACCCAAGAATCTCTTTCCTATGCCTTCTCTAAGCCTTTGGAATCCTTCTGACCTGGTCATTTAACCCATTGTGTGCAAAAAAAGTGCCTCTCAGATGTGACACAACTCAACCCAAGGATCTCTTTCCTATGCCTTCTCTAAACCTTTGGAATCCTTCTGACCTGGCCATTTAATCCATTGTGTGCAAAAAAGTGCCTCTCAGTAGTAACACAACTGAACCCAAGGATCTCTTTCCTATGCCTTCTCTAAGCCTTTGGAATCCTTCTGACCTGCTAATTTAACCCATTGTGTGCAAAAAAAGTGCCTCTCAGAGGTAACACAACTCAACCCAAGGATCTCTTTCCTATGCCTTCTCTAAGCCTTTGGAATCCTTGTGACCTGGCCATTTAACCCATTTTGTGCAAAAAAGTGCCTCTCAGAGGTAACACAACTCAACCCAAGGATCTCTTTCCTATGCCTTCTCTAATCCTTTGGAATCCTTCTGACCCGGCCATTTAATCCATTGTGTGCAAAAAAGTGCCTCTTTTAAAAGTAACACAACTGAACCCAAGGATCTTTTTTCCTATGCTTTCTCTATGAACTTTGGGTCCATCTGACCTGGCCATTTAACCCATTGTGTGCAAAAAAGGTGCCTCTCAGAGGTAACACAACTCAACCCAAGAATATCTCTCCTATGCCTTCTCTGAGCCTTTGGAGTCCATCTGACCTGGCCATTTAACCCATTGTGTGCAAAAAAAGTGCATCTCAGAGGTAACACATCTCAACCCAAGGATCTCTTTCCTATGCCTTCTCTAAGCCTTTGGAATCCTTCTGACCTGGACATTTACCCATTGTGTGCAAAAAAAGTACCTCTTTTAAAAGTAACACAATTGAACCCAAGGATAATTTTTCCTATGCCTTCTCCAAGTCTTTGGAATCCTGCTGACCTGGCCATTTACCCATTGTGTGCAAAAACGTCCCTCTTTTAAAAGTAACACAACTCAACCCAAGGATTTTTTTGCTATGCCTTCTCTGAGCCTTTGGAGTTCTTCTGACCTGGCCATTTAACCCATTGTGTGCAAAAAAGTGCCTCTCAGAGGTAACACAACTCAACCCAAGGATCTCTTTCCTATGCCTTCTCTAATCCTTTGGAATCCTTCTGACCCGGCCATTTAATCCATTGTGTGCAAAAAAGTGCCTCTTTTAAAAGTAACACAACTGAACCCAAGGATCTTTTTTCCTATGCTTTCTCTATGAACTTTGGGTCCATCTGACCTGGCCATTTAACCCATTGTGTGCAAAAAAGGTGCCTCTCAGAGGTAACACAACTCAACCCAAGAATATCTCTCCTATGCCTTCTCTGAGCCTTTGGAGTCCATCTGACCTGGCCATTTAACCCATTGTGTGCAAAAAAAGTGCATCTCAGAGGTAACACATCTCAACCCAAGGATCTCTTTCCTATGCCTTCTCTAAGCCTTTGGAATCCTTCTGACCTGGACATTTACCCATTGTGTGCAAAAAAAGTACCTCTTTTAAAAGTAACACAATTGAACCCAAGGATAATTTTTCCTATGCCTTCTCCAAGTCTTTGGAATCCTGCTGACCTGGCCATTTACCCATTGTGTGCAAAAACGTCCCTCTTTTAAAAGTAACACAACTCAACCCAAGGATTTTTTTGCTATGCCTTCTCTGAGCCTTTGGAGTTCTTCTGACCTGGCCATTTAACCCATTGTGTGCAAAAAAATGCCTCTCAGAGGTAACACAACTCAACCCAAGGATCTCTTTCCTATGCCTTCTCTAAGCCTTTGGAATCCTTCTGACCTGGCCATTTAACCCACTGTGTGCAAAAAAAGTGCCTCTCAGAGGTAACACAACTCAACCCAAGGATCTCTTTCCTATGCCTTCTCTAAGCCTTTGGAATCCTTCTGACCTGGCAATTTAGCCCATTTTGCACCTGGCCATTTTGCACACAACCTGGTTATTTAACCCATTGTGTGCAAAAAAAGTGCCTCTCAGAGGTAACACAACTCAACCCAAGGATCTCTTTCCTATGCCTTCTCTAAGCCTTTGGAATCCTTCTGACCTGGCCATTTAATCCATTGTGTGCAAAAAAGTGCCTCTCAGAGGTACACATCTCAACCCAAGGATATCTTTCCTATGCCTTCTCTAAGCCTTTGGTATCTTTCTGACCTGGCCATTGACCCATTGTGTGCAAAAAAAGTGCCTCTTTTAAAAGTAACACAACTGAACCCAAGGATAGTTTTTCCTATGCCTTCTCTAAGTCTTTGGAATCCTGCTGACCTGGCCATTTACCCATTGTGTGCAAAAAGGTGCCTGTTTTAAAAGTAAGACAACTCAACCCAAGGATCTTTTTTCCTATGCTTTCTCTATGAACTTTGGGTCCATCTGACCTGGCCATTTAACCCATTGTGTGCAAAAAAGTGCCTCTCAGTAGTAACATAACTGAACCCAAGGATCTCTTTCCTATGCCTTCTCTAAGCCTTTGGAATCCTTCTGACCTGGCCATTAACCCATTATGGGTAAAAAAAAGTTACTCTTTTAAAAGTAACGCAACTCAACCCAAGGATTTTTTTGCTATGCCTTCTCTGAGCCTTTGGAGTTCTTCTGACCTGGCCATTTAACCCATTGTGTGCAAAAAAAAGTGCCTCTCAGAGGTAACACAACTCAACCCAAGGATCTCTTTCCTATGCCTTCTCTAACCGTTTGGAATCCTTCTGACCTGGCCATTTAATTCATTGTGTGCAAAAAAGTGCCTCTCAGAGTTAACACATCTCAACCCAAGGATCTCTTTCCTATGCCTTCTCTAAGCCTTTGGAATCCTTCTGACCTGGCCATTTACCCATTGTGTGTAAAAAAAAGTGCCTCTTTTAAAAGTAACGCAACTGAACCTAAGGATCTCTTTCCTATGCCTTCTCTAAGCCTTTCGAATCCTTCTGACCTGGCTATTTAACCCATTGTGTGCAAAAAAAATGCTTCTCAGAGGTAACACATCTCAACCCAAGGATCTCTTTCCTATGCCTTCTCTAAGACTTTGGAATCCTTCTGACCTGGCCATTTAGCCCATTGTGTGCAAAAAGGTGCCTCTCAGAGGTAAGACAACTCAACCCAAGGATATCTCTCCTATGCCTTCTCTAAGCCTTTGGAATCCTTCTGATCTGGCCATTTAGCCCATTGTGTGCAAAAAAAGTGCCTCTCAGAGGTAAGACAACTCAACTGAAGGATATCTCTCCTATGCCTTCTCTAAGCCTTTGGAATCCTTCTGATCTGGCCAATTAGCCCATTGTGTGCAAAAAAAGTGCCTCTCAGAGGTAACACAACTCAACCCAAGGATATCTCTCCTATGCCTTCTCTAAGCCTTTGGAATTCTTCTGACATGGCTATTTAACCCATTGTGTGCAAAAAAATTGCCTCTCAGAGGTAAAACAACTCAACCATGGATCTCTTTGGTATGCCTTCTCTAAGCCTTTGGAATCCTTGTGACCTGGCCATTTAACCCGTTTTGTGCAAAAAAGTGCCTCTCAGAGGTAACAGAACTCAACCCAAGGATCTCTTCCCTATGCCTTCTCTAATCCTTTGGAATCCTTCTGACCCGGCCATTTAATCCATTGTGTGCAAAAAAGTGCCTCTTTTAAAAGTAAAACAACTGAACCCAAGGATCTTTTTTCCTATGCTTTCTCTATGAACTTTGGGTCCATCTGACCTGGCCATTTAACCCATTGTGTGCAAAAAAGGTTCCTCTCAGAGGTAACACAACTCAACCCAAGGATATCTCTCCTATGCCTTCTCTGAGCCTTTGGAGTCCTTCTGACCTGGCCATTTAACCCATTGTGTGCAAAAAAGTGCCTCTCAGAGGTAACACAACTCAACCCAAGGATATCTCTCCTATGACTTTTCTAAGCCTTTGGAATCCTTCTGACATGGCCATTTAACCCATTGTGTGCAAAAAAGTGCCTCTCAGAGGTAAAACAACTCAACCCAAGGATCTCTTTCGTATGCCTTTATAAGCCTTTGGAATCCTTCTGACCTGGCCATTGAACCCATTGTGTGCAAAAAAGTGCCTCTCAGAGGTAACACAACTCAACCCAAGAATCTATTTCCTATGCCTTCTCTAAGCCTTTGGAATCCTTCTGACCTGGTCATTTAACCCATTGTGTGCAAAAAAAGTGCTTCTCAGATGTAACACAACTCAACCCAAGGATCTCTTTCCTATGCCTTCTCTAAACCTTTGGAATCCTTCTGACCTGGCCATTTAATCCATTGTGTGCAAAAACGTGCCTCTCAGTAGTAACACAACTGAACCCAAGGATCTCTTTCCTATGCCTTCTCTAAACCTTTGGAATCCTTCTGACCTGGTAATTTAACCCATTGTGTGCAAAAAAGTGCCTCTCAGAGGTAACACAACTCAACCCAAGGATCTCTTTCCTATGCCTTCTCTAAGCCTTTGGAATCCTTGTGACCTGGCCATTTAACCCATTTTGTGCAAAAAAGTGCCTCTCAGAGGTAACACAACTCAACCCAAGGATCTCTTTCCTATGCCTTCTCTAATCCTTTGGAATCCTTCTGACCCGGCCATTTAATCCATTGTGTGCAAAAAAGTGCCTCTTTTAAAAGTAACACAACTGAACCCAAGGATCTTTTTTCCTATGCTTTCTCCATGAACTTTGGGTCCATCTGACCTGGCCATTTAACCCATTGTGTGCAAAATAGGTGCCTCTCAGAGGTAACACAACTCAACCCAAGGATATCTCTCCTATGCCTTCTCTGAGCCTTTGGAGTCCATCTGACCTGGCCATTTAACCCATTGTGTGCAAAAAAAGTACCTCTCAGAGGTAACACATCTCAACCCAAGGATCTCTTTCCTATGCCTTCTCTAAGCCTTTGGAATCCTTCTGACCTTGACATTTACCCATTGTGTGCAAAAAAAGTGCCTCTTTTAAAAGTAACACAACTGAACCCAAGGATAGTTTTTCCTATGCCTTCTCTAAGTCTTTGGAATCCTGCTGACCTGGCCATTTACCCATTGTGTGCAAAAACGTGCCTCTTTTAAAAGTAACACAACTCAACCCAAGGATTTTTTTGCTATGCCTTCTCTGAGCCTTTGGAGTTCTTCTGACCTGGCCATTTAACCCATTGTGTGCAAAAAATGCCTCTCAGAGGTAACACAGCTCAACCCAAGGATCTCTTTCCTATGCCTTCTCTAAGCCTTTGGAATCCTTCTGACCTGGCCATTTAACCCACTGTGTGCAAAAAAGTGCCTTTCAGAGGTAACACAACTCAACCCAAGAATCTCTTTCCTATGCCTTCTCTAAGCCTTTGGAATCCTTCTGACCTGGCAATTTAGCCCATTTTGCACCTGGCCATTTTGCACACAACCTGGTTATTTAACCCATTGTGTGCAAAAAAAGTGCCTCTCAGAGGTAACACAACTCAACCCAAGGATCTCTTTCCTATGCCTTCTCTAAGCGTTTGGAATCCTTCTGACCTGGCCATTTACCCATTGTGTGCAAAAAAAGTGCCTCTTTTAAAAGTAACACAACTGAACCCAAGGATCGTTTTTCCTATGCCTTCTCTAAGCCTTTGGAATCCTGCTGACCTGGCCATTTACCCGTTGTGTGCAAAAACGTGCCTCTTTTAAATGTAACACAACTCAACCCAAGGATTTTTTTGCTATGCCTTCTCTGAGCCTTTGGTGTTCTTCTGACCTGGCCATTTAACCCATTGTGTGCAAAAAACGTGCCTCTCAGAGGTAACACAACTCAACCCAAGGATCTCTTTCCTATGCCTTCTCTAAGCCTTTGGAATCCTTCTGACCTGGCCATTTAATCCACTGTGTGCAAAAAAGTGCCTCTTTTAAAAGTAACACAACTGAACCTAAGGATCTTTTTTGCTATGCCTTCTCTGAGCCTTTGGGGTCCTTCTGACCTGGCCATTTAACCCATTGTGTGCAAAAACGTGCCTCTCAGAGGTAACACAACTCAACCCAATTACATCTCTCCTATGCCTTCTCTAAGCCTTTGGAATCCTTCTGACCTGGCCATTTAGCCCATCGTGTGCAAAAAAAGTGCCTCTCAGAGGTAACACAACTCAAGGATATCTCTCCTATGCCTTCTCTAAGCCTTTGGAATCCTTCTGACCTGGCCATTTAGCCCATTGTGTGCAAAAAAAGTGCCTCTCAGAGGTAACACAACGCAACCCAAGGATATCTCTCCTATGCCTTCTCTAAGCCTTTGGAGTCCTTCTGACCTGGCCATTTAGCCCATTGTGTGCAAAAAAAGTGCCTCTCAGAGGTAACACAACTCAACCCAAGGATATCTCTCCTATGCCTTCTCTAATCCTTTGGAATCCTTCTGACCTGGCCATTTAGCCCATTGTGTGCAAAAAAAAGTTCCTCTCATAGGTAACACAACGCAACCCAAGGATATCTCTCCTATGCCTTCTCTAAGCCTTTGGAATCCTTCTGACCTGGCCATTTAGCCCATCGTGTGCAAAAAAAGTGCCTCTCAGAGCTAACACAACTCAAGGATATCTCTCCTATGCCTTCTCTAAGCCTTTGGAATCCTTCTGACGTGGCCATTTAGCCCATTGTGTGCAAAAAAGTGCCTCTCAGAGGTAATAAAACGCAACCCAAGGATATCTCTCCTATGCCTTCTCTAAGCCTTTGGAGTCCTTCTGACCTGGCCATTTAGCCCATTGTGTGCAAAAAAGGTGCCTCTCAGAGGTAACACAACTCAACCCAAGGATATCTCTCCTATGCCTTCTGTAAGCCTTTGGAATCCTTCTGACCTGGCCATTTAGCCCATTGTGTGCAAAAAAAGTGCTTCTCAGAGGTAACACAACGCAACCCAAGGATATCTCTCCTATGCCTTTTCTAAGCCTTTGGAATCCTTCTGACCTGGCCATTTAGCCCATTGTGTGCAAAAAAAGTTCCTCTCAGAGGTAACACAACTCAACCCAAGGATATCTCTCCTATGCCTTCTCTAAGCCTTTGGAATCCTTCTGACCTGGCCATTTAGCCCATCGTGTGCAAAAAAAGTGCCTCTCAGAGGTAACACAACTCAAGGATATCTCTCCTATGCCTTCTCTAAGGCTTTGGAATCTTTCTGACCTGGCCATTTAGCCCATTGTGTGCGAAAAAAGTGCCTCTCAGAGGTAACACAACGCAACCCAAGGATATCTCTGCTATGCCTTCTCTAAGCCTTTGGAGTTCTTCTGACCTGGCCATTTAGCCCATTGTGTGCAAAAAAAGTGCCTCTCAGAGGTATCACAACGCAACCCAAGGATATCTCTCCTATGCCTTCTCTAAGCCTTTGGAGTTCTTCTGACCTGGCCATTTAGCCCATTGTGTGCAAAAAAAGTGCCTCTCAGAGGTAACACAACGCAACCCAAGGATATCTCTCCTATGCCTTCTCTAAGCCTTTGGAATCCTTCTGACCTGGCCATTTAGCCCATCGTGTGCAAAAAAAGTGCCTCTCAGAGGTAACACAACTCAACCCAAGGATATCTCTCCTATGCCTTCTCTAAGCCTTTGGAATCCTTCTGACCTGGCCATTTAGCCCATTGTGTGCAAAAAAAGTGCTTCTCAGAGGTAACACAACGCAACCCAAGGATATCTCTCCTATGCCTTTTCTAAGCCTTTGGAATCCTTCTGACCTGGCCATTTAGCCCATTGTGTGCAAAAAAAGTTCCTCTCAGAGGTAACACAACGCAACCCAAGGATATCTCTCCTATGCCTTTTCTAAGCCTTTGGAATCCTTCTGACCTGGCCATTTAGCCCATTGTGTGCAAAAAAAGTTCCTCTCAGAGGTAACACAACTCAACCCAAGGATATCTCTCCTATGCCTTCTCTAAGCCTTTGGAATCCTTGTGACCTGGCCATTTAGCCCATCGTGTGCAAAAAAAGTGCCTCTCAGAGGTAACACAACTCAAGGATATCTCTCCTATGCCTTCTCTAAGGCTTTGGAATCCTTCTGACCTGGCCATTTAGCCCATTGTGTGCGAAAAAAGTGCCTCTCAGAGGTAACGCAACGCAACCCAATGATATCTCTCCTATGCCTTCTCTAAGCCTTTGGAGTTCTTCTGACCTGGCCATTTAGCCCATTTTGTGCAAAAAAAGTGCCTCTCAGAGGTAACACAACGCAACCCAAGGATATCTCTCCTATGCCTTCTCTAAGCCTTTGGAGTTCTTCTGACCTGGCCATTTAGCCCATTGTGTGCAAAAAAAGTGCCTCTCAGAGGTAACACAACGCAACCCAAGGATATCTCTCCTATGCCTTCTCTAAGCCTTTGGAATCCTTCTGACCTGGCCATTTAGCCCATCGTGTGCAAAAAAAGTGCCTCTCAGAGGTAACACAACTCAACCCAAGGATATCTCTCCTATGCCTTCTCTAAGCCTTTGGAATCCTTCTGACCTGTCCATTTAGCCCATTGTGTGCAAAAAAAGTGCTTCTCAGAGGTAACACAACGCAATCCAAAGATATCTCTCCTATGCCTTTTCTAAACCTTTGGAATCCTTCTCACCTGGCCATTTAGCCCATTGTGTGCAAAAAAAGTTCCTCTCAGAGGTAACACAACTCAACCCAAGGATATCTCTCCTATGCCTTCTCTAAGCCTTTGGAATCCTTCTGACCTGGCCATTTAGCCCATCGTGTGCAAAAAAAGTGCCTCTCAGAGGTAACACAACTCAAGGATATCTCTCCTATGCCTTCTCTAAGCCTTTGGAATCCCTCTGACCTGGCCATTTAGCCCATTGTGTGCAAAAAAAGTGCCTCTCAGAGGTAACACAACGCCACCCAAGGATATCTCTCCTATGCCTTCTCTAAGCCTTTGGAGTCCTTCTGACCTGGCCATTTAGCCCATTGTGTGCAAAAAAAGTTCCTCTCAGAGGTAACACAACTCAACCCAAGGATATCTCTCCTATGCCTTCTCTAAGCCTTTGGAATCCTTCTGACCTGGCCATTTAGCCCATCGTGTGCAAAAAAAGTGCCTCTCAGAGGTAACACAACTCAAGGATATCTCTCCTATGCCTTCTCTAAGGCTTTGGAATCCTTCTGACCTGGCCATTTAGCCCATTGTGTGCGAAAAAAGTGCCTCTCAGAGGTAACACAACGCAACCCAAGGATATCTCTCCTATGCCTTCTCTAAGCCTTTGGAGTTCTTCTGACCTGGCCATTTAGCCCATTGTGTGCGAAAAAAGTGCCTCTCAGAGGTAACACAACTCAACCCAAGGATATCTCTCCTATGCCTTCTCTAATCCTTTGGAATCCTTCTGACCTGGCCATTTAGCCCATTGTGTGCAAAAAAAGTTCCTCTCATAGGTAACACAACTCAACCCAAGGATATCTCTCCTATGCCTTCTCTAAGCCTTTGGAATCCTTCTGACCTGTCCATTTAGCCCATCGTGTGCAAAAAAAGTGCCTCTCAGAGGTAACACAACTCAAGGATATCTCGCCTATGCCTTCTCTAAGGCTTTGGAATCCTTCTGACCTGGCCATTTAGCCCATTGTGTGCGAAAAAAGTGCCTCTCAGAGGTAACACAACGCAACCCAAGGATATCTCTCCTATGCCTTCTCTAAGCCTTTGGAGTTCTTCTGACCTGGCCATTTAGCCCATTGTGTGCAAAAAAAGTGCTTCTCAGAGGTAACACAACTCAACCCAAGGATATCTCTCCTATGCCTTCTCTAATCCTTTGGAATACTTCTGACCTGGCCATTTAGCCCATTGTGTGCAAAAAAAGTTCCTCTCATAGGTAACACAACTCAACCCAAGGATATCTCTCCTATGCCTTCTCTAAGCCTTTGGAATCCTTCTGACCTGGCCATTTAGCCC
The DNA here is from genome assembly GCA_038380435.1 of Ryuthela nishihirai. NCBI lineage: Eukaryota > Metazoa > Arthropoda > Arachnida > Araneae > Heptathelidae > Ryuthela > Ryuthela nishihirai. The sequence goes on along the minus strand of JAWZYU010000031.1, from coordinate 21,733,836 downwards.
ATCGTGTGCAAAAAAAGTGCCTCTCAGAGGTAACACAACTCAAGGATATCTCTCCTATGCCTTCTCTAAGGCTTTGGAATCCTTCTGACCTGGCCATTTAGCCCATTGTGTGCGAAAAAAGTGCCTCTCAGAGGTAACACAACGCAACCCAAGGATATCTCTCCTATGCCTTCTCTAAGCCTTTGGAGTTCTTCTGACCTGGCCATTTAGCCCATTGTGTGCAAAAAAAGTGCCTCTCAGAGGTAACACAACGCAACCCAAGGATATCTCTCCTATGCCTTCTCTAAGCCTTTGGAATCCTTCTGACCTGGCCATTTAGCCCATCGTGTGCAAAAAAAGTGCCTCTCAGAGGTAACACAACTCAACCCAAGGATATCTCTCCTATGCCTTCTCTAAGCCTTTGGAATCCTTCTGACCTGGCCATTTAGCCCATTGTGTGCAAAAAAAGTGCTTCTCAGAGGTAACACAACGCAACCCAAAGATATCTCTCCTATGCCTTTTCTAAACCTTTGGAATCCTTCTGACCTGGCCATTTAGCCCATTGTGTGCAAAAAAAGTTCCTCTCAGAGGTAACACAACTCAACCCAAGGATATCTCTCCTATGCCTTCTCTAAGCCTTTGGAATCCTTCTGACCTGGCCATTTAGCCCATCGTGTGCAAAAAAAAGTGCCTCTCAGAGGTAACACAACTCAAGGATATCTCTCCTATGCCTTCTCTAAGGCTTTGGAATCCTTCTGACCTGGCTATTTAGCCCATTGTGTGCGAAAAAAGTGCCTCTCAGAGGTAACACAACGCAACCCAAGGATATCTCTCCTATGCCTTCTCTAAGCCTTTGGAGTTCTTCTGACCTGGCCATTTAGCCCATTGTGTGCAAAAAAAGTGCTTCTCAGAGGTAACACAACTCAACCCAAGGATATCTCTCCTATGCCTTCTCTAATCCTTTGGAATCCTTCTGACCTGGCCATTTAGCCCATTGTGTGCAAAAAAAGTTCCTCTCATAGGTAACACAACTCAACCCAAGGATATCTCTCCTATGCCTTCTCTAAGCCTTTGGAATCCTTCTGACCTGGCCATTTAGCCCATCGTGTGCAAAAAAAGTGCCTCTCAGAGGTAACACAACTCAAGGATATCTCTCCTATGCCTTCTCTAAGGCTTTGGAATCCTTCTGACCTGGCCATTTAGCCCATTGTGTGCGAAAAAAGTGCCTCTCAGAGGTAACACAACTCAACCCAAGGATATCTCTCCTATGCCTTCTCTAATCCTTTGGAATACTACTGACCTGGCCATTTAGCCCATTGTGTGCAAAAAAGGTTCCTCTCATAGGTAACACAACTCAACCCAAGGATATCTCTCCTATGCCTTCTCTAAGCCTTTGGAATCCTTCTGACCTGGCCATTTAGCCCATCGTGTGCAAAAAAAGTGCCTCTCAGAGGTAACACAACTCAAGGATATCTCTCCTATGCCTTCTCTAAGGCTTTGGAATCCTTCTGACCTGGCCATTTAGCCCATTGTGTGCGAAAAAAGTGCCTCTCAGAGGTAACACAACGCAACCCAAGGATATCTCTCCTATGCCTTCTCTAAGCCTTTGGAGTTCTTCTGACCTGGCCATTTAGCCCATTGTGTGCAAAAAAAGTGCCTCTCAGAGGTAACACAACGCAACCCAAGGATATCTCTCCTATGCCTTCTCTAAGCCTTTGGAGTTCTTCTGACCTGGCCATTTAGCCCATTGTGTGCAAAAAAAGTGCCTCTCAGAGGTAACACAACCCAAGGATATCTCTCCTATGCCTTCTCTAAGCCTTTGGAATCCTTCTGACCTGGCCATTTAGCCCATCGTGTGCAAAAAAAGTGCCTCTCAGAGGTAACACAACTCAACCCAAGGATATCTCTCCTATGCCTTCTCTAAGCCTTTGGAATCCTTCTGACCTGGCCATTTAGCCCATTGTGTGCAAAAAAGTGCTTCTCAGAGGTAACACAACGCAACCCAAAGATATCTCTCCTATGCCTTTTCTAAACCTTTGGAATCCTTCTGACCTGGCCATTTAGCCCATTGTGTGCAAAAAAAGTTCCTCTCAGAGGTAACACAACTCAACCCAAGGATATCTCTCCTATGTCTTCTCTAAGCCTTTGGAATCCTTCTGACCTGGCCATTTAGCCCATCGTGTGCAAAAAAAGTGCCTCTCAGAGGTAACACAACTCAAGGATATCTCTCCTATGCCTTCTCTAAGGCTTTGGAATCCTTCTGACCTGGCCATTTAGCCCATTGTGTGCGAAAAAAGTGCCTCTCAGAGGTAACACAACGCAACCCAAGGATATCTCTCCTATGCCTTCTCTAAGCCTTTGGAGTTCTTCTGACCTGGCCATTTAGCCCATTGTGTGCAAAAAAAGTGCTTCTCAGAGGTAACACAACTCAACCCAAGGATATCTCTCCTATGCCTTCTCTAATCCTTTGGAATCCTTCTGACCTGGCCATTTAGCCCATTGTGTGCAAAAAAAGTTCCTCTCATAGGTAACACAACTCAACCCAAGGATATCTCTCCTATGCCTTCTCTAAGCCTTTGGAATCCTTCTGACCTGGTCATTTAGCCCATCGTGTGCAAAAAAAGTGCCTCTCAGAGGTAACACAACTCAAGGATATCTCTCCTATGCCTTCTCTAAGGCTTTGGAATCCTTCTGACCTGGCCATTTAGCCCATTGTGTGCAAAAACGTGCCTCTCAGTAGTAACACAACTGAACCCAAGGATCTCTTTCCTATGCCTTCTCTAAACCTTTGGAATCCTTCTGACCTGGTAATTTAACCCATTGTGTGCAAAAAAGTGCCTCTCAGAGGTAACACAACTCAACCCAAGGATCTCTTTCCTATGCCTTCTCTAAGCCTTTGGAATCCTTGTGACCTGGCCATTTAACCCATTTTGTGCAAAAAAGTGCCTCTCAGAGGTAACACAACTCAACCCAAGGATCTCTTTCCTATGCCTTCTCTAATCCTTTGGAATCCTTCTGACCCGGCCATTTAATCCATTGTGTGCAAAAAAGTGCCTCTTTTAAAAGTAACACAACTGAACCCAAGGATCTTTTTTCCTATGCTTTCTCCATGAACTTTGGGTCCATCTGACCTGGCCATTTAACCCATTGTGTGCAAAATAGGTGCCTCTCAGAGGTAACACAACTCAACCCAAGGATATCTCTCCTATGCCTTCTCTGAGCCTTTGGAGTCCATCTGACCTGGCCATTTAACCCATTGTGTGCAAAAAAAGTACCTCTCAGAGGTAACACATCTCAACCCAAGGATCTCTTTCCTATGCCTTCTCTAAGCCTTTGGAATCCTTCTGACCTTGACATTTACCCATTGTGTGCAAAAAAAGTGCCTCTTTTAAAAGTAACACAACTGAACCCAAGGATAGTTTTTCCTATGCCTTCTCTAAGTCTTTGGAATCCTGCTGACCTGGCCATTTACCCATTGTGTGCAAAAACGTGCCTCTTTTAAAAGTAACACAACTCAACCCAAGGATTTTTTTGCTATGCCTTCTCTGAGCCTTTGGAGTTCTTCTGACCTGGCCATTTAACCCATTGTGTGCAAAAAATGCCTCTCAGAGGTAACACAGCTCAACCCAAGGATCTCTTTCCTATGCCTTCTCTAAGCCTTTGGAATCCTTCTGACCTGGCCATTTAACCCACTGTGTGCAAAAAAGTGCCTTTCAGAGGTAACACAACTCAACCCAAGAATCTCTTTCCTATGCCTTCTCTAAGCCTTTGGAATCCTTCTGACCTGGCAATTTAGCCCATTTTGCACCTGGCCATTTTGCACACAACCTGGTTATTTAACCCATTGTGTGCAAAAAAAGTGCCTCTCAGAGGTAACACAACTCAACCCAAGGATCTCTTTCCTATGCCTTCTCTAAGCGTTTGGAATCCTTCTGACCTGGCCATTTACCCATTGTGTGCAAAAAAAGTGCCTCTTTTAAAAGTAACACAACTGAACCCAAGGATCGTTTTTCCTATGCCTTCTCTAAGCCTTTGGAATCCTGCTGACCTGGCCATTTACCCGTTGTGTGCAAAAACGTGCCTCTTTTAAATGTAACACAACTCAACCCAAGGATTTTTTTGCTATGCCTTCTCTGAGCCTTTGGTGTTCTTCTGACCTGGCCATTTAACCCATTGTGTGCAAAAAACGTGCCTCTCAGAGGTAACACAACTCAACCCAAGGATCTCTTTCCTATGCCTTCTCTAAGCCTTTGGAATCCTTCTGACCTGGCCATTTAATCCACTGTGTGCAAAAAAGTGCCTCTTTTAAAAGTAACACAACTGAACCTAAGGATCTTTTTTGCTATGCCTTCTCTGAGCCTTTGGGGTCCTTCTGACCTGGCCATTTAACCCATTGTGTGCAAAAACGTGCCTCTCAGAGGTAACACAACTCAACCCAATTACATCTCTCCTATGCCTTCTCTAAGCCTTTGGAATCCTTCTGACCTGGCCATTTAGCCCATCGTGTGCAAAAAAAGTGCCTCTCAGAGGTAACACAACTCAAGGATATCTCTCCTATGCCTTCTCTAAGCCTTTGGAATCCTTCTGACCTGGCCATTTAGCCCATTGTGTGCAAAAAAAGTGCCTCTCAGAGGTAACACAACGCAACCCAAGGATATCTCTCCTATGCCTTCTCTAAGCCTTTGGAGTCCTTCTGACCTGGCCATTTAGCCCATTGTGTGCAAAAAAAGTGCCTCTCAGAGGTAACACAACTCAACCCAAGGATATCTCTCCTATGCCTTCTCTAATCCTTTGGAATCCTTCTGACCTGGCCATTTAGCCCATTGTGTGCAAAAAAAAGTTCCTCTCATAGGTAACACAACGCAACCCAAGGATATCTCTCCTATGCCTTCTCTAAGCCTTTGGAATCCTTCTGACCTGGCCATTTAGCCCATCGTGTGCAAAAAAAGTGCCTCTCAGAGCTAACACAACTCAAGGATATCTCTCCTATGCCTTCTCTAAGCCTTTGGAATCCTTCTGACGTGGCCATTTAGCCCATTGTGTGCAAAAAAGTGCCTCTCAGAGGTAATAAAACGCAACCCAAGGATATCTCTCCTATGCCTTCTCTAAGCCTTTGGAGTCCTTCTGACCTGGCCATTTAGCCCATTGTGTGCAAAAAAGGTGCCTCTCAGAGGTAACACAACTCAACCCAAGGATATCTCTCCTATGCCTTCTGTAAGCCTTTGGAATCCTTCTGACCTGGCCATTTAGCCCATTGTGTGCAAAAAAAGTGCTTCTCAGAGGTAACACAACGCAACCCAAGGATATCTCTCCTATGCCTTTTCTAAGCCTTTGGAATCCTTCTGACCTGGCCATTTAGCCCATTGTGTGCAAAAAAAGTTCCTCTCAGAGGTAACACAACTCAACCCAAGGATATCTCTCCTATGCCTTCTCTAAGCCTTTGGAATCCTTCTGACCTGGCCATTTAGCCCATCGTGTGCAAAAAAAGTGCCTCTCAGAGGTAACACAACTCAAGGATATCTCTCCTATGCCTTCTCTAAGGCTTTGGAATCTTTCTGACCTGGCCATTTAGCCCATTGTGTGCGAAAAAAGTGCCTCTCAGAGGTAACACAACGCAACCCAAGGATATCTCTGCTATGCCTTCTCTAAGCCTTTGGAGTTCTTCTGACCTGGCCATTTAGCCCATTGTGTGCAAAAAAAGTGCCTCTCAGAGGTATCACAACGCAACCCAAGGATATCTCTCCTATGCCTTCTCTAAGCCTTTGGAGTTCTTCTGACCTGGCCATTTAGCCCATTGTGTGCAAAAAAAGTGCCTCTCAGAGGTAACACAACGCAACCCAAGGATATCTCTCCTATGCCTTCTCTAAGCCTTTGGAATCCTTCTGACCTGGCCATTTAGCCCATCGTGTGCAAAAAAAGTGCCTCTCAGAGGTAACACAACTCAACCCAAGGATATCTCTCCTATGCCTTCTCTAAGCCTTTGGAATCCTTCTGACCTGGCCATTTAGCCCATTGTGTGCAAAAAAAGTGCTTCTCAGAGGTAACACAACGCAACCCAAGGATATCTCTCCTATGCCTTTTCTAAGCCTTTGGAATCCTTCTGACCTGGCCATTTAGCCCATTGTGTGCAAAAAAAGTTCCTCTCAGAGGTAACACAACGCAACCCAAGGATATCTCTCCTATGCCTTTTCTAAGCCTTTGGAATCCTTCTGACCTGGCCATTTAGCCCATTGTGTGCAAAAAAAGTTCCTCTCAGAGGTAACACAACTCAACCCAAGGATATCTCTCCTATGCCTTCTCTAAGCCTTTGGAATCCTTGTGACCTGGCCATTTAGCCCATCGTGTGCAAAAAAAGTGCCTCTCAGAGGTAACACAACTCAAGGATATCTCTCCTATGCCTTCTCTAAGGCTTTGGAATCCTTCTGACCTGGCCATTTAGCCCATTGTGTGCGAAAAAAGTGCCTCTCAGAGGTAACGCAACGCAACCCAATGATATCTCTCCTATGCCTTCTCTAAGCCTTTGGAGTTCTTCTGACCTGGCCATTTAGCCCATTTTGTGCAAAAAAAGTGCCTCTCAGAGGTAACACAACGCAACCCAAGGATATCTCTCCTATGCCTTCTCTAAGCCTTTGGAGTTCTTCTGACCTGGCCATTTAGCCCATTGTGTGCAAAAAAAGTGCCTCTCAGAGGTAACACAACGCAACCCAAGGATATCTCTCCTATGCCTTCTCTAAGCCTTTGGAATCCTTCTGACCTGGCCATTTAGCCCATCGTGTGCAAAAAAAGTGCCTCTCAGAGGTAACACAACTCAACCCAAGGATATCTCTCCTATGCCTTCTCTAAGCCTTTGGAATCCTTCTGACCTGTCCATTTAGCCCATTGTGTGCAAAAAAAGTGCTTCTCAGAGGTAACACAACGCAATCCAAAGATATCTCTCCTATGCCTTTTCTAAACCTTTGGAATCCTTCTCACCTGGCCATTTAGCCCATTGTGTGCAAAAAAAGTTCCTCTCAGAGGTAACACAACTCAACCCAAGGATATCTCTCCTATGCCTTCTCTAAGCCTTTGGAATCCTTCTGACCTGGCCATTTAGCCCATCGTGTGCAAAAAAAGTGCCTCTCAGAGGTAACACAACTCAAGGATATCTCTCCTATGCCTTCTCTAAGCCTTTGGAATCCCTCTGACCTGGCCATTTAGCCCATTGTGTGCAAAAAAAGTGCCTCTCAGAGGTAACACAACGCCACCCAAGGATATCTCTCCTATGCCTTCTCTAAGCCTTTGGAGTCCTTCTGACCTGGCCATTTAGCCCATTGTGTGCAAAAAAAGTTCCTCTCAGAGGTAACACAACTCAACCCAAGGATATCTCTCCTATGCCTTCTCTAAGCCTTTGGAATCCTTCTGACCTGGCCATTTAGCCCATCGTGTGCAAAAAAAGTGCCTCTCAGAGGTAACACAACTCAAGGATATCTCTCCTATGCCTTCTCTAAGGCTTTGGAATCCTTCTGACCTGGCCATTTAGCCCATTGTGTGCGAAAAAAGTGCCTCTCAGAGGTAACACAACGCAACCCAAGGATATCTCTCCTATGCCTTCTCTAAGCCTTTGGAGTTCTTCTGACCTGGCCATTTAGCCCATTGTGTGCGAAAAAAGTGCCTCTCAGAGGTAACACAACTCAACCCAAGGATATCTCTCCTATGCCTTCTCTAATCCTTTGGAATCCTTCTGACCTGGCCATTTAGCCCATTGTGTGCAAAAAAAGTTCCTCTCATAGGTAACACAACTCAACCCAAGGATATCTCTCCTATGCCTTCTCTAAGCCTTTGGAATCCTTCTGACCTGTCCATTTAGCCCATCGTGTGCAAAAAAAGTGCCTCTCAGAGGTAACACAACTCAAGGATATCTCGCCTATGCCTTCTCTAAGGCTTTGGAATCCTTCTGACCTGGCCATTTAGCCCATTGTGTGCGAAAAAAGTGCCTCTCAGAGGTAACACAACGCAACCCAAGGATATCTCTCCTATGCCTTCTCTAAGCCTTTGGAGTTCTTCTGACCTGGCCATTTAGCCCATTGTGTGCAAAAAAAGTGCTTCTCAGAGGTAACACAACTCAACCCAAGGATATCTCTCCTATGCCTTCTCTAATCCTTTGGAATACTTCTGACCTGGCCATTTAGCCCATTGTGTGCAAAAAAAGTTCCTCTCATAGGTAACACAACTCAACCCAAGGATATCTCTCCTATGCCTTCTCTAAGCCTTTGGAATCCTTCTGACCTGGCCATTTAGCCCATCGTGTGCAAAAAAAGTGCCTCTCAGAGGTAACACAACTCAAGGATATCTCTCCTATGCCTTCTCTAAGGCTTTGGAATCCTTCTGACCTGGCCATTTAGCCCATTGTGTGCGAAAAAAGTGCCTCTCAGAGGTAACACAACGCAACCCAAGGATATCTCTCCTATGCCTTCTCTAAGCCTTTGGAGTTCTTCTGACCTGGCCATTTAGCCCATTGTGTGCAAAAAAAGTGCCTCTCAGAGGTAACACAACGCAACCCAAGGATATCTCTCCTATGCCTTCTCTAAGCCTTTGGAATCCTTCTGACCTGGCCATTTAGCCCATCGTGTGCAAAAAAAGTGCCTCTCAGAGGTAACACAACTCAACCCAAGGATATCTCTCCTATGCCTTCTCTAAGCCTTTGGAATCCTTCTGACCTGGCCATTTAGCCCATTGTGTGCAAAAAAAGTGCTTCTCAGAGGTAACACAACGCAACCCAAAGATATCTCTCCTATGCCTTTTCTAAACCTTTGGAATCCTTCTGACCTGGCCATTTAGCCCATTGTGTGCAAAAAAAGTTCCTCTCAGAGGTAACACAACTCAACCCAAGGATATCTCTCCTATGCCTTCTCTAAGCCTTTGGAATCCTTCTGACCTGGCCATTTAGCCCATCGTGTGCAAAAAAAAGTGCCTCTCAGAGGTAACACAACTCAAGGATATCTCTCCTATGCCTTCTCTAAGGCTTTGGAATCCTTCTGACCTGGCTATTTAGCCCATTGTGTGCGAAAAAAGTGCCTCTCAGAGGTAACACAACGCAACCCAAGGATATCTCTCCTATGCCTTCTCTAAGCCTTTGGAGTTCTTCTGACCTGGCCATTTAGCCCATTGTGTGCAAAAAAAGTGCTTCTCAGAGGTAACACAACTCAACCCAAGGATATCTCTCCTATGCCTTCTCTAATCCTTTGGAATCCTTCTGACCTGGCCATTTAGCCCATTGTGTGCAAAAAAAGTTCCTCTCATAGGTAACACAACTCAACCCAAGGATATCTCTCCTATGCCTTCTCTAAGCCTTTGGAATCCTTCTGACCTGGCCATTTAGCCCATCGTGTGCAAAAAAAGTGCCTCTCAGAGGTAACACAACTCAAGGATATCTCTCCTATGCCTTCTCTAAGGCTTTGGAATCCTTCTGACCTGGCCATTTAGCCCATTGTGTGCGAAAAAAGTGCCTCTCAGAGGTAACACAACTCAACCCAAGGATATCTCTCCTATGCCTTCTCTAATCCTTTGGAATACTACTGACCTGGCCATTTAGCCCATTGTGTGCAAAAAAGGTTCCTCTCATAGGTAACACAACTCAACCCAAGGATATCTCTCCTATGCCTTCTCTAAGCCTTTGGAATCCTTCTGACCTGGCCATTTAGCCCATCGTGTGCAAAAAAAGTGCCTCTCAGAGGTAACACAACTCAAGGATATCTCTCCTATGCCTTCTCTAAGGCTTTGGAATCCTTCTGACCTGGCCATTTAGCCCATTGTGTGCGAAAAAAGTGCCTCTCAGAGGTAACACAACGCAACCCAAGGATATCTCTCCTATGCCTTCTCTAAGCCTTTGGAGTTCTTCTGACCTGGCCATTTAGCCCATTGTGTGCAAAAAAAGTGCCTCTCAGAGGTAACACAACGCAACCCAAGGATATCTCTCCTATGCCTTCTCTAAGCCTTTGGAGTTCTTCTGACCTGGCCATTTAGCCCATTGTGTGCAAAAAAAGTGCCTCTCAGAGGTAACACAACCCAAGGATATCTCTCCTATGCCTTCTCTAAGCCTTTGGAATCCTTCTGACCTGGCCATTTAGCCCATCGTGTGCAAAAAAAGTGCCTCTCAGAGGTAACACAACTCAACCCAAGGATATCTCTCCTATGCCTTCTCTAAGCCTTTGGAATCCTTCTGACCTGGCCATTTAGCCCATTGTGTGCAAAAAAGTGCTTCTCAGAGGTAACACAACGCAACCCAAAGATATCTCTCCTATGCCTTTTCTAAACCTTTGGAATCCTTCTGACCTGGCCATTTAGCCCATTGTGTGCAAAAAAAGTTCCTCTCAGAGGTAACACAACTCAACCCAAGGATATCTCTCCTATGTCTTCTCTAAGCCTTTGGAATCCTTCTGACCTGGCCATTTAGCCCATCGTGTGCAAAAAAAGTGCCTCTCAGAGGTAACACAACTCAAGGATATCTCTCCTATGCCTTCTCTAAGGCTTTGGAATCCTTCTGACCTGGCCATTTAGCCCATTGTGTGCGAAAAAAGTGCCTCTCAGAGGTAACACAACGCAACCCAAGGATATCTCTCCTATGCCTTCTCTAAGCCTTTGGAGTTCTTCTGACCTGGCCATTTAGCCCATTGTGTGCAAAAAAAGTGCTTCTCAGAGGTAACACAACTCAACCCAAGGATATCTCTCCTATGCCTTCTCTAATCCTTTGGAATCCTTCTGACCTGGCCATTTAGCCCATTGTGTGCAAAAAAAGTTCCTCTCATAGGTAACACAACTCAACCCAAGGATATCTCTCCTATGCCTTCTCTAAGCCTTTGGAATCCTTCTGACCTGGTCATTTAGCCCATCGTGTGCAAAAAAAGTGCCTCTCAGAGGTAACACAACTCAAGGATATCTCTCCTATGCCTTCTCTAAGGCTTTGGAATCCTTCTGACCTGGCCATTTAGCCCATTGTGTGCGAAAAAAGTGCCTCTCAGAGGTAACACAACGCAACCCAAGGATATCTCTCCTATGCCTTCTCTAAGCCTTTGGAGTTCTTCTGACCTGGCCATTTAGCCCATTGTGTGCAAAAAAAGTGCCTCTCAGAGGTAACACAACGCAACCCAAGGATATCTCTCCTATGCCTTCTCTAAGCCTTTGGAGTTCTTCTGACCTGGCCATTTAGCCCATTGTGTGCAAAAAAAGTGCCTCTCAGAGTTAACACAACGCAACCCAAGGATATCTCTCCTATGCCTTCTCTAAGCCTTTGGAGTTCTTCTGACCTGGCCATTTAGCCCATTGTGTGCAAAAAAAGTGCCTCTCAGAGGTAACACAACGCAACCCAAGGATATCTCTCCTATGCCTTCTCTAAGGCTTTGGAATCCTTCTGACCTGGCCATTTAGCCCATCGTGTGCAAAAAAAGTGCCTCTCAGAGGTAACACAACTCAACCCAAGGATATCTCTCCTATGCCTTCTCTAAGCCTTTGGAATCCTTCTGACCTGGCCATTTAGCCCATCGTGTGCAAAAAAAGTGCCTCTCAGAGGTAACACAACTCAAGGATATCTCTCCTATGCCTTCTCTAAGGCTTTGGAATCCTTCTGACCTGGCCATTTAGCCCATTGTGTGCGAAAAAAGTGCCTCTCAGAGGTAACACAACGCAACCCAAGGATATCTCTCCTATGCCTTCTCTAAGCCTTTGGAGTTCTTCTGACCTGGCCATTTAGCCCATTGTGTGCAAAAAAAGTGCTTCTCAGAGGTAACACAACTCAACCCAAGGATATCTCTCCTATGCCTTCTCTAATCCTTTGGAATCCTTCTGACCTGGCCATTTAGCCCATTGTGTGCAAAAAAAGTTCCTCTCATAGGTAACACAACTCAACCCAAGGATATCTCTCCTATGCCTTCTCTAAGCCTTTGGAATCCTTCTGACCTGGTCATTTAGCCCATCGTGTGCAAAAAAAGTGCCTCTCAGAGGTAACACAACTCAAGGATATCTCTCCTATGCCTTCTCTAAGGCTTTGGAATCCTTCTGACCTGGCCATTTAGCCCATTGTGTGCGAAAAAAGTGCCTCTCAGAGGTAACACAACGCAACCCAAGGATATCTCTCCTATGCCTTCTCTAAGCCTTTGGAGTTCTTCTGACCTGGCCATTTAGCCCATTGTGTGCAAAAAAAGTGCCTCTCAGAGGTAACACAACGCAACCCAAGGATATCTCTCCTATGCCTTCTCTAAGCCTTTGGAGTTCTTCTGACCTGGCCATTTAGCCCATTGTGTGCAAAAAAAGTGCCTCTCAGAGTTAACACAACGCAACCCAAGGATATCTCTCCTATGCCTTCTCTAAGCCTTTGGAGTTCTTCTGACCTGGCCATTTAGCCCATTGTGTGCAAAAAAAGTGCCTCTCAGAGGTAACACAACGCAACCCAAGGATATCTCTCCTATGCCTTCTCTAAGCCTTTGGAATCCTTCTGACCTGGCCATTTAGCCCATCGTGTGCAAAAAAAGTGCCTCTCAGAGGTAACACAACTCAACCCAAGGATATCTCTCCTATGCCTTCTCTAAGCCTTTGGAATCCTTCTGACCTGGCCATTTAGCCCATCGTGTGCAAAAAAACTGCCTCTCAGAGGTAACACAACTCAAGGATATCTCTCCTATGCCTTCTCTAAGGCTTTGGAATCCTTCTGACCTGGCCATTTAGCCCATTGTGTGCGAAAAAAGTGCCTCTCAGAGGTAACACAACGCAACCCAAGGATATCTCTCCTATGCCTTCTCTAAGCCTTTGGAGTTCTTCTGACCTGGCCATTTAGCCCATTGTGTGCGAAAAAAGTGCCTCTCAGAGGTAACACAACTCAACCCAAGGATATCTCTCCTATGCCTTCTCTAATCCTTTGGAATCCTTCTGACCTGGCCATTTAGCCCATTGTGTGCAAAAAAAGTTCCTCTCATAGGTAACACAACTCAACCCAAGGATATCTCTCCTATGCCTTCTCTAAGCCTTTGGAATCCTTCTGACCTGTCCATTTAGCCCATCGTGTGCAAAAAAAGTGCCTCTCAGAGGTAACACAACTCAAGGATATCTCGCCTATGCCTTCTCTAAGGCTTTGGAATCCTTCTGACCTGGCCATTTAGCCCATTGTGTGCGAAAAAAGTGCCTCTCAGAGGTAACACAACGCAACCCAAGGATATCTCTCCTATGCCTTCTCTAAGCCTTTGGAGTTCTTCTGACCTGGCCATTTAGCCCATTGTGTGCAAAAAAAGTGCTTCTCAGAGGTAACACAACTCAACCCAAGGATATCTCTCCTATGCCTTCTCTAATCCTTTGGAATACTTCTGACCTGGCCATTTAGCCCATTGTGTGCAAAAAAAGTTCCTCTCATAGGTAACACAACTCAACCCAAGGATATCTCTCCTATGCCTTCTCTAAGCCTTTGGAATCCTTCTGACCTGGCCATTTAGCCCATCGTGTGCAAAAAAAGTGCCTCTCAGAGGTAACACAACTCAAGGATATCTCTCCTATGCCTTCTCTAAGGCTTTGGAATCCTTCTGACCTGGCCATTTAGCCCATTGTGTGCGAAAAAAGTGCCTCTCAGAGGTAACACAACGCAACCCAAGGATATCTCTCCTATGCCTTCTCTAAGCCTTTGGAGTTCTTCTGACCTGGCCATTTAGCCCATTGTGTGCAAAAAAAGTGCCTCTCAGAGGTAACACAACGCAACCCAAGGATATCTCTCCTATGCCTTCTCTAAGCCTTTGGAGTTCTTCTGACCTGGCCATTTAGCCCATTGTGTGCAAAAAAGTGCCTCTCAGAGGTAACACAACTCAACCCAAGGATATCTCTCCTATGCCTTCTCTAAGCCTTTGGAATCCTTCTGACCTGGCCATTTAGCCCATTGTGTGCAAAAAAAGTGCTTCTCAGAGGTAACACAACGCAACCCAAAGATATCTCTCCTATGCCTTTTCTAAACCTTTGGAATCCTTCTGACCTGGCCATTTAGCCCATTGTGTGCAAAAAAAGTTCCTCTCAGAGGTAACACAACTCAACCCAAGGATATCTCTCCTATGCCTTCTCTAAGCCTTTGGAATCCTTCTGACCTGGCCATTTAGCCCATCGTGTGCAAAAAAAAGTGCCTCTCAGACGTAACACAACTCAAGGATATCTCTCCTATGCCTTCTCTAAGGCTTTGGAATCCTTCTGACCTGGCTATTTAGCCCATTGTGTGCGAAAAAAGTGCCTCTCAGAGGTAACACAACGCAACCCAAGGATATCTCTCCTATGCCTTCTCTAAGCCTTTGGAGTTCTTCTGACCTGGCCATTTAGCCCATTGTGTGCAAAAAAAGTGCTTCTCAGAGGTAACACAACTCAACCCAAGGATATCTCTCCTATGCCTTCTCTAATCCTTTGGAATCCTTCTGACCTGGCCATTTAGCCCATTGTGTGCAAAAAAAGTTCCTCTCATAGGTAACACAACTCAACCCAAGGATATCTCTCCTATGCCTTCTCTAAGCCTTTGGAATCCTTCTGACCTGGCCATTTAGCCCATCGTGTGCAAAAAAAGTGCCTCTCAGAGGTAACACAACTCAAGGATATCTCTCCTATGCCTTCTCTAAGGCTTTGGAATCCTTCTGACCTGGCCATTTAGCCCATTGTGTGCGAAAAAAGTGCCTCTCAGAGGTAACACAACTCAACCCAAGGATATCTCTCCTATGCCTTCTCTAATCCTTTGGAATACTACTGACCTGGCCATTTAGCCCATTGTGTGCAAAAAAAGTTCCTCTCATAGTTAACACAACTCAACCCAAGGATATCTCTCCTATGCCTTCTCTAAGCCTTTGGAATCCTTCTGACCTGGCCATTTAGCCCATCCTGTGCAAAAAAAGTGCCTCTCAGAGGTAACGCAACTCAAGGATATCTCTCCTATGCCTTCTCTAAGGCTTTGGAATCCTTCTGACCTGGCCATTTAGCCCATTGTGTGCGAAAAAAGTGCCTCTCAGAGGTAACACAACGCAACCCAAGGATATCTCTCCTATGCCTTCTCTAAGCCTTTGGAGTTCTTCTGACCTGGCCATTTAGCCCATTGTGTGCAAAAAAAGTGCCTCTCAGAGGTAACACAACGCAACCCAAGGATATCTCTCCTATGCCTTCTCTAAGCCTTTGGAGTTCTTCTGACCTGGCCATTTAGCCCATTGTGTGCAAAAAAAGTGCCTCTCAGAGGTAACACAACCCAAGGATATCTCTCCTATGCCTTCTCTAAGCCTTTGGAATCCTTCTGACCTGGCCATTTAGCCCATCGTGTGCAAAAAAAGTGCCTCTCAGAGGTAACACAACTCAACCCAAGGATATCTCTCCTATGCCTTCTCTAAGCCTTTGGAATCCTTCTGACCTGGCCATTTAGCCCATTGTGTGCAAAAAAGTGCTTCTCAGAGGTAACACAACGCAACCCAAAGATATCTCTCCTATGCCTTTTCTAAACCTTTGGAATCCTTCTGACCTGGCCATTTAGCCCATTGTGTGCAAAAAAAGTTCCTCTCAGAGGTAACACAACTCAACCCAAGGATATCTCTCCTATGTCTTCTCTAAGCCTTTGGAATCCTTCTGACCTGGCCATTTAGCCCATCGTGTGCAAAAAAAGTGCCTCTCAGAGGTAACACAACTCAAGGATATCTCTCCTATGCCTTCTCTAAGGCTTTGGAATCCTTCTGACCTGGCCATTTAGCCCATTGTGTGCGAAAAAAGTGCCTCTCAGAGGTAACACAACGCAACCCAAGGATATCTCTCCTATGCCTTCTCTAAGCCTTTGGAGTTCTTCTGACCTGGCCATTTAGCCCATTGTGTGCAAAAAAAGTGCTTCTCAGAGGTAACACAACTCAACCCAAGGATATCTCTCCTATGCCTTCTCTAATCCTTTGGAATCCTTCTGACCTGGCCATTTAGCCCATTGTGTGCAAAAAAAGTTCCTCTCATAGGTAACACAACTCAACCCAAGGATATCTCTCCTATGCCTTCTCTAAGCCTTTGGAATCCTTCTGACCTGGTCATTTAGCCCATCGTGTGCAAAAAAAGTGCCTCTCAGAGGTAACACAACTCAAGGATATCTCTCCTATGCCTTCTCTAAGGCTTTGGAATCCTTCTGACCTGGCCATTTAGCCCATTGTGTGCGAAAAAAGTGCCTCTCAGAGGTAACACAACGCAACCCAAGGATATCTCTCCTATGCCTTCTCTAAGCCTTTGGAGTTCTTCTGACCTGGCCATTTAGCCCATTGTGTGCAAAAAAAGTGCCTCTCAGAGGTAACACAACGCAACCCAAGGATATCTCTCCTATGCCTTCTCTAAGCCTTTGGAGTTCTTCTGACCTGGCCATTTAGCCCATTGTGTGCAAAAAAAGTGCCTCTCAGAGTTAACACAACGCAACCCAAGGATATCTCTCCTATGCCTTCTCTAAGCCTTTGGAGTTCTTCTGACCTGGCCATTTAGCCCATTGTGTGCAAAAAAAGTGCCTCTCAGAGGTAACACAACGCAACCCAAGGATATCTCTCCTATGCCTTCTCTAAGCCTTTGGAATCCTTCTGACCTGGCCATTTAGCCCATCGTGTGCAAAAAAAGTGCCTCTCAGAGGTAACACAACTCAACCCAAGGATATCTCTCCTATGCCTTCTCTAAGCCTTTGGAATCCTTCTGACCTGGCCATTTAGCCCATTGTGTGCAAAAAAAGTGCTTCTCAGAGGTAACACAACGCAACCCAAGGATATCTCTCCTATGCCTTTTCTAAACCTTTGGAATCCTTCTGACCTGGCCATTTACCCCATTGTGTGCAAAAAAAGTTCCTCTCAGAGGTAACACAACTCAACCCAAGGATATCTCTCCTATGCCTTCTCTAAGCCTTTGGAATCCTTCTGACCTGGCCATTTAGCCCATCGGGTGCAAAAAAAGTGCCTCTCAGAGGTAACACAACTCAAGGATATCTCTCCTATGCCTTCTCTAAGGCTTTGGAATCCTTCTGACCTGGCCATTTAGCCCATTGTCTGCGAAAAAAGTGCCTCTCAGAGGTAACACAACGCAACCCAAGGATATCTCTCCTATGCCTTCTCTAAGCCTTTGGAGTTCTTCTGACCTGGCCATTTAGCCCATTGTGTGCAAAAAAAGTGCCTCTCAGAGGTAACACAACGCAACCCAAGGATATCTCTCCTATGCCTTCTCTAAGCCTTTGGAGTTCTTCTGACCTGGCCATTTAGCCCATTGTGTGCAAAAAAAGTGCCTCTCAGAGGTAACACAACGCAACCCAAGGATATCTCTCCTATGCCTTCTCTAAGCCTTTGGAGTTCTTCTGACCTGGCCATTTAGCCCATTGTGTGCAAAAAAAGTGCCTCTCAGAGGTAACACAACGCAACCCAAGGATATCTCTCCTATGCCTTCTCTAAGCCTTTGGAATCCTTCTGACCTGGCCATTTAGCCCATCGTGTGCAAAAAAAGTGCCTCTCAGAGGTAACACAACTCAAGGATATCTCTCCTATGCCTTCTCTAAGCCTTTGGAATCCCTCTGACCTGGCCATTTAGCCCATTGTGTGCAAAAAAAGTGCCTCTCAGAGGTAACACAACGCCACCCAAGGATATCTCTCCTATGCCTTCTCTAAGCCTTTGGAGTCCTTCTGACCTGGCCATTTAGCCCATTGTGTGCAAAAAAAGTGCCTCTCAGAGGTAACACAACGCAACCCAAGGATATCTCTCCTATGCCTTCTCTAAGCCTTTGGAGTCCTTCTGACCTGGCCATTTAGCCCATTGTGTGCAAAAAAGTTCCTCTCAGAGGTAACACAACTCAACGATATCTCTCCTATGCCTTCTCTAAGCCTTTGGAATCCTTCTGACCTGGCCATTTAGCCCATCGTGTGCAAAAAAAGTTCCTCTCAGAAGTAACACAACTCAACTCAAGGATATCTCTCCTATGCCTTCTCTAAGCCTTTGGAATCCTTCTGACCTGGCCATTTAGCATATTGTGTGCAAAAAAAGTGCCTCTCAGAAGTAAAACAAAATTATGTTTGGAATTAATTCAGAAATGCCTCCCCTATCCAAAATGAAAGGAGCCTTTTTTGACTTTCACGGAGATCTCATCAACCGAGAATTAAATAACGATTAGAAGTCATTAATGATTTAAATAAGTTTTTAATGACCACCTTAATAATTCATAATTCTGATTTTATAAATCTTCCGCTGGTCATCTATCTCTTTACAGAAACGAACTCTAACTATCACTTTACCTCCGTTTCAAAATAATAGTGAGACACTTAACGAGGCAATTAGCGAAAAATAACTAATAACAACGAAAAAAAAAAATAAGAAGAAAAAGGGGAATGAAAACAACAACCTGGAGAGAAAAATTATGTTGGAATTTTAATTAAATTTTCCTAGAGAAAATCACCTTCCGCTGCAGAAATAAAAAGAATGGCTTCAAATTAAAATGAAAAAAAATGGTCGCTGCAAAAATTCTTAGATTTCGGATCGCTATTAATTCCGAACACTTAAGTGAAATTAAAGGATTTATGCCGCAGAGTTTCGTTGTTAAGTCAGTATTAATTTCGAGATGGGGGACAGCCGAGAAAAAATATAAATAAAATCATCCACTAATAAGACGGTAGAGAAGATATAAATGGCCAAGGCCTTGCACATCCTCCAACAACTGCAACTTTTATTTATAGGACGTTCTACCCAACGAGAGGCAGTTTCCTTGTTACCTTGTGCACCTGGAATGTCAGATTAATGTTTAAAATCCTTATTTGGACTTAAGAGGTAATGGAATAGCAGGCTAGGAAAAGACACTTTTACGAAACAAAATTCTTTTATGTTTCTGCGAGAGATTACAGAGTTGCACAAAGTCATTTAAGAAGGTTTATTTTTATTCGTTCTTGATTTATTAGTTCAAATATGTAAAAAATTTTAATTATTTGATAGTTTGGGTTTCTTTATATGGGAGTAATACTTTTATGGACTCAAAGGATTAAATGGCCAGTTCACAAGGACCCCAATTGCTCAGAGAAGGTTGGGGGAGGGTTGTGTTGTTTTACCTCTGAGTGGTATTTTTTCCACACAATGGACTAAGTGGCCAGTTCACAAGGATCCCA